>JASCZW010001694.1:0-160769 GCA_034211315.2 Aedes japonicus | reverse complement strand
GTAAATCAAGTAATACACTGAGTGCCCGTAGATTGTACGTAAAAAATCGCAAGGCTTATGCAGTTTCACGCAGAATGTGGATTTACGTGGAAATCACGTGCCTCTTAACATAAATTCACGAGTTTATTACTTTTTTTTTTGGCAGTGGACAGGAATTGCGTTGCGTTACACGTGAAACAGTATGTGTCGATTTTTGAGTGTCGAAAACAAGAAAAGTACATAATGCACTATTATTTTGCCGATAGTTTCAAACGGTTGAGAAATGGTGTGTGACTGTTTCCGATAGACTTGAGTTAAGGACCCACTCATTTTGGCGGTAATCTTACGTAATTGCGGATCGTTAACGTCTTCATTCTTGCGTTGGCGTGTTCCGTCCATGCTAACGGACGTCATATTTATGCGAGTGATCCAGCCAACGCAATTCCATTCGCGACGCCGATCGAACTGTGCCTGTGCAGATTGCTGTAAAAATTCACCGAAATCCGTTAAATCAGATTATGAACGTGCCAGCTGTTGAGGGATTCCGTGTACAATTTTACAGATCTCTGGAAAAAAAATCTAAGTGTGTCAGCTGGTGGCAGCAGAAATGCCTCGTCCCCTGCTGCAAAACTGCTGCCCGAGATTGACCTCAGATATTCTTCCACACATTTTGCGTTTTGTGACCCAATTTGGTCGTAATGGCTAAATGTGAGAAGTCTTGTGGGGTCCATCTCGAAATACAATACATTTACCACCGCTGGGTAAGGAGACAAAGATTCTCGAGTAGCACATTTCAGTCAAATCAAGTTGCACCAACCTGCTAATGACTGAATCAAGTTGTAAAACAGACATTTAAGCCGATGTACAACAAACGCGAGAGAATCGGTGACGTAGATCGATCACCGGCTACGTATTGAAACAGATCGAGGGAGTGTGGTTTCGTGGAGTTGTCGGATGCAGGCTACAGATGAGTTCGTCCGCTTACCGGCAAAAACTTTGCTGGACCGGCTTGGAAAGAAATTACGATTAAAAGTGATTGATAGGAGCGAGACGAGGGGCCTCAGCAATCGCTCCATCGGCTTTAAAAGGTCGGAGCTGCAAAGCAGCAGCTGGGTTCAATTCCCGGTGCTGGTCGGATACCGTTTCGTTAGGGAAGAGATTTCTACAGGCTCCCTGGGCTGCAGTTTGTGACTGTGCTCGCCAAACTAATGCAAAAAGTGTACCACTGACAATCAGCCAAGCTCCCAGTCGATAATCCGGTGTTTCCAACACTAAGTTGAGAACAAGCAATAAACCGATTGTGAAATGCAGCCAGATTGAAACTAAACCATTGTACTATCTCTCCAGATGCAATGCAAAAGTGTTCGTCAGTTCCCGAAACCTCTCTTCAATAAGCTACTTTTATCGCCTATGCTGTGTAAAACCTTGCCTTGGACGTTACCTCAACCAGTCTACCTATTCGCGCTCGCAAACGCAACAATAAATCTGAATGAACTTAGCACCACAACCCACACGTTGTTGCGAAAACCCATTAATAGGGTTTGAAAGAAGCACCCATTTGTACAAATGACGCTCATATCTGTCATGAAATGGAGAGAATTTCTGAATCACGCAATGGGTGGCTACCCATTGGAGACCTCGCCACAATGACATGAAATGGGTGAAAAAAAGTTCACTGTTGGTGAAACACGGAGCACCATGATCATGTAGGAACTTAGAAAGAAGACAGATCACAGATTCATACCGGAAAGCTGAAGGGTAGGGATTATTATTCTTACTCATTTGAAACGTTCGCACATTTTTACCCGATATTACTGCAAAGGTTATCCCTACCCAATTGGCTGGATGAGTATATATCAAGCAAATACGTTAGGTGATTTGGAATCAGCACATCAAATTTGGGCCATAACCTCAACACTTCACTATCAGCATTTTGGACCCTCAGCCGGCACATTTTTCAGTATGCAGCTGAAAATACCGTGGATGTGAAAGGCATCGATTGGAGGATTTACTTCCAAAAGCACTATGGGTTAGATGTTAGCACAGAGAACAGAACCCCGTTCATCTTCGGTCAGCTACTTGTGTAAAGCTTTAAGCCGCTGTACTACAAATGTATGTCGTTTCTGCTCTACTGCTGAGGCGGCGCTGCCCAGTTGTGTGATAAACTGTCATGTATAATGTTTATCAATAAAAGCCTAGCACACAACTTCCAGAAAAATTTTGTTTGTTTTCTCTTGCTCTTGTTTTTCCATACCGACATATTAACTTTTACACATTTTTCAGAAAAGGTATATGAACATCAATGTCTGTTCTCTGTGGTATTAGGTATATCAAAAGGAAGGAATAAAAACAAGTACACGTATTTTCTCTCTTTATTTATTACATTTATTCATTTATCACTATGACAACATGAATTTATAATCTACCAAACTGCTACATAATCCATATACAAAAATGGGTAATTTTTACCCATTATGAAGAGACCACAAGCTTCTTTGCAATGGGTGAATAAATGCCCATTTTGTGGCATACACTGCTTCTACCCATTAATGGGTAAATCGGGTTTACCCATTAAATGGGTGCCTCTTCCCTTCTTGCGAAAATGGGTGTTTTCACCCATTATGGGTTTTTAAAACGACCGTGCAGATACAGCAACATAATCCAGCATTGGTCCCCATCGCATCCTTCGTTGTAATTACGTTTTGAATTGGTTCCACATAGTAGAACCAATTTTCTTCTCGATGGATTCTTGATTCGAGCACCAACCACAACAAGAGGTGTGGGGTAATCGAATTAAATGACAAATAATTATCCCATCCCCGATTTTCGCCTGTCTGTTCCAGATCAGTAGCTGGAGAAGCTCCGTTGGAAGTCGAGCAGAGATGCTAGAGCAATGCGTATGACGTATGCAAACCTAATTTTGTCGAATTTGATGTTATGGTGGAATACAAATCCCAGCCACTAACCACTAACCACTAACCAGCCTACCAATACCAAAAAGGAGAAACCTGACCTTGCCAAAAAAAAGTTAACAACTAGCAACCTTCGGTTCCAAAAACCATGGTAACCATGGAGTGTTTCGCTCGAATCAATCGCAGCGAATTGCAAGCGACTGGCAGTGAATTCAAAGCGAAGTATTCCGATTTAGTAGTTGGATCATATTTGTAACAAATTCATTACGTCAGTTGCACCGATTTAACATATGAGTTACGAGGAGCGTTGCTAAATTCAACAGCTGTGTAGTTTCGCCAAGCTGATTCATTACGATTTGCTCCGAATTTTGAATTCCTCCAGTTGCTTTCAGGAATTGAAATTGATTGTGAGACATCCCTTGCCAGAAACTTCGTCTTGCTCCATGAAAATGTCGCAAATCCGATTTTTGACTTACAGTAATCACAATCAAATTGCGGTTCGCAGAAGCGAAGCAAACTAAACTTCAACCTTTCAATTCTGGATCAGAAAATTCTGCATTCCAACTCAAATGAAAATCGAAGACTTGGTCTACATTCAAGTTCCTTTTTTTGTAATCTCCTTGAAGCCAGGTGAATGTCGGTGGTGAATTCAACCCACTTTCCTCGTCCAAAAACCCGTCTCAGCAGAGATCTTACGCAACAGGTAGGCGAAACAGAAGAGCAGACCAAATCGCCACGCCACGGCCAACATATCTTGACACCAAAATAGAACCAACCTATGGAGGATGGAACACACCCACCAACCGATGGGCGATGGTTAACTTAATCAGTCCGACAACGGTCGGGTCATAGATCTTTATCAACCGGTGGGGGAGCCCATTTGACATTAAAGAGTAACAGTTCTACGGAAGCATTGAAATTTATGGCTCCCATCTTAACGCAACTTTCTCGAGCAGGACGCGGGTGAGAGGGGGGGGGGATTCTCATCCGAAGCTGGAAATTATTGATGAGTTCCCCGTCGAGTAAAACGCTGAATTGTCCATTGAAATTTCCCCGGGTTGAGCTGCGATAGTACGACCCGAACAAGAAGTTTTGGGACAGGTCGTTTCTCTTAAAATTTCAGATTAACATTCAGCTCCGTTAACACTTTCAAATAAGGAGTTTAAGCAGACCCAACCTTCCGAAATCTGTCCTGTCAGAATTTCGTTCGGTCTTCTGCCCGGGCTAGCCCGGTGGCAAATGTGTCTGTAAACATCCCATAGCCGATTAAATATACTTCGGTGCACCGGAAGATTAATGAGCCAATATAATTGACTCGAATTGACGTGAGACATGCCGAGCTAGGAGGTCGGAATTGACGGACGAGACGGTGACACGCATCGTTGTCCGAATGTAATGTAATGAAATCAACAACCGCCGGCCGGCGCGGCGGTTGGCAATTAAAGCGAAAACGAGAATCTATTTGTGTTCTACGGCAGAGCGAAGGGAGGAAAATTTATGATGAAAATTTTCAACTAAGCTGAATGTTAAAAAGGTACAGGCGATGCCAAATGGTGGAAGGTTGCCCAATGTTTGCCGGTATTTTTAGGAGAAAAATCGCCAAGGGGTTCCATGGTGTAATGGTTAGCACTTTGGACTCTGAATCCAACGATCCGAGTTCAAATCTCGGTGGAACCTAGATGGGTGTTTTTTTAGAGCTGGTTGTTTACGTCTACACTGAACAAAAACGCCTGAAAACCTGAAACTGAACGCAGGACAAAGGTGAGCATGACAGCTGAAAAGTCGAATTTTTTGTCAGACAGGAACTTTCCTGAGGAATTTCAATTATCTAAAGTTTTTTATATATATTTCTTAGAAAATTTTAGGTAACAGAACTTGATAAAGACAACCATCAATAACAAAACAATCAGAAACTCGCGGTTGAAAATGTTTTACTGTTGTAGAACCGCTTGTTCTGAAGCAAACCTTGCAGCTGGCACCTTGCAATACATTCTTGGGCTTTTCGGTACTAGAATCTTTGTTTTTGTTTTGATTCGCCGTGTTATTTTGACAGAATATTTGGCTGTGTGTTAGTGTGAGTTACGTTACAAGGGAGTATCATTAAGCTTGGGCCCGAGCTTGGGACCGATGAGCTGGTTCTTCCTGAGCCAAAAACTATATCCACTTTCTTCTTGACTATCCACCCGCTGGTAAAGATGTTGTATCTTCCACACGCTCGTTTGTAATTACTCAAAACTGAGTAGAAAACGGCTCAGTTTCGTTAAAAGTGGAACTAACGACTATTCCGGAAAGTATAAGCACACGTTATATTAACGGTCACTTTGAGTATAATGAAATATTTCAACATGTTCTGGCTGCGTACTTTTGTTTGCACATTTCTGAATGACATAGCATCAAAAAAGTGCTCAGTTTTGTGTTACCTATCAAAATGCGCGGTCTTACTCCGGAACAACGAAAAAGTATCGTGCACAAATGGTGCACTGTGAGCGGACTCTCCTTGAGAAAATTGGCCAAGGAAGAGGGTGTAAGCGTCGGAGTGGTACGATCTGCGATTCGAACATATAGAGAGCAGTGTACGTTTGAAGATGCGCCGAAGAGTGGTCGGAAATCTGGTCCTGTTAGTCCGGATATTGATAAAAAGATCAGGGATGCCTACAAGCGAAAACCAGCGACTTTCGTTCGGGATGTTGCGAAAAAACTAGGGACCTCGTCGAATAACGTCAGGCGTGCCAAAGAAAGACTTGAGCTAAGAACATTCCGAAAGCAGAAAAAAAACCCTAAAGGAACCCAAAACAGGCCGCGTCCGTGAAACCACGGGCCCGAAAACTCTACGATTCGTTATTGTGTAGAAATTCTGGGTGTATAATAATGGACGATGAAACGTATGTGAAACTAGATTACAAAACGCTTCCCGGACCACAATTCTGTACTGTAAGCGAAGACAAAGACATCCCCGAAACGGAGAAGGCAATTTTTACCGAAAAATTCGGTAAGAAGGTTATGGTTTGGCAGGCAATATGCGAGTGTGGTAAAACATCTAGTCCGTATATCACAACGGAGACGATGAACACTCAGAAATACGTTAAGGAATGTCTCCAGAAGCGATTATTGCCGATAATCAGGCAGCACGAAGGTCAAGTCAAGTAGTGATTTTGCGTCATTCATTACGCAAAGGACACTTTAGAATGGTACAAAAGTCAAAATGTTTGTTTCGTTCCGAAAGACGTGAATCCGCCGAACTGCCCGGAGGCACGGCCGAGACTTTTTGAGCTTTAACCAAAGCAAAGCTTTGAAAATTCATAAAACCAGCGGACGACATCCAAAAATTTAAAAAAGATTGGCCAAAAGTGGTCAAAATGGTGGGATGTACTACTATGCAGAAGATAATGGGTCATGTTCGAGGAAAAGTTAGGAGTCTTGGCTATGATTAAATATTTTGATTAATCGAGAGTAAAATACCATATAAAACACAGATACAAATATATTAAAACACAAAAAAACATGACTTTTTTGTTATTTTGAAAGTGTGTTTATACTTTCTGGAACAGTCTATACCCTAATTAGAGTAATTGAAAGGTTACTCATTTTTGGTTAACTAGGTCACCTGTCAAAATTAGAATAAACATTACTCAGTCACGCTTGTTTTTTTTCAAAACTGAGTAGAAAACGACTCAGTTTTTTTAAAAGTTGAACTACCCTATTTACAGTAGCTATGAAGTTACTCATTTCTGGTTAACACCTACATGCCTGACCCCTCTTTTAGGAAAAATCTGAATTTTCAGTTGCCTGTCATTCTGCGAATTCTTAACCAAATTGCATACAACCTTCTGCAAACGATCACAAATTTATCGTTGTTTTTGATACAGTATCTGACATTCCGGAATTTTACGGAGTTCCGAATATATTCTGCGGAACCATGGGGTAAGTACCTTTCCCGAAACACTGACCAGGATGAAAACGGTAACAAAACGTGGCTTGCGACACCTCAAACATCATGATTTTGCCAAAAAAGACCATCGGCGGTCATTTTGGAAATATTCTGCTATTGTGGCTACTCATGGTAGCCTTTCAGGATCCAGGTTCCACTGGAAAAGTGGCCAGGTTTTGAACGGTACCAAAACATGGCTTGCAACACCTAAAACTTCATGATTTTGCAAAATAAGACAATCTCACAGTGGGCAAAAATGGATCCAAAATCCCATTAATTTAGACGGCGTAGGGTAGAAGTCCTTAAAAATAGCTTATCTTATCGGAAAAAAATGCGGGAAATTCAATGGTATTGGTTTTGTTTAGGGTTGACCACAGTAAGTGTCCTATTTTGCCCATTTCTCCCCTCCTTTTGGATGCAAACTAGAATTATTACCCAAAAACTAAACCTGGTGCTACTATATTGAACCCAAATGCACTGTAAATTTGCAAAAAAATAGCTGAAAACTATAAGGAGTAAATTTATCTTTAATCGGATGCCAGGAAGTAGTCCATTTTACCCGATTTTCTCACACACATGCATAAACTCATACACCATGTGGTTCGGAAGATTGGCGCCAGCAATATTGCTCTCACTTACACTATAATTATGTAAAAATGTCTGGAAAATCGAGTGGCGTTGGTTTCGTTTAGAGTTGGCCTCAGTAAATTGTCCATTTTACCCGAATTCCCCTCATAAATTAATAACCTCATATACCATGCCGTTTTGAAGATCGGCGCTAGTAATATTGCTCTCACTTGCACTGTGCTTACATAAAAATGTCCGGAGAATCGAATAGTGATAGTTTCGTTTAGGGTTGACCTCAGTAAATTGTCCATTTTACCCGAATTTCCCTCCTAATTGAATGATCTCATTTATATCATGCTGTTTTGAAGATCGGCGCTAGTAATATTGCTCTCACTTGCACTGTTCTTACGTAAAAATGTCCGGAAAATCGAGTGGTGATAGTTTCGTTCAAAGTTGATCGCAAATAAATTGTCCATTTTACCCGAATTCCCCTTATAATTTAATAATATCATTCAAATCATGCTGTTTTCATTGCTCTCGCTTGCACTGAACTTATGTAAAAATGTCCGTAAAATCGAATGATGTTGGTTTCGTTTAGGGTTGCCAACAGAAAAATGTCTATTTTACCCGATTACTTGAAAAAGCCCTTGTACCATAAGGTTCTGCAAATTGGCGCCAGCAATATTACTCTCACTTGCAATTTATTTTTATAAAAATGTCCGGAGAAGCGAATGGTGATAGTTTTGCTTAGGGTTGACCTCAGTAAATTGTCCATTTTACCCGAATTATACCGTTCAAAATCTGGCAACTTTCCCAGTGGACCCCGGTTCCCGGAGGGCTACCAGGAGTGGCCACAATTGACCGAATGTATCCATGACTTTAATGGTCTTGTTTAGCTAAATCATGAAGTTTGAGGTGTTGCAAGCCATGTTTTGGTACCGTTTCAGTCCTGGTCTGTGTTTCGGGAATGCTACTTACCCCACGGTTCCCCTGAATATATCCGGAATTACGTAAAATTCATGAATGTCCGATACTGTATTAAATACAAGGACAAACTTGTGATCGTTTTCAAAAGGTTTCATCCAATTTGGATGAGATTTCGCAGAATGACAGGCAAATGAAAATCCAGATTTTTGCTAAGAGAGGGGTCAGGCATGTAGGTGCTAGGTCACTTATCGAAATTTGAATAAATATTACTTAGTATCTAATTTTATTTTTTACTAGCTGAACCCGGTGCGTGCGCTGCTACGCTTGCAACTAAATGAAGGAAAGGAAATTTTAATGTAACTGGTACTCTTATGGTTTTTTTTTCGGAATGAGTTTTTTTTTTCTTGAATAAGCAGGGGTTCAAACTTCTATCAAAACATGCTTCTTACCCGAGAAATACACGTTTTGTGTTTAAGTATCCTGGATAATTCTCATTTTTGGTAGAACATTGTGTTTCATTTGTATGGGAGCCCTCCCTTCCAGAGGGGGTGGTTTCTCAAACCACCATACAATGATTGCCTTCAAAACCCCCCACATGCCAAATTTGGTTCCATTTGCTTGAATAGTTCTCGAACCATCACACGGGGCTCTCCGATTATAATAAAAAATTGAGTTTCATTTGTTTGAACCCCCCGACCTTTCAAAAAGGAAAGGGGTCTTGAACCACCATAGAAACATTCTTGCCTTCAAAACCCCCCACACGCCGAATTTGATTCGATTTACTTGATTGGTCCTCGAGTTATGAAGAAACTTGTGTCTCATATGTATCAGAACCCCCCTTCCTGAGAGAGTAGGGGCCTCAAACAATCATAAGAACCTTCCCCAGCCCCAAAAACCCCTTCATATAAATTTCCACGTTGGTCGGTTCAGAAATTTCCGAGTCTATAAGGGTCTGACAGGCAGACAGACAGACAGAAATTCATTTTTATGTATGTAGAAATCTACCCTCCAAAACCTTCCACATGCCAAATTTGGTTCCATTTGCTTGATTTGTTCTCGAGTTATGCTGAAATTCGTGTTTTATTTGTATAAGAGTGAGCGGAGGAGTTTCAAACCACAATAGAAACATTTCTTGCCTTCAAAAACTTCCACATGCCAAATTTGGTTCCATTAACTTAATAAGTTCTCGAGTTATTCAGAAATTTGTGTTTCATCTGTATATGAACCCTCCTTTCAGAGAGAGGAGGGGCTCGAGTCAACTTAGAAACATTTCTTGCCTTCGAAAACCTCTTCATGCCAAATTTGGTTCCATTAACCTGATAAGTTCTCGAGTTACTCAGAAATTTGTGTTTTATTTGTATGGAAACCCCCTCCCCCTCCCGCCCCCTTCCAGATGGCGGAGGAGTTTCAAACTTCCATAGAAACATATTTCTATATGGTTCCATATGCTTGATTAGTTCTCCAGTTATGCACAAATTTGTGTTTCATTTGTATAAGAGCCCCGCTCTTACAGAGGGCGGAGGGGTCTTGATATACCTTAGAAACATTTCTTGCCTTCAAAAAACCTCTACCTGCCAGATTTGGCTCCATTTACTTGATTAGCTCTCGAGTTATGTAGAAGCTTTTGTTTCATTTGTATGGGAGCACCGCCCCCCAAACTAACAGAGAGAGAAGAGGGGTCTCAAACTATCGTAGAAACATTTTGCCTCTAAAATCCCCGCCAAAATGCCATATTTGGTTCCATTTGCTTTATTAGATCTAGAGTTATGAAGACATTACAGTTTCATTTGTATGACAGCACCCCTTCTAGGAGAGGGGAGGTGTCTCAAACCACCATGAAACATTTTTCTCCTCCAGAAAACCCCACATGCCAAATTTGGGTTCCTTTGCTTGATCAGTTCTCGAATTATGCAGAAATTTGTGCTTCACTTGTATGGGAGCCCCCCTTTCCAGAGAAGGGAGGGGTTTCAAACCATCATAAGAACCTTCCGGTGTCCAAGACAAATCCAACAAAGCAAAAATCTTGCCAAACGGTCCTTCCGTTCGCGAGTTAAATCGTGACAAAGGAAACCCCAAGTCATTTTTATTTATAAAGATTTTATTTTAATGAAATCGTTGATTGTTTTCGACCACTGTGAAAACTAGAAGTGTCGAATAACTTTAAATTTGTATTTCTATGGATAGATTGAAATTCATGGATTGAATTCGCCACTTCGACTTAAATTTTTTGTTGATTACAACATATAGTCGTCCCATCTTGAAAAACTTTGATCGACTTAACCTTGGACTCAACCACGTTTTTCACTTTTGACAGCTTCGTTAAAATTACTCTTTTTTTATAAGTACAGTGCTTTTACAATCAGAGTAGCATTTACTCAGTTTCCTTATATCAAGTTACTCAGTTTTTGACATTTTGCATAGAAATACGAAACTGAGTGAAAGTTACTCTATTTGGAGTAGATCTGAACGAGCGTGCAGGAGTACTTCATGAATTTCCAAAAAAGCACTCCACACGGAAGAAACAAAGTACCCAAAATTAAGTTCATTTCACCCAACTCGAGAGTTCCGTGCTGGAAGCCAAATATATACAAATTAAGTTCTCTTTAAGGAAGAAGAGCTTTATCTCTATCTGCTGATATATTAAATTTCAAGAAATTATATTCGACTTCCGATAAATTAGAAGACAAAGTGTTTGTTTACAAAAGCAGATTCGCCCTAATCAAATGTTGGCGCTGAATTAGTTAGCAAATGTTATAAAACATTTAAAATAAGGTGCCTTTCTCATTATGATAGAATAAATACATAAATTTTCTTTATAATTTTATTGATTTTGTTTATTTCTTAATTTCCGCGATTTTAAACAATAACAACTAGTTTAGTACCGTAACATATGTATTGCTTTTCGATATTTGAATCTGAAATACATTAAATAATAAAAGTATGCAAACGACTTCCATTTTTTCTTAAAAATTAGTTGTCAATGAAGTACTTACCCATTGAGTAATCTTTACCTAATGTGCAGAATCGTATTTACCCATCTCTCTAGTTCAACAACAGTTACTGAATTTTAAATTTAAAAATACTCAATTTTAGGGACTTTGTTTCTTCCGTGCATGAAACAGCTGCGGTCAGCTTATAGTCACTAGATTCATAGTCTGGCGGATACAACAACGGGAGCCAATTTTAATTGTCACTTGGTGGAGCCAATCGAGCATGTCTCAAGTAATTCATGTTAAGGGCCTAAAAGCTAAACAATGACTTTAAATATCTATTTCTCTTGAATCTTAAATCACTCTCGTGAAATGAAAGCAGCATTTGGTAGAAGAATGTTAGTTCTATTATATGGAATAGCAGGATATAGTGGGATTCTCGTGATTCGTGAGAAATCAACGTTTAAAGTCATTGTTTACAAATGGTTTTAGGCCCTTAACATGAATTACTCGAGATATGCTCGATTGGCTCCGCCAACTGACGGTTCAAATTGGCTCCCGTCGTTGTGTCCGCCAGACTATGAATCTAGTGACTAGATCAGCTAATTCGTGTGGGTCTGTCAACACTCCTATCTCAAAAGTGTAAACGATGCTGAATGTACACATACAATTTCAAAGGAAAAAGTTCTCCGTTCAACTGAGAACTGTCAAAATAGCAAGCGAAACCAAAATTATTGTCACAGCACACTTCGATAATCAGACCGTGTTTTACGATTCAACCGTCTTATCCCAAACAAAGGTGGACAGCATTCTCGAACTCCCCCTTCCTGGGGCACAGATTCCAACATGCACGGGAAAAATTTCCCCATTCCGAGCAATGCAATTCCCGATCCCAGTCCCAGCTAAGCAACAACCGTAAAACGGAGAATTTCCATTCTTTCACCCGTATATCAGCTATCTTTTGGCTTAGAGGTGTCTTTTGTCCGGGCGAGCTCATCCTACGAAACGAGAAAAATATTGAAACTAGATGAAATATTTATGAAATGTTCTTTTTGTCCACATTGCCTCCTGGAAGCGCATTAGACGCAAATCCAACCCCCAGCTTCGTCGTCGTTTCAACGCATGGACGGACGGACAGACGGCGACGGACCGAAAAACCTTCCTCCGTGTCTTCCTGGAACGAAGTTGTCTGTTACACATCAGCAGTGCATTTTTTATTCCTTCTGAGCTCGCTCTCAATTTTTTATTCATTTATTTATAAAGCATAGGTCTTCATGCTCGTCTCACACTCACACACTTTCCTCCGGGCTGCCAGAAAATAACAACAAAGGCTCGTGTAAACAGTCCCCTAATGGAAATCGTCATCCGATTTTTGCATAACCGAGTTCTCAAAATCTGAAAACGCTGATGTTATGGTAATGTAATGGCGAAACGTCAGAAATCTCGAGCGAACATTTTAATCGGGACACCGACGGGCATCCCACGGAAGGACGCGAGACTAATATTCAAATGGAGTCGAGTCCAACTGTAATTTACTGGGATCCATGTGATACAACACAGGGGATGACCTTTCGCCATGCTCGATAAAACAAAGAACCTGGCACGCGCACCGGATCGGGTCGGGAAAATGTGTCTTCCCCCTTGGCCCTTTTCCCCTCCCTATACGAACCCGGAAAGTTCAAACGAACAAATAAAACATTTGCCATTACATATGTTGCTCATAATTTATTCATGCACGCAGCGCTTCTGGAAAGTGGAATCCTCTTCGCCCCGTTCATCTCTGTCAGGTTGGGTAGTGGTTGTTTACGCACATTTCATCTGTACACGGAAGCCGGCTCTAAATGGCGTTGCTGTAAGTGAACTGCAAATTGAAGGTAATTTTTTCTGTTTGCGTTTATGATACACAACTAATAAAAGTGTTATGCTCAATGGTGGAGTGCCTGACGGTAGTTCGGTTATCTGTTTTCCGATAGCGGCATTTCAACCGAGTGAGAAACCTGATAAAGGGATTTCAGAGGGGTTATAACGAAAAAAAAGCGCAGTGTCGAAATTGTTCGTAAATTACGATGGAAAACTCAAAAAAGAATTATAGATATTGTCCTCAAAAGGTTTAAATCGGTTCAGTTGAGAGTCAACGTTTAAAGTCGTTGTTTTCAGTTGTTATTTTTTGCTCCTAATCTTGAGTTATTCGTAATTTTCACCATCATACTTTGTGAGTAACCCTAACAGCATCTCTAGCGTTGCTTTATATCGACCCTGAAGTTTAAATATTTTTAACAAACTATGCAAACATAACAAATGGAGAAAAATATGAAAAAGTTCACCATCTATCAAGATCAATCATTCAAACAGTTTCCTTTCCTGAGATACTCGTTGGTATACAGTAGTACTGACGGCTTTTAGTAGCAAAGAGTGTCGAACTAACACTTCCCCTTCCTTAGGAACATTTGAGCGTCAAGAGCTGCACATTGACAATGATTCACTACCTCCAAGTAATATTCTGTTGGTTCTCTGTGGAGTAGCAAACCACTGGAGGAGAATATACTCATGATCTCATGTTCAGTTTCTTCATTTACTGCAAAAAGCTCCTTCCAACATTTCCGAGAAGCTACTACAAATTCTCCATGAAGTTCATTCAGAAACCTTCAACACAACACCTCTTCATTAAGTCTTGAATACTTCTCATAGTAGTATCACCAATTTTTATATGAAACATCTTTCATATAATATTCTTCAATTTCTCCGAGAAAAATTATCAACTTGTCCTTGATTCATGTACAAACCCACGTGGATTTGCAATGCGGGTTAGCGGGAATAGCATATTTTCAGTAAATACATAAGGACTTGGCATACAATCCATAAGTTGGACACATAATGTCTATGAGTTTCTTAAATAGTTGGTGATTGGTAGTTGCAAATAGATTCATTTAAGCTGTTCTTCTCCGTTATAAATAGATATGCTTATTGACTTTTCATAAACATTTGTTCACATGGTTTTTTCCCAAGTAACATTTTAAGTTATAATAAAAATATATAATAAGGGTATAATAAAACAACATCCATAAAACTCTGGTCAAGGCAAATTTGTCTTGATTGCTTCCCCCAAAACCTCATAAAGACTAAAATTTGGCAGAGGTTCTAAAGGATATATTTTAGTGGCAGTTCTAAGAAGATAAAAAAAAAGATTCTATTATATTCGAATAAAATAATAAGATAATAATTAAATAAAAAGATTCTATTATAATCGAATTTAAAACCACTTGAAAACCAAAGGTAAACTACAATAAAACCAGTATGACATTTATAAAAACCTGTTTCATGCCAATTCCTCTAGATGCTTGCCAAAACCACTCAAAACAGTTTATCGTATTCATAAATGTCATTCAGTCCCAACATATTCATTTCGACAAAAAAATAAACTTCTAATTTAAGACAAAAATTACCCACGGCAAATAAAACGTCAGTATTTTCAAAGTGAAATATGTATCTCAGCTTGATATATAATAATTTAACTCAAGTCTCAACCAAATTTTAAGTGCCAAATATAATTCATTGTGTAAAGTGCTTAATAAGTGTGGAAAAACCAAGTGCGCCTTCAGAATACGTTGTACTTCCTAATTAGTTTTTATTTAGAATAAGTGTAGTTCTTCGTTGAAGTTCAAATTTTTGTCCAATCACTCTTATTTAATACTTTTCTTATGAGCATGAGCATGATTGACCGCCCGAGGTTGCTACTCCGTTGTTGCCAGATCAGCTGTACCCAACTACTACTACTGCAAATCTTATTCTCTTCCTAGTTCCGTTCACCCCGCAAAACTCCTGTCATAAACAACAATATGCTGCAACTCAATAAAATAACGTTAAAGGCCCATCTACAATGGGGAGCGTGACAGTTAATCCATATATTTTATGTCAAAAGTTGCCGCAACGCGCCTTAACTCGCGCCTTAACGCCTTAACTAGCTGGGCCTTGTATCACTATTGTCTTCCCGCTATCCTCCATGGTTGAAAATTTCTTCATCAGCATCTCAGTTGCATCTTAATCACATAACAAAAACGCAACGCACACACAAATATTTTCCGAGGCGTTTTCCAAGCTGACTCTCACTCATGTACAACTTTGGGCAGTGCCAAACGAAAATCAAGAAGCCGGCTCAGCTCAATTGACAGGTCCGCACGTTCCGACTTGTGTCGTCATGAAACTTGTGCTAATACACTGAAATTTTTTACGCGGTTTTTTTTACGCGGTCCTCGTAAAAAACCGCGTTATTTCAAAAAACGACGTAAAAAAGTCATGAAATAAAAATTATATTTCATATTCATATTGAAAGGATATGGTCATAAAAATGTATTGGTGGTGGAAAAACATGGTTCCAGTAACATTGGCCACCGGGAATCTGCTACAAATGGATAGAGGTTATTAATTCAATGTGTGAGCACAGCAGTCCAGAGTACTTATAGAGAGTTTTTGTCTTCGACAAAATTTCTCAGTGTGTCATTCGTCGTCTTTTGAAATTATCATATTAGTTCCACATCATGCCGCAGAGATGGCGCTGCAGTCTATCTTTTCTAAATTAAGCGCTAGAGATTTGCCGTCTTCGGCAAAGTTTCTCAGTATGTCATTCATCGTCTTTTGACATTATCATATTAGTTCCAAATCATTCCGCAGTGATGGCGCTGCAGTCTTTCTTTTCTAAATTAAACGCGATCTGGATGTAACGTGATTATTTTGAATGCCTTTATTATATAATTAACATCTTTGCTAAAGACAGCACTTTCCTAGAGCACGTTTTGGCAATTTAGAATTTGGCGGTGCAATTTGGAACTAATCTGATAATATCAAGTGACAATATTTTACATTTACTACGCGGTCCGTTATTTAAAAAAAACGACGTAAGAAAACCGGGTTATCTAAAAAAACAACGTAAAAATAGTCAAGTCACAATATACGTGAAAAAAATTTGATTGTTGATGTTGATTGTACATTTCCCAATTTAGCCTCTGAACAATACTTTTTTGAAAAAGAAAAATTGTTGTTTACAGTTTATTATATGTACTGATGTAATGATACTGATCGTGGATTTTGGTAGAAATCCAGCAATATGGGTATCAAACTTCTTAAAATTTCTTCAGCAGTTTGACTTTTCTTGTTTTGGGTCCATCGGATGTATGATACTTCAAGTGGCCAGTCCGGAGGAGGTTTCTCAAGGGTTCGTGGCTGGTGATAGGCATTTTTCAATGGAACCATAACAATATGTGTATCGAACTGCTTGAAATTTTCTCAAGCGTTTGTTCCTTGTAATCCTGAATTCACCAGACAAGTAGGCCTTGGAGTGACCGTTTGTCCCTGAACCGCTCATTCCGAAACAGGTTCCCGTGAGGCCTGGAGTGGTCAAAAACATTTTCTGGAGTAAACCCTAGCAATATGAGTACCAAAATTCATGACTTTTTTTTTCAGTAGGATATTTCTCAACGTTTTGTGACCATCTTATGATTTGTCCTTGGAGCGGTCATTTTTAGAAGAAAGCTCTGGCAATCAAAGCTTATGAAATTTCTTAAGTAGGATATTCTCAACGTTTTATGGACATCTGACGACTTATCAACGTAACGGTCATCCTAGTACAGTTTCCTGTATGCAAGACATTGCCAAGGTTTCCTTTAAAATTTGTTCATGGCCACTCGATGCTTCACGGGAATCTGATCCGGAATGGCCGGTCCGTCAAAAATCATCAAATGCCCCCAAAACGTTGAGAAATATCTTACTGACGAAATTTCATGAATTTCGATACCCATACTGCTAGGGTTTCCTTCTAAATTTGT
Source organism: Aedes japonicus (assembly GCA_034211315.2). Classification (NCBI taxonomy): domain Eukaryota; kingdom Metazoa; phylum Arthropoda; class Insecta; order Diptera; family Culicidae; genus Aedes; species Aedes japonicus. The sequence continues at coordinate 143,707 of JASCZW010001694.1, read as the reverse complement.
TCATGGCCATTCGAGGCCCCACGAATACCTGTTCCGGAAAACTGGTTTGTGGACAAATATCCTGCTGAAGAAATTTGATGAATTTTGATACCCATATTGCCGAGGTTTTATTTGAAAATGTTTATGGCCACTTGAAGGCCCACCGGAACCTGTTCCGGAATAACCAGTCTGAGAACACGGGTTTCCTTCTATATATGTTCGTGGCCACTCTAGGCCTTCTGGAAACCTGTTCCGGAATAACCGGTCCGGGAAAAGTTGGCATATTGAGGTATATGGAATAGCAATGTATTTTAAGGAACTATTCCAAAGCTTTTGGCAGTCTTTTCCAGAAATTCAGCCCCCGGAAATCCGGATTTACGGGAACCAGATGAATCCGGACGTTGCTGGCAATTCTTACATAAAGCAGATAAGTTTCTGAATCTAACGGTGAAAACAAAACAAAAATCGGCCATTTAAATTTGGTGGGTACCCGGTACCCTGTCGGCCTGTTTGACGGGTGTTTTATTTTTGTTGGGCACACAATGGCTAGTTGGCGTTTAAATGGCTATACAATCCAAAGCTGGAGAGTAGGGTAGTATTTGAAATTTTGACAACAATTTAATTTAGTATATTGTATATTGTTTTTTTACCTTATTTGAAGAAAGACCGAAGACGGCAAATCTCTAGCGCTTAATTTAGAAAAGATAGACTGCAGCGCCATCTCTGCGGCATGATGTGGAACTAACATGATAATGTCAAAAGACGACGAATGACACTATGAGAAATTTTGCTCACACATTGAATTAACAACCTCTATCCATTTGTAGCAGATTCCCGGTGGCCAATGTTACTGGAACCATGTTTTTCCACCACCAATACATTTTTATGACCATATCCTTTCAATATGAATATGAAATTTAATTTTTATTTCCTTGACTTTTTTACGTTGTTTTTTGAAATAACGCGGTTTTTTTTACGCGGTACCATAACCGTCGAGAGAAAAAAAGAGAGAGAGAGAGAGAGAGAGAGAGAGAGAGAAAGAAAGAAAGAGAGAGAGAGCGAGAGAGAGAGAGGGAGAGAGAGAGAGGAAGAGAGAGAGAGAGAGAGAGAGAGAGAGAAAAATGTACGTCAAGGTAGCGCTCGTATTCTGCAGCTTTGTTCTGGCTAAAGTACACTGATGAAGCCTTTGCTTTGCTCTCCAAGCTCCCCAGGAACGCGTTGAGTTTGACACCCAGTTTCGGATTCGGCAGCCACCACGCGAATGAATGTATTTCACTTCACTAGCCCTCCGTATCGCTTCTTCGACAGTGTCCGTACTTTCGTATTAGTCGTCCACATAGTAACGCTTGACGATTGCTTCTGTTGCATCAGGATACTTCTCCGCAAACTGCACGGCATTTACATTCATCACGTACTGCGCAGAGCTGGGCGAGCACGTTGATCCGAAAGTGGCTACGTCCATTACGTACACCTGCGGAACTTCTCCCCGGTTTGTTCTGAACAGGAACCTCTGCGCCTGTCGGTCCTCTACTCTAATGCGGATTTGGTGGTACATTTCCTGGATGTCACCCCCGAACGCGACCGGTCGTTCTCAGAACTGACAGATGACTCGTGGGAGGGGAACTAGCATATCCGGACCCTTGAGCAGCTCCCCGAATTCAAGGAGATACCGTTCACCGATGCTGCTGCATCCCATACCAAGCGCACTTTGCCCGGCTTCCGTGGGTTGACCACGACGTTCAACGGCAGATACCACACGGCAGTTGGTGGCGTCTCCTTCAGCTCGACATCGGTTGCTTTATGCGTGTACCCTTTCTGCTGGTACTCCTCGATCTGCCGACACACATTCTCCTTCAGCACTGGATTCATTCCCAGCTTTCTATCCAGTCCATTCATCCTCCACATAGCCATTGGGTAGCTATCGGGGAATTTTGTTTCGTCGCTGCGCCACAGCAGCCCTGTTTCGAAGCGATCACCCACACGTTTGGTTGCAACTGTCGAGAATCTTCCGCGCTCGTTTCTCTTCTACCGGTTCTGGAACGGCAGCATAATTAATCATCAATTAAAGAGAATTTGAGCAATAAAAAAATGAAAAAAGTGCCATTAGAATTATTAAGGCCTGTGCCAACAAATAATGTGCGATCAGCATTAAAAAATTAGGAATGAGCAATAAAGATGAGAAAAGATCTTCGGATAATCTAATTGTGACCGGTAAATCTATCAAATCAAGCAACAGCTATTAGTATATGTGCAATTAAATATGGCAGTATTTCCACTTAAGTTATGTAATTTGAGCACTAGACTATTCGCATATGTCTTTAATTTTGTTGATTTTCCCATAAAAACAGTAAAATGAGCAATGGATAAATAAATATCCATTGCTCATTCACTGTTTTTATGGAAAATCTAACAAAATTAAAAGACATAATGCAAATAGTTTAGTGCTCAAATTACATGATTTGGCGGAAATACTGCCATATTTAATTGCACATATACTAATAGCTGTTGCTTTATTTGACAGATTTACCGGTGCAATTAGATTATCGAAGATCTTTTCTCATCTTTATTGCTCATTCCTAATTTTTTAATGCTGATCACACGTATTTGTTGGCGCAGGCCATATAATTTGGTGGCACTTTTTCATTTTTGGTGCTTTTCTGAATTACTAAGTGCAGGTAAATATTTTAGCCGTTCTGGAACGGCGAACGATGCAACCGCTGTCTCCTCCAGCACATACTGCTCCCGCATCCAAATCATGCAGCACCTGATTACTCACCGGCGCGACAGAGTGAAGATTCAAGTACGTCTGTGCGGTGGCCCTTCGTTTCTCAGATCCATATGGTTCAGCCCATCTTTGACCGAACAGCAATCGGTTCGTTGGGTTCACCCACACGTGACTCCAGTGGAGCGAACAGATGTAGGTTATCCAAACCTACAAGGATGGTAGGCAGCCCGGTCGGAAAGTCCTTCACTGGAGTCACGTTCACAAGGTCCTCCGAAGAGAAGAGCGCCCCACGAAGCGAATGATCCTGAGTATTGCGATGGCGCAGTCGGTTTTCTAACTCCAATAACCATCCTGGGGAAAATGCTGATCCAAGATCTGTGGAGAACAGGGATGATGCGGTAGATGACCTATCATTCGGGATATGGACGCGGTGGACGAGCATGTTGGCAAACGTTCAGGCGTTCAAGCCACGCAGTTATTTCGGCACTGCACGATCCGATGAGATTCGCGAAGTACAGCTGCATATGTTCGCGGACGCTGGTGAGTCGGCGTACGGATGTGTGGCATATTTCCGAGCCATTGTACGAGGAGATGTGACATATGCGTTGGTGATGAGTCGGGCGAAGGTAGCACCACTAAAGCAAGTGTCTATTCCGCGCCTGGAGCTTCTGGCGGCGGTACTTAGCGCACGTATGTCACATACGGTGTGGGAAGACCACAACATCTCCATCAGCAAAGTGGTATTCTGGATAGACGCAGAGGTGGTTCTGTCCTGGATTACCGATCTGTAACCTTTACCGAATGAACAGCTTCGTCTCGGCTTTTTTTTTTGCACCGAGATTTCAGTATGGCCAATATCGGGTGAAAAGGAGAAATACTGCCTCAACTTTAACGCCAGCTGTAGTCCACACCACTCGATGGAAACAGCGTGCAGCCGACTTTGCCGGGATAACCAAATCTTTCGGAACAGCCTCAATCAGTGAGTTTAAGGTAGAATATGTTGATTTCCTACAACAGCTGGAGTTCGCATTCGGTCGGCGGGACTCCAAGTTCAGGTGATGAAGCCACATCCAATGAATCGGAATCATCCGATAGCTAATTTTGTGGAGACACGAACACAGTGAATGCGTTTTCTTTAGATTCTGACGGGTCTATCGGTTCAGAGTCTTCTGATATGTTTTCCAGCCCATTCTCGTGTATCTTGATGATTTCATATCCGTTAATACCGATTTCATGTTATAGAAAAAAAAAACAAATAGAAAAACAGTGAGAATATTTACAAGGTAACTTGCACATTTCTGACGCTATTTTACGATTCGCCTGAAAATTTCGTCAATATTCCAATGTAAATCGTAATCCAGTTCCACTTCTGTGAACCTGTGAAAATTCCCTCCAATTCATCCCTGGAAATACTCAACAGTTTGATGAAACCGATTGCTGCATCTGTGCCAAAGTTTTAGAATCATTAAATCGTTCCCTGAACATTAAATTTGCTTGAATTACGTTCAAAAGCTGCCAAGATATCACCATTTAATTTTAACTCATTTAGCATAAACTCGCGGAAACTTTTTGCACCTTTCTCTATCTTTGTTTTGTTAGTAGGGCAGTGTACGCTTCACTGAACCCAACCATACTCTTTTTATCGAATGAATCGTTCGTCGGTTGATATCGAAACATAAAAATCGCCTTTTCGAATGATAGATGCAGGCGGAGGACGATTTTCTAGAAACCAGATGATTATCCGTCTATTAACTAGAAATTAGAAGAAAAAATATTATTTTCCATTTAATTCCAACTACCTTTGCTTATCTTCGACAGATACGCGTATTTCGTCTACAATGTGCAGACTTCTTCAGTGTCTCGTACTAATAAGTCGAGTTATTAGTACGAGACACTGAAGAAGTCTGCACATTGTAGACGAAATACGCGTATCTGTCAAGATAAGCAAAGGTAGTTGGAATTAAATGGAAAATACTAATTTTTCTTCTAATTTCTAGTTACAGGTATTCCACTAAACAGCTCAAACCCTCTAGGATTCATCCGTCTATTGTTGAACCACTAATACGCGAAGTGAATTGATCTCCCGTTCAAATTCGAATGCATGCTGTATGAAAAATCTGATGGAGTATGATGAGCACCTCGTTATCAACATACCTTGTCAAAGGCATACATTGACAGAAAGATAATTTGTTGCACCTTATTAACCTACACTTTGTTATTTCCTTTGTTATTCAGACTGTATTAAACGAAACTGTAATAAACACGATTCACTTGAGTTCGGTCGCGTCGTCACTTTATTAAGCTAGTCGAAACCCTTTTGTTGTCCGTAACTCCTGTTCTGCTTGCCTGCTGGTTGTTCCGTCCTTCAGGTTATGGGCCCAGAGTGTCGGGAGTGTGAAATATTGAAGTGTTTCGGTGAAATGCTGGTTTGCTGGGAAGTTTGCGAGTAAGCTTTCTGAAGAAATATTTGCGGCGCATAAGCGAGCGTGGTAGTGAAAAGACAAAATGGCCGACGGCTGGAGAGCATCGTTTGCTAAAGCTCAGCAATGGAAACTATGCCTCTTGGAAGTTCCGCATGCGGTCTTTGCTGGAACGCGAGGATTTGTGGGACACAATTGAAAAGCCGAAGCCGGAAGAAGTTGATGATGATTATGCGCAGTGGAAGAAAAGTGACGTCAAGGCGCGGGCGACGATTTCTTTGTTTGTCGAAGACAGCCAACTTCGATTTGTGAAAAAGTGTGAAACGGCTCATCAAATGTGGGAAAATCTAAGAGTGTACCATGAAAAGGCCACCATTGGCAACCAGGCAATGTTGTTGCAACAGTTGTGCTCCAAGCATCTTTGTGAAGGCGGTAATGTCGAGAAGCATCTCGAAGAGATTGAGTGTTTGTATGAGCGCCTCGACAATTCGGGAGTGGAACTCAGTGAGCTGTTGCGTATTATTATGATGTTGCGCAGTCTCCCATCGTCGTACAACAGTTTTGTGACGTCGTTGGAGAATCGTCCGCAAGAAGATCTCACGATGGATCTTGTGGTAGCTCGATTGCGTGACGAGTACCAAAAGCGGGTGGGTCACAGTGGACACAGTGACAACAGTGAGAAAGCGCTGAAAGTTTTTGAAAAGGAAAGAAGTGAGAAGAAGTGTTTCTATTGTTCGAAACCAGGACACTTTAAGAGAAACTGCCGTAAGTTTCTTGCTGAAAAAGGTGGTGAAAGTTCAAGTGAAAATCGTAAACCATCGGGATCTAACCAGGCTGTTAAGCAGAAAGCGAAACAAGCTCAAGCGGAGGGTGACGGTGCGAGTCGGTCGAAACAGGTGGTAGCGGATGATGTAGTCTGTGGTGCCGTGTGTTTTGTGGCCGGTGACGTGATACCGGGAGCATGGACGATCGATAGTGGCTGTACATGCCATATGACGAACGACCGTGAATTTTTCACCGAATTCAATCGAGGAGTCGTGGTAGATGTAACCCTTGCCGATGGAACGAAAACCAAATCGGTCGGAGCAGGGAGCGGTGTGATTATGGGCATGAATGCTAAAGATGAACGTGCCGCAATCACTTTTGAGAACGTGTTGTTAGTTCCCTCACTGGAAGGCGGTTTGCTATCTGTCCGGAAACTTGCATCGAAGGGTCTCACAGTAGTGTTCGAAGCAACCGGTTGTGCAATCAAAACAGCTGACGATATTATCCTGGCATTAGGTGAACTGGTTGGCTGTCAGTACAAGTTAAAGCTGGCAGAGCAGTGTTTGTCGGTTGCGGGAAATCATGGTGTGAACTGTCAGCACACCTGACATAGGCGTATGGGCCATCGTGACATTAATTTTGTGAATGCGATCGTGACACAGGGTTTGGCCAGTGGAATCAAGCTGACGGATTGCGGAGAACGGATAGTGTGTGAGTGCTGTTTAAGGGGTAAGTTGGTACGAAAGCCATATCCACAGATACAAGAGCGCAAGTCGAAGTGACCGTTGGACATCATACACACGGATCTCTGCGGGCCCATGGAACAGCCGACGCCAAGTGGAAATAAGTACTTCATCACTCTAATCGATGATTTCAGTCGGTTCTGCGTAGTGTTCCTTCTGAAGTCGAAGGACGAATCAGCCGATAAAATTATGGAATATGTTCGGTGGGCGGAAAATATCTTCGATAGGAAACCGTGTGTGCTGCGATCTGATGGAGGAGGAGAATATGTGGGTGAAAAGCTGAAACAGTTCTGTAGATCGGAAGGCATACAACAGCAGTTCTCAACCCCTACTCACCTCAGTCAAATGGAGTAGCGGAGCGAAAGAACCGTTCGCTTCAGGAAATGGCCAGCTGTATGTTGCTGGATTCTAACCTTCCCAAGCTTTATTGCGGGGAAGCGATTCTCACAGCTACGTTCATTCAGAATCGGCTTCCATCCAGAGCAGTTGATGCGACGCCATATGAATTGTGGACAGGGAACAAGCCAAACCTAGGAGATTTTAGAATCTTCGGATGTGAAGCGTATGTTCGAATACCTGATGCGAAGCGCAAGAAGCTGGACCCTCGATCGCAAAAGCTTGTTTTCGTGGGCTATTCAGGTTGTCATAAAGGTTACCGCTTTCTTGATGTGAAAACGAACCGCATAATCATTAGTCGAGATGCAGAATTTCTGGAACTCACGGACGGTTCCGAACAACAGAATGAGCTTAGCGTGCGTCCGGAAATGCGGCGAGTGGAGGACCGTGTACCAGATGATCCAGTGACGGAGAGCGAAGAAATTCCAGTGCAAGTGTTCGAACAGCGTGAAGATAACGAGACGCAGGAGGAAGAGCGCCATTCAGTGTATGAAGATGCAGAAGATACGAGCGACAGTGACTTTCCTGGCTTTGAAGAACTAAGTGCGGAACAGGAAGTGCCAGATGAACATGTGTTGAATCGCCGAGATCGGCGAACGCGTGGTGTGTTACCAAACAGGTATGAGGACTATATTGTTGGACAAGTGCTACATGGTGAAGAACCCAATGACTTTCGTGATGCATTAAGTGTACCTGTTTGGCAACGCGCAATGCGGGATGAAATACAAGCGCATAAAGTGAACAGTACGTGGGAACTAACGCATCTACCTCCGGGCAAGAAAGCCATTGGTGCGAAGTGGGTTTTCAAGATAAAGCGAGACGAGACGGGCAGCATAGTTAAGCATAAGGCCCGTATCGTCGCACAAGGATACGCGCAGTGTTTCGGTGTGGATTTTACGGAAGTGTATGCACCAGTCACGCGGCAGGCTACGCTGCGTACACTACTGGCGGTTGCAGGAAAAATCAGCTGGTTCTGAAGCAGTACGATGTACGAACGGCCTATCTCAACGGCACTGTCGAAGAAGAGCTCTATATGCAGCAACCTCCTGGTTTTGTAGTTCCGGGTCACGAGCAAAAGGTATGTAAACTTCTAAAAAGTATATATGGCCTGCGCCAATCTGCCAGGTGCTGGAACAAAGCTTTACACGCTGTTCTTCTCGAGCTTAAGTTCAAGCCAAGCTCTGCAGATCCATGTCTCTACATACGACATGAGAACCCGTTAGTCATCATTTTGGTTTATGTAGATGACCTATTGATTGGAAGCGCAAGTGAGCTCGCTATAGAAAAGGTCTATGAAAGTCTTCAAAAGAAATTTGACGTTACTTCGTTAGGTTCTGTACGCCATTTCTTGGGCTATGAGATTGGGCGAGAGGGTTGCTACTACACTTTAAAGCTGTCGGCGTATATTGACACTTTGCTTTCCAAGTTCAATATGGAGAATTGTCGCCCTCCAAGACACCAATGGATGCTGGGTATTCGTTAGCTAATGAAGACAGTAAGCCATTCAATAATCAGACGCTGTACCGAAGCCTCGTAGGAGCATTACTATACTTGGCTGTCAACGCTCGACCGGATCTATCTTTAAGTGTCGGACTGCTTGGGAGAAAAGTTAGCGAACCGAATAACATGGACTGGTGTACAGCGAAACGCGTGCTGCAGTACTTAAGCGCAACGAAGCATTGGCGATTGAAGTTCGGACCAGGTGAAGGGTGGAATCTCAAAGGATTCTCCGATTCTGACTGGGCCGGGGATCACCGGACAAGAAAATCAACTTCAGGGTTCCTATTTTTCTATGGAAGCGGTCCAATTAGCTGGGTGAGCAAGGGTCAAATTTCTGTGGCTCTCTCATCCCTTGAGGCTGAATACAACGCTCTATCACTGGCTTGTCAGGAAACTGTTTGGCTGCGGCGGCTATTGTCAGATCTTGGTGAACCCGAAGGAAAACCTACTGTCGTCTTCGAGGACAACCAAGAGTGCCTCAGCTTTGCAACGTCAGAGAGAACCAGTGGTCGCGTTAAGCACATAGACACCAAGCGACACTACATACGAGAGTTAACTGAACAAGCAGTCATCAAGTTGGTGTACTGTCCGTCCAACGAGATGGTCGCTGATGCACTAACCAAGCCATTGGGACCTACCGGAATGCAGAAATTCATCGATCAAGTTGGGTTGAAACCTTAGACTCGGTGTTCATCAAGGAGGAGTGATGGAGTATGATGAGCACCTCGTTATCAACATACCTTGTCAAAGGCATACATTGACAGAAAGATAATTTGTTGCACCTTATTAACCTACACTTTGTTTTTTCCTTTGTTATTTAGACTGTATTAAACGAAACTGAAATAAACACGATTCACTTGAGTTCGGTCGCGTCGTCACTTTATTAGGCTAGTCGAAACCCTTTTGTTGTCCGTAACTCCTGTTCTGCTTGCCTGCTGGTTGTTCCGTCCTTCAAAATCGTCATATTAAAAAGAAAAGAAGATTAAATAATACAAAAACAGCAATAGACCAGCGCAGACAAATGAAATAAACGAGAAATAGTAAAAACAACTACTGAAGGCAAACGAGAATGAAGCAAAGTAATCAGAAGGCAGAAATGAAACGGTTTTGATCAAACCAAATGCAGCAGAACAATATGTAGCAAGAAGATTAAGAGACATCCAGAGATGAAACAGTAGGTAAAGAAGAAACGAAATGAGCGATAAAGCCTGGAAGTATTTAAAAGACCTATAAGGCAGGGAACAAGAAGTAAAGAAACCTCTCCCGAAGTATGTCCAAAACCGGTACACGTACCTTATCACTATCTAAATTATATTGTTCACATTTGGGACATATTCAATGTTCGAGAGTTCATGATTTAAGCTGCTTTTATTTGAAATTGAATTGAATATGTCTGTTGAGTTTGATATTCCTTGAAACATTCGGCACATCACTAATCTCAATCAATTTTTTTTTCAACAATTTCACTTATTTGTACAGGATCAATCGAATCAACTTTACAGAGCCAAAATCCCAATCAAATAACTCCTCAAAATTAACTCGTATCCATTTGCTTTCTCATTTCAGACATATATAACTTTTCCCTTGTCCAACAGTCGAGTTGAGGTAAGTGTCAACAAATCCTGGCTGGATTTCCATTTTTCATTCATTGCATCCAACTTTGCTTCACTTCTTTTAACCCTTCGGTCGCCTTCATCTATTGACATGATCTAGCACAACACCCACTCTAGCAGATTAGTTTCCGTTTTCATGTAAAAGCCAAGCATCTCGCCTTATTTATCATTATTATTCCGATAGTCTTCTTAGCCGATAAGAGTATACAATAGCATGCAAGGATGATCACCTAAATCACTGAAAATGAATGCTGAAAGGTTGAAGAAAGCTTCCTTCCTATCTGCTTGTTAGCTAACCTACACAAAGGAAAACCCCGACCGCCTCGTGATCGTACTTTCTGACGGGATGTCGATTACCATCCATCGAGGTATCTAATATTTACCCCCCCGCACTCAACTCAGCCAAAACTAGTCCCAAGTAGAGAAGGTGGGTTAATTTTCAATTTACCTGAAAGCTCCTCCGCCGAAGTGTAGTGCAGGCAGCTGACTGATGAACCGAATCAAGAATTTTACCGCATCATCTTGAGCCGTCTTTCTGGAATATTTTACGATGATGAGTTGGTTCGAATGCGACGATCTGTTAGAAAAATAACAACGCCATCTGTGAATACCATCAGTCGCATGCAAGCTTGAATGGAATTTCGCTTTGACCGAAAAATGCATGACATAAATCTTCACATAAACTATTTTAGCCCACAAAATTAATCTATGGATCAGCCTACAGCCCGGCCGCTTCTGGTCAAACGGCACAAAGGAAAAAATCCTTTATTAGTAAAACTCTCACTCAGCGCTCCTTTTTGCATGTCCGGAGCATATTTCCTCGTCTTCATTCTTTACCGTTCTTCTCATAAGGAAAACTGTGTGCGCGCATTGTGCGATGATGCCCGTCGGGTGTCTACACAATGCGAGGCGCCTTAAATTTTAGTGAAAGCCGAGGTACCAACCTCAGCCGCCTCAGACCGGAGTATGGTGATGAAATCTTTTATAGTTCATGGCCCAAGGCAGCTGCTGTTGTGGTCAGCCATCCGACACTATGGGAGGAAAAAAAGACCACCATCGTCTAATACAATTTTTCCCGAGTTCTATACTCAACTTCTTCCATTATAACCAGGTTTGATTCTGCACTCGAAAAGGTGTATCTGCACTTTCGCCTGCAGGCACTTTCAGCTCGCACTCTGTCGAGTTAATTAAGGCGATATTTTGGCAAGGAACTGGCACGGCTTTTTACCGGGCCAATTTCTGGTGAGTGGGTTTTTCCAACGGAAGAGATGTGTTTCCTTTTGGATAATTTTTTCTCAGCTGAGGATAGCGTTCGTTTGAAGCTTGGAGTTCTGATCAGTATTTAATGAGATGAGTGCAAAGGAATTAACAAGAGAAGAGGGGGCATTTTAAAACTTTTAACAGACCACAACGCTGACCGTTTTTCGAACTGTCAAATACTTTAATCCAGTACCGAACAAACACACGTACTAGACTAAAGTACAACCCTGGCGATCAACACACACAAATATTCTGAAGCAAATTCGAGAAATGAAATTGATTAAAACTGCTGAGGCATGAGACAGCTATTGACTATGAGATTTCTGACGGCTCTAAAATTACCGGAAGGATGTTTTCTTTGAAATTTTGGTTTAGCAGTTCGATTTATGTGTCGAACAGTTTTATCAACCCATGTTTTACTGTATCTCAGGAACCAAACGACCGAATTCAAAGTATTTCAAGAACTCTAGAGTACTTTTCCCAACAGACGTATCTGATTTTGTAAAAAAGTTTCAAGAATCGTTGTGAACTACACTGGTCGAAAGAGATTTTTATACCCAGCGCTCCATGCCAGTTTCGGTTAGCTTGGGTCCCAAAACCAAAGAATATCGTATTTTGACCTTATGCGATTTGCATTTTTCTTCACAATTTAGCCTCAAACATTGAAATTTTGATATATTTTAAGAACCACTCAAATAACTGCCTCAGCTTAAATGTAAATGATCCAAGCCGTTTTCTTAATTTCTCCAACTTTTACAAACAACCCTAGCAAAATAAAGTGTGTCGATCCGGCTTCACCAGAAAAAGTTATGACCGTTTAAAGGCAGCATATTTTGGCAAACAAACCGGCAGAGTACGATGAAGCCCCTCGACATACGCGGATTCCCTTGAGGAGGATCTCAAATGATACATGGGAATTGACCCTTGTTGTTGCATCAGAAAATATCTCGTGATCCTTCGTTTATAGGAAGTTACTTCCTCGAGCATGGTCTTCAGAATGGTAAACTTTAAAGTTCAGATTTATCCCACTACGCGGCACTAGTGTGCATGTAAACTTGCTATAACCTGAATCTCGAGATCCCTTGACATGCACCAAAAGTTGGCGTCTTCGACAAGATGTATGGTTTAGTGAGGCCTTTCGGGTGGTGTTAACATTAGTTCAAAACTTGTCCGCCACGTGACACTGGCGTACGTATGAACTTTGTGTATTACCTGGATTTTGAAATCTAAATAGTGTTTAAATTTACTGTTAGTTGTGAGATTTTATTTTGCCCGACTCAACAGTTCCAATTATCTTACTCCGTGACTCCGGGGCGCTAGTGTGTTTTGTAAACTTATTGTATAATCTGGTTCTCGAGATTCGATCTTCAAAAAGATATTCGAATTTCAGAGATTTTTAAATGGTGTACACATTAGATAAGAATTCGTCTCTGCATTAGCGCTAGTGTTCATGGGAACTTTGTGATATCTGTATTTTGATACCTAGATCATGTATAAGTTTATTGTTTACAGGAAATTATTCGAGTATTCATGGTCTTCAGACGGTCGTCTTCATAATTCAAAATTATTTCACTGCGTTGCACTGGTCTGTCTGTGAATTATGTAATGAAGGTTTATCGTGAGAGGCCAATATTGGTATTTTTTGGTACGTTCTTCTGACAAGTTTGGGTCACTCCTTCAATGAAGTTCTTGACACAACTTCGTGTAAGTCCTTTAGAGAACTTCATGGAAGTTCTACAGAAGACTTCAGGCAAGTTCTGCAGAGAACTTCATGGAAGCTCTTCAGATAACTTCATAAAAATCTTCAGAGAACTTCAGGAAATTCTTCAGAGAACTTCAGGAAATTCTTGAATAATTCAGGAATCCCTTACAGAGTACTCCAGAGTACTTCATGGGCTCTTCAGATAACTTCATAAAAATCTTCAAAGAACTTCAGGAAAGTCTCCCAAAGAACATCAGGGAAATTTTTCCAGAGAACATAAGGGAAGTTTTTCAGGGGAAGTTCTTTGGAGTACTTCATGGAGGAGCCCTTCAGGGAACTTCAGAGAAATTCTGCTGAGAACAGGGAAGTCTTTCAGAGAACTTTGGAAATGTTTTGCAGAAAATTCCCTGGAAAGTTCTTCAGAAAACTCTAAGGAAGTTCTGAAGAGAACATCAGGGAAGCTTTGCAGAGAACTCCTGGAAAGTTCTTCAGAGAACTTTGAAGAAGTTCTGACGAGAACTTCAAAGCATTTCTTCTGATAACATCAAGGAAATTCTTCAGATAACATTAGGGAAATTATGGAGAAAGTTTCATGGAAGTTCTGCAGAGAACTCCAGGGAAGTTCTTCAGAGAACCTTATGAGAGTTCTGCAGAGAACATCAGAGAAATTATGGAGAGGAGTTCAGGAAAGTTCAGCAGAGAACTGCACGGAAGTTCATCAGATTACTCAAGCGAAGCTCTTTACAGTACTTCAGGATAATTCTTCAGAGAACATCAGCAAAACTCTGCAGAAAATTCCAGAGAAGTTCTGCAGAGAACATCAGGGAAATACTGCAAGAACTTCACAGGAAGTCAGTTCTTCAAAGAGCTTCATGGAACTTCGTCAAGGTATGTTCTGCAGAGAATTACAGGAACTCCTTCAGAGAACATCAGAAATGTTTTGCAGAAAATTCCTGAAAATGCTTCAGAAAACTCTAGGCAAGTTCTGACGAGAACACCAGGGAAGTTCTTCAGAGAATTTCAGGGAAATTCTACAGAGAACATCAGGAAACCTCTAGGATTCATCAGGAACACTCTGCAGAAAGTTTTATGGAAGTTCTGCAGAGAACTTCAAGGAACTGCTCCATAGAACTTAAAGGAAGTTCAGAAGAGAACTTCAATGAAATTCTCCATATAGCGCAAGGGAAGTTCTTCAGAGACCTTATGGAAGTTTTGCAAAGAACTTCAGGGATATTCTGCAGAGAACTTCAGGAAAAATTTTCAGAGAATGGCAGGGAACTACTTCAGAGAACTTAGGGAAATGTTTCGAGGAAGTTCTTCAGAGTTCTTCATGGGAGTCTTTCGAAGAACTTTAGAAAAATTCTGCAGAGAACTTCAGGGAAATCTTTATGAGAACTTGAGGGATGTTTTGCAGAGAATTCCTGGATATTTCTCCAGAAAACTTTAAGGAAGTTCTGACGAGAACTTCAGGGAAGTTCTTCAGAGAATTTCAGAGAAATTCTACAGACAACATTTGGAAAATTCTGCAGAAAGTTTAATGGAAGTTGTGCAGAGAACTTCAAGGAAATTCTTCAGAGGGAAGTTCTTCAGAGAAATCAAGAAAGTTCTTCAGAGAACTCCAATGGAAGTTCTTCAAAGAACTTCATAAAAGTTCTTCAGAGAGCTTCGTGGAAAAACGTCAGGAAAATTCTACATAGAGCTTCAGGAAAGTTCTGCGGAGAACTGCAAGGGAAGTTCTTCAGAGAACTTCAAGGAAGTTCTTCAAAGAACTTCAAGGAATTTCTTCAAAGAACTTTATAAAAGTTCTTCAGAGAGCTTTTGTGGAAGCTCTTCAGAGAACTTCAGAGAAATTCATGCAAGTTCTGCAGAGAATTTCATGCAAGTTCTGCAGTGAATTTCATTCAAGTTCTATAGAGAACTTCAGGGAAGTTCTACAAGAGAACTTCAGGGAAATTCTGCAGAAAATTTAAGGGAAGTTTCCCAAAGAACTTCAGGAAAATTCCTTCAAAGAACTTCAGGGAAGTTCTGTCGAGAGCACTGCTCGGGAGTTCTTCAGAGAACTCAAGGGAAGCTCTTCACGAACATCAGGGATATTTTGAAGAAAACTTCAGGGAAATTCTTCAGAGAACATCAGCAAAATTCTGCATATTATTTCAGGGAAATACTGCAGAAAACTTCAGGGAAATTCTGCAGAGTACTTCAGGGAAATTCTGCAAAGAACTTCAGGGAAGTTCGTCAGATAACATCCGGAAAATTCTTCAAAGGACTCCAGAGAAGTTCGTCAGAGAACTTCATGAAAGTTTTTCAGAGAACTTCGTGGGAGTTCTTCAGAAGAGATTCTGCAAAGAATTTCAGGGATGTCTATCAGAGAACCTAAGGAAATTCTTCAGGAAACTTCAGGAAGTCTCCAGAGTACTTAATGAAAGTCCTTCAAAGAACTTCAGAGAAATTCTACAGAGAATCTTATGGAAGTTCTGCAGGCAGCTTCAGAGAGATTCTGCAGAGAACTTCAAGAAAAGTTCTGCAGGGAATTGCACGGAAGTTCTTCAAATAACTCAGTGATGTTTTGAAGAGAACTTCAGGGAAATTCTTCTGAGAGCATCAGCAAAACTTTGCAAAGAATTTCCGGGAAGTTCTGCAGAGGAACTTCAGGGAAGGTCTTCAGAGAACTGCAGGGAAATACTGCAGAGAACTTCAGGGAGGTTCTGCAGAGAACTTCAGGAAAATTCTACAGAAAAATTCTCACGGAAGTTTCACAGAGAATTTCAGAGAAATTCTTCAAATAACTTCAGAGAAGTTTGTCAGACAGAGAGATTCTTCACAGAATTTCAGGGAAATTCTTCAGAGAACATCAAGCAAGTTCTTCAGAGAACTTCAAAGGAAGTTCTTCAAAAACTAAATAAAAGTTCTTCAGATAGCTTCATGGATGTTCTTCTAGAGAACTTTAGAGAAATTCTGCTGAAAACTTTAGGGAAATTCTGCAGAGGACTTCAGGAAAGTCTCGAAAGAGAACTGCATAGAAGTTCTTCAGATAACTCAAGGGAAATTCTTCACAAAACTTCAACAGAAGAGAACTTCATGGAAATTCTGCAGAGATTTTTAGGAAAGTTCTACAGAGAACTTCAGGAAGTTCTACAGAGAACTTCAGGGAAATTCTTCAGAGAATTTCTGGGAAGTTTCCCAAAGAACTTCAGAGAAATTTTTCAAAGAACTTCAAGGAAGTTCGTCAGATAACTGCAGCAAAATTCTGCACAGAACTTCAGGGAAATTCTTCAGAGAACATCAGCGAAATTCTCTCAGAGAACTTCATGGAAGTTCTTCAAAGAACTCCAGGAAGTTTTTCGAGAACTTCATGGAAGTTCTTCAGGGGATGTTCTGTAAAGAATTTTAGGAAGTATTTCAGAGAACTACAGAGAACTTCAGGGATGTTCTGAAGAGAACTTCAGGGAAGTCTTTCAGTGAACTTTAGAGAAATTCTTCAGGAGAACATCAGGGAAATTCTGCAGAAAGTTTCATGGACGTTCTGCAGAGAATTTATAGGGAAGTGCTTCATAGAACCACAACGAAGTTTTTTATTTATTATTATTTATTTTCCGTCGGCCTATTTCCTCACATGGTGACAATCACCGACGCCAGGGAGACGACTCCAGCACCTGGACTCTACCTAACGACTCATGACTATGAACCGGGACCAACGGCTTCACTTCCCTTCCGAAGAAAGACGTGACCAAGATTTTTCGCCTCAGAAAAACCACCGACGTCGACTGGGATTGAACCCAGACCCACTGGGGTGCCAGTAGCAGTCACACTTACCACTACACCACCGACGCCGGCGGCATCGACGAAGTTCTAAAGGGAACATCGAGGAAATTGTCCTTATAACTTGAGGGAATTTCTTCAAAGACCTTATGGAAGTTCTGCAAAGACCTTCAGGCAAATTCTGCAGAGTACTTCAGAGAAATTCTGTGGAGAACTTTAGGAAAATTCTGCAGAGAACTGCACGGAAGTTCTTCAGATAATTCAAGGGCAGCTCGTCACAGAACTTCAGGGGAGTTTTAAAGACAACTTCAGAGAAATTCTTCAGAGAACATCAGGGAAATTCAGCAGAATGTTTCATGGAAGTTCTGCTTCATAGAACTTCAAGGAAGAAAACATCAAGGAAATTGTCCGTATAACTCCAGGAAGTTCTTCAGAGACCTTATGGAAGTTCTGAAGAGAACTTTAGGAAATTCTTCAGAGAACTTCAGCAAAATTCTGCAAAAAATTTCAGGGAAGATCTGCAGAGAACTTCAGGGAAATACTGCAGAGAACTTTTGAGAAGTTCTGGTAAGAGCTTCAGGAAAATTCTTTACATAACTTCAGGGAAATTCTTCAGAGAATATCAGGGAAATTCTTCAGAGAACTTCATGGAAGTTCTTGAAAGAACTTCAGGGAAGTTTTTCAAAGAACTTCATGGAAGTTCTTTAGAGGATGTTCTGCAAATAATTTCAGGGAAGTCTATCAGAGAACTTTGGGGAACTTTTCAGATAACTACAAGAGAGTTCTTCAGAACACTTCATGGAAGTCCTTCAGAGAACTTCAGGGAAATTCTGCAGATTACTCCATGGAAATTTTGCAGAGAACTTCAGGGATATATTGCGGAGTTCTCTGCAATATAGTTATTAAGAGTTATTCAGGTGATTGGAATATGAATGGAAGAGAAAGAAATCAAAAAGAGTCTTTCAATGTTAAATTCGTTCTAATGAAAAAGTCCCTAGAGTTCTTCGCTTATCTAAAACTTGCCTTTATTCTCACGTCAATCGGTTCTTCGATTTTTCTTTCTCCGAATGTTTGTCAAAATTCTGCTGATAGTGCTATTTTGATTTCCATTTTTTTACGAATATTTCGGCTTGAATGTAAATGTTCCTCAAAAGTAGCAACAATGAAATAAAACGATAGAAAACATCAGACTTGGGATCAGGATTGGGCTTGTGATTAATGCGTTGAAAAAAAAATACATGAAAGGCAGAGGCTCTCGAGAAGACAATGTTAGACTCCTCCCTAGACGAATTCGTGTATCTGGGCTCATTGGTGACCGTCGATTGCGACACCAGCAGAGAAATACAAAGGCGCATTATGGCTGGCAGTCGTGCCTACTTTGGGCTCCGAGGGACGCTAAGCTCGAACAAAGTTCGCCGAACTACAAAGACAAACATGGACATTGCTAGTGGAGGACGAACGCGCCCTTGGAGTCTTTGAACGGAAGGTACTGTGTACGATGTACGGTGGAGTGCAGATGGAAGACAGAACGTGGAAGAGGCGAATGAACCACGAATTGCAGTAGTTGCTGGGAGAACCTCCCATCATACACATCGCCAAAATCGGTCGACTTCGATGGGCTGGGCATGTCGTAAGAATGTTGGAAGACAGCTCAGTTAAAATTATTCTTGAAAATGAACCGACGGGTACAAGAAAGGTAGATTGATCAAGTAGAAGGCGACAGCGAGCAGGTACACGCTCATCCGGTTTCACTCAAATTTGGGTAACTTTAACTCAAAAACGTTAAAACCGGACGTACCCTAAATTGATTTTCATTGCCACAACTCAATTTTGAGTAATCCTGAAATTTATTTAGTTATAACTTACTCATAAAAATAAAATAAAACAATTATGAGATTGAGTATATTCTAATTTGCCCTCGCAAAAGATGCTGTAAAATCAATGAAGGCCTATTGAAAAGAAACACTAGAATTTCATTTTATTCATTTTTCATTTTATAACCAAAACAGCAACAAACCAAACAAAAAGGGAAAGATGTCGATGGCATGGATTGATGTCTTCACTGGAACATATACACTGTTGTTCAAAAATACATGTTGCGCCGGCCTTCATCGGATCGGCGATACAAAAAATGTGTCGATTTTGTCAAATCGTCAAAATAGCCAGGAACGAATTTTCCGCAATCAAATATGTGGCAGCGGAAACCTGTTTACGATTTATTGAAATTTTATCATTAAAGCCATATTGATCATTCATATTTGGAACTGCCAAAGATAACACGACTTACCTTTTAATTTACGATACGTTTCCACATCTACGCCGGGTGCTACCCATGTCACCGCTTGTTATAAATTTTCGTCTACGATTTAGATTTTATATTAATTTCCGAAGCACAAATTTACGAAGACACTATTCTTTATCCGACGCCATTTTATATAGTTGAAAATGAAGTTAACTCAAAATTGAGTTCCGCACATTTTTCCAGCGTTTTGAGTAGCAATAACTCAAACTCATAAAATACGATTACTCAGTGTTTGACGTTTTAGATATACTTCTAAAATTGAGTCAAAGTCACTCAAAATTGAGTTAGCTCGAATGAGTGTGTACAGCCATGGACCTAACACAATGGAGACAACTTCTATGTAAGTACAGGGTGCGGCAAAAAATCTATTTCTTTCAAATCCCATTTTCAACTAATTCAAGCAATAATATCAACATTTTCATGTGCAGTTATCTTTACAACATCCTCGGGCCAACGCCGGAAGCCAGAGCATGCCTTTCGGACATAGTCCTCCGACATTGACTGCCATGTGCGTGTTTTGGTTGACTTCAGGGTTTTCACACAAGGGTGTGATGTTTTGCAGGCTCGTGCTTCAACATATGCCCAAATCGAATAATCCAACGGATTAAGATCTGGACTGCTAGCTTCCGCTGCTTAGGACCATCCCGCAGGGACTTTTTTGTGCGGTAAACTGTTGCCAAATGGCACCCTACCACCTTGGCAATCTCTTTCGGCTTTTTCTGGACGAGCAACAAACTGGTGATCTCTTTTTTCGCGAACATTTTGACGAATTTGCAATAATACAAATAGCACTTGAAACAAATACACTTTCGACAGAAATTAGTCACGAATTAATTAATTAGCTACACGAATTAACCAAATATTCAAGCTTGAACATTTTCGCATTATTTTCTGCCACACCCTGTACGAATTGTTCAGTCAGCAAGGGTTGGCTTGCAATTGCATATTTGTGTAGCCATACGTTTGACGAATTCAAGTCAATCGGACTCAATTTTGGGTTGTTTAGAAATAGAGTAAAGTAAAACAAAACAGTTGTCAAATTCGCACGCTCAGTGGTGAGTAGTTGACAATTATTAACAATTGAGTATTTCACACTCCTCAAACGCCATCTCAAACAACCCCAATTTGAGTATGATGAACTCAAATATTCGTCCGAAGTATGGCTACCCAAAAGTCAGTAAAGATGGTTAGGAGTAACACGTTGACAATTAGTAAACATCGATCGAATTCAAGCCGATGTTGACTGTTTGTCATCTGACATCTACGAACTATATTTACTCACTTTTGGGTAGCCATATTTCCGACGAATTTGAGTCCATCGTACTCAAATTTGGGTTGTTTAAAAATAGCATGCAGTCGAGTGCTTGAAATTGAAAATTTTGAAGATATATACAAATAATTCCCAAAGAATAACACCTAAAATATTCCTGCAAAATAACACAGCGAATCAAATTTGCTTTTGCCAAAAATGCCGAAAAGCTCAAGAATGTATTGCAGGGCGTCAGGTGCGAGGAGTACTTTGGATCAATGGGGTTCTAAAGCAGTGAGCCAATTATAAATCGCTAGTTTCCTATTGACAGTAGCTTTTATACGAGGCTGATCCGACTGAGTAAAGTGGAATCTCATATTGAGTTCATTTTTTAGGCCGTTTTGTTGTTATTAACAGAGAGAGTGAGGGAGGAGAGAATCTTGCATTGTTACTTCAGGCGATATGACCATCTTACCCTTGATTTCAAACTTATCGCGTGCCAAAAACAAAATCAATGTTGACCCAACTAAATAATTCAAGTAATAACATCCCCCCCCTCATTCACTTCCGCTTGCCAGCTTCCCATAGGAAATAGAATAAACAATTACGCCCAAACGGAATGTAAGTACGACACGGGTTTGTATATCATTCCGTGCCAAAAACAAACAGAATTTGTATCAAATGCGTATTTGTTCGAGGCATTCTCTTTCGTGAGTAAAGCAAACCAAACTTCGGGTATTTTTCAAAGCAACGCCCAATCAGTTAAGAGCAAAATTTCCACGGAATCAAAACAAAGTGCACACACACACACACGATAGAGAACAGCCCGCTTGTTGTTGTTGTTGCATACAGGGTGAGGCACGCTTTCGCGAAAAAACACACTTTCAACTCCAGCATCGGCTCCATTCTATTGAAAGTAAATACAGAACTCCCGTGTCCGTCGGGTAGGTACGAATGTTTTGTTTTTGTTTCGTTCTGGAAACATACAACAATCTAATTTCAAAGGTTTTCATTTTTTTCCAGCAGTGCTGTGGAAGTTGAAATCGCTCAAAGGGGGATCGCAGGCTCGCTTGGTTCTGATTCTGATGCTGCCGAGGCTGGTTGTGATCTGATCCTAACCTGAGCGCAAACATTAGGCAAAGGAGGCGGGGCCGCTTTCATCTCAGTGCGCCACTTCCCACAATGTGAAAGTGGCACTGACAGGAAGGAAAATGAAGGATTTTTAATTCAATTTTACCTGTCGGAAAAATAAATACCCTCCGCAACCGTTGTTTCGCTGGGAAACAGCAGAGCAAACAATGTCGGTCGGACCCGGACAACGACGACGACGGTGAAGGAGAAAGACATGGATCCGTCTTTTCGTTTGTTTTCCATATTTTTATTTCGGCTCAGTGCCCCTCACTCGTGGTTGCTTCCTGATTCCAAATTCCGAATGCTGGAACGAGTGTAATTGAATCTAAACATCGGGGCACGCGAAATTGATCTGACGGACAAACATCGTAATGTTTTTACAGCTTATCAAAGAAGCGGTGCGGGCAAATATTACGACATCAGGATTGATAAGCAATGGGCGTCGGTGGTGTAATGGTCAGCATAGTTGCCTTCCAAGCAGTTGATCCGGGTTCGATTCCCGGCCGACGCAGGATCTTTTTTGAATAATGAAATATGTGGATCCTGGAATTTCCCAAGAGTTCCTACGTTTCTTTATCATGGAAGAAATCTTTTGGACAGACAAGATGACATTTAAGCCATAAATAGCAACTGGTGTGGCTAGTTACCGACTCTATCCATCTTTCCTCTACACGGAAACAAATCTGTTTCTGTTTTTTGATGATCAATAAACCATGAAACGAACTCTTATCTTATTCAATGTATTCATGACACTTATTCATGGTTTCATGATTGAAATGATGCGAGTTGTAAACTTGCGACAGATGCGAGTTGTGAACTTTGGAAGTGTTCTTTTGAGCATGAGCATGATTGACCGCCCGAGGTAACTTTTACAAAAGGAGCCCTGATGTACACCCAACCATTTTATTCAACATCCCAGTGATTACTCGAGGAAGTGCAGAGGTGTTCTCGGCTTCTAATAAAGCGACCCCAGTAGCACACTTGTTGCAAATCAGTTGAAGCGACTGGTTTGTGACTCAATTAAGTCGCAATCAAGTCACTGCAACCATTTTTACTCGTTGTGTGATGCTCGGGGAGTATTATGTCAACATACTCGTTCCCTTTCCTTATTCGACCTTTACTACCTTGGTCATGGGTCAACAGTTTTCCCACATTGAGGATGTATGGCCGTCTCAAATATCATTTGTTGTTTCTCTGTGTAATAATAGTTGACCTTGCTATAACGGAGTACCAACCTGGAGCGGTCATTCATGCTCATGCTCAATATGTGCTACCGACGACCAACCCCCCTTAAACTTCCAATTGTTTTCGATAATATTTGATGTAAACTTCAAGGCTGCTCACAAAAACCAACCATGTTAAATGTCATGAAAGAAGCGAAAGATGCTTCATGAAATTTAACATGATTAGTTTTTGTGAATCAATCAAATAGAATTTTCTTCGAAAGAATCTGTTATGTCGAAGATGGATTCTATCACATGTTAGATTATTTAATAAAAAGACTAAAAAAGAGCCCTAGTCTTACGTAAGGACTGTATCTAAAACAAACTGGCAACACAATGGCCGAACTAAAGTAGTGGAGTTCAGGGTACCCTGTTTATCTGCCAAGAGCTAGCGAGCCTCAACGAGCTGTTGCCACCAAAAATGCACCACGTGCACAATAACCAAAAGAAGATGGCGGATGTAGATGTCCGATCAGAAAAACGCTTAGTGGACGCTTTTTTGTAGACAAATGAATCCTAGAAGAATAGAATTTTCGCCACTTGCGTCAATACTCCCGAAAAAACTTTTTTTTAAATCGGTACATGAAAAACGAAGCACAATTGCTAGCTTTTGTTCTCTAGCCAACAAACTTTAGAAAATGACCGATTTGATCCAAGAATTATTTTAAAGAACCTATAAATCAATCATCGTTTTTGACGTAGGAAAAAAAACTATTTATAAATGTACAGAGCGTTGCATTGCGTTACAAAACTCAACAGAGTCCAAATAACTGATCAGGCTACCCACATCCTAGGCAGCCCCCCCTGCTTGTCCGGGACTGCTTATTCAATTCGCAGCTAACCTCCAAACCTGGAGGCCTGCAACTCAACTTCGTAAAGGCTACGCTACACCTACACAACAAGTTTTGTTTTTATTTTCGTTCCAGCAAAATGATTTGCTGGTTGTTAACCAACAATTCCCTTTTTTGCCGAAATCCAGTAATCGGTTTCACCAATAACTGAAAAACAGCTAGTGTCAAATGTTCTACAAAAACCCAGCAACCCTGTTCACCTGTCAAATATAAGACACGCAACAACGACGGAAAGTTGTATTGATTTATCTAGCATTTTTTTTTTTCAAGCCGTGAGTTCTTTGCTCAGTTGGAAAGGCATACAAAAGCGGATCCAAATCTGCATAACATTATCGAAATATTTAAATTCGAAAGCAAGGATTTCGAATGACTATTTGATAAGTAAAATATTATGAAAAAAATATATTTGATTTTTGAAGGTTGATGTTTTCAAGATGAGAAAATGGCGAATTCAGTTGAAGTGTACTAAAAATGTTTTTACTATTTAAGTTTGACTTTTTTTTGGATTTTCATCTTATTTTATGTATTTTATGTGCTTCATATGAGCAATACAAAATAAAAATTCAATGGATCGATAGGTATCTGAAGTAAATTCCTCAGACATGTATCGCAGATTGTGAATGTAAGCGAAAATTGGATAAATTTATTAACTTGTATGCATTAATCAATATTTACATGTCCGAAAAAGTTGCCTAAGCTTCATTTTTATTGATTTATCTATTTTTATTCAATATTTTATTTTAGTAAACGTGGCGAACCAGCCCAGGAGGCTGAAAGCCACTCTAATAGAGATAAAAAAAAAATTAGTAAACATTGCGGCGATCAGCAAAGGAGTTGCAAAAAGTTGCTGGTGAAACAGTAAATTACGGTGATTGTGGGTTTGCTGATCGTTCAGCAAATCACAAGCAAGTTTGCTAAAGTTACAGTGAAGTGCTGTCAGTTTCATGAAATTTATTTTTGTTGGAATACCAGTAACATTTCCGTCAAAATAGATTGCTGGTTTTACAGCTCGGAGAA
This sequence comes from Aedes japonicus, assembly GCA_034211315.2. Classification (NCBI taxonomy): domain Eukaryota; kingdom Metazoa; phylum Arthropoda; class Insecta; order Diptera; family Culicidae; genus Aedes; species Aedes japonicus. Next base: position 119,072 of record JASCZW010001694.1, on the reverse strand, counting down.
ATCCAGCAAAAATTTGCTGATTTCCATCGAAAAAAAAAGAGTGTTTACTCTACGATTCCACGGGAATTACTATTAATATATATTATTATCAATTTTAAATCAACTCTGGCTGGTTCAGCTCACCGAGAAGAAGGCTGGGCTACAATAACAGTTAGGGTGTGGCATAGTGGCAAGACTAGTGATCTTCATAGCAAGAGATATGCGGAAATTCGATTCAACGATTTGGCAACGGTGTTTATTTTATTCACAGAGGCTGATAACACTTGCCGCAGTGCAAAATTTGCACGATTGGCTCAGATTTGACAGCTCTCGCTGCACGATTGGCTCAAAAATGGCTGCTTCCGCATATCTCTTACTATGAGGATCACTATAGTCACTAGATTCAATGACAATGTATAATGTGTAAACAATGACTTTAAACGTTGATTTCTCACGAATCACGAGAATCCCACTATATCCTGCTACTCCATATGGTAAAACTAACATTTTTCTATCAAATGCTGCTTTCATTTCACTAGAGTGATGTAAGATTCAAGAGAAATAGATATTTAAAGTCATTGTTTACAAATGGCTTTTAGGCCCTTAACATGAATTACTTGAGACATGCTCGATTGGCTCCGCCAACTGACAGTTCAAATTGGCTCCCGTTGTTGTATCCGCCAGACTATGAATCTAGTGACTATAAGGATCACTAGGCAAGACCGACTTTATTACACTCCCGCTACACTTTACTCAATTTTTGAGTACAATTGTATGCTATCTCTTTTTCTCTCATGGAAATGTTACTCAATTTTCGTTAAAAAGTGGATCAACTCAATTTTTGAGTAGATCCACTTTTTACGAAAATTGAGTAACATTTCTGTGAGAGAAAAAGAGATAGCATACAATTGTACTCAAAAATTGAGTAAAGTGCAGCGAGAGTGTAGGATTAGTGACGTTTAACGCACGCACAATACAGCGCCATTTAGATCAAAAGAGTGCAAGTAAGAAGGGAAATCATTTGGAGGAGAACAAAACATCATTCCTCTGCATGCACCAGAAAGGGAAAGGTGAATAAACATCAAAAAGCCTAATAGGTATTTAGCAGAAATTACAACTCTCGAGTACTTTTCCAAATGGGCGTATCTCACCAAATGTAAACAAATGATATTTTCGTTGAAAATTTGTAAAAAGTTGCTCTAATTATATAAACGCTAAATCACAAAAGCGCGATGCTTGTCACGTCGCGCTGACAGTGCGTTGACGCGTTGCTTTGTAAATGTTGTTTACCATATGAGCCATCACAAAGACACATCGCAGGGATTATCGTAACCTATGGCAATGCTACAACGAGTTACGATTTCTGAAAGCTCAGAGAAAATCGTATGTTGCCCACAATTAAAGAAAGAACCATTTCTTCCTAGTGAGTATTAAAATGTATACAGCACGATGTCGAATTACCAAACTCCGTCACAGAACTCAGCTGAACCATCGACTTCGTTTTCGTAAGCAAATCCTTACGAAGAATACGAAGAACACCTGGTGATACAAGATACCAAGCCGGAAAAACCAGCTGTTCGAAAGCGAAACACAATGGATGACAGGAATGTCGACTTGTCAATGCCAGTAACATTTACTCAAATTTGAGTGACTCCACTTTTGGCGAAAGTGAGTCTAAAACGACTCAAAACTGAGTTGAAACGGCTGGCCGTGTACTCTGAGAGAAATTCTATCGTTGTACCGACAATTAAATCATGGTCAGGATGACTATCGCACATAATGGTTACAATAACCATGAAAATGGTCGAATTCACCACGTTCATGGCATTCTTGACTATGATCGTGGTAACAAGGACTATTCTGACATTTGGGCAAATGTTGGAGAAACTATTATTAATGGTCGTTTTACACATGATCATAGTCGGCTCTAGATCCCTATACTGCAATAGTCATCTTAACCCCCAATGATGGTAAATTTTACTATCAAATTTCTCTCTGTGTAGTTACTGACTGAAATCTGCTTCATGCTAAGATAAGATTACCGAAAATACGGTTTTAATTTTACCGAAAATTAGGTTTTGGTAGCAAAACCTAAAGTATCGGTATAATTTACCGAAACAAAACGTTTGATTTTACTTATTTTTTCAGTAAAATGGATTTACAGATTTTATCGTTATATATTACCTAAATTTGGTAAAAAATGCTCTCATTGAGCTGCAAGCACTGTCGGTAAAAAATACCGTTCAAAAATAAGTAATTATTAATGTTTTTCCCGGTTTTCCAGTAATACCGAAATTTCGGTAATTCATGTTTACCGATAATTTCAGTATGTGCACTTTTGTGCGGTTTTCGGTTTTTTTTTACCGAATTTTCCGTTTTCTTGTCTTGGATTACCGTGGATTACCGCAATTTCGGTATTGTTGGAAAGCAGAAAAAGACGTTAAAAATTACTTGTTTTTACGGTTCTTTTCACCGAAATTGCTTGCAACCCAATGAGATCATTTCAAACCAAGTTTAAGTAAAATATAACAATAAAATTTGCAAATCCACTTCAGTAAAAAAAAATAGGTAAAATGAAACGTTTTCTTTCGGTAAATTTTACCGATACTTTAGGTTTTGCTACCAAAACCTAATTTTCGGTTAAATAAAAACCATATTTTCGATAATCTTATCTTAGCGTGCACAGCTGGGTGTGAACTAGAAAAAAAGCAAAACCATTCATGTTAATTTAACAGTTTTTTCGCCCACTATTTTCAAGTTCGCGATGATAATTGATCTCTAAGTGAAAGTAAATAGTGTTCAGGTGGCTGCGGGAAGTGGAAATACATTTTATTGTGAAAAAATATTTAGCGGATCCTGGTCTTAAAAAGGTAAACAATAATGACAAGAAATTACCTGCTCTGGGGAAATGAGCACCAGTTGATCGATTCAGAGTATTTTTGGTGAATTATGCAGTATAAGTTCATTAAATATGATGTTCGACTGTCCTATTAGCAGCATCGTGATAATTCATTGCAGGTAAGGGAAGGTCCATTAATTACGTCACGCAGGATGGGGGGAGGGGGGGTTTGAGAAAACGTGACGATCCATACGAAAAAATTTAAAGGTTCATACAAAAAACGTGACAAGGGGGGGGGGGGGTTATAAAAAGTCAATTTTTGCGTGACGTAATTAATGGACGTTCCCTAAGTGGATTAATTTAGAATATTTTGTTGAACAAACCCAAAGTGTACTAGTATGGATGAGGAAGCCATCGCTCCTCCTGCCTAAGGGGGGGATTCCATCCAGTTTGTCATTAACAACCGGTCGTTCACGTGTTTACTTATTCCCCAATTTTAAAAAAGTTCCTTGGCTCCAGAGAGGATCGAACTCACGACCTTCGCGTTATTAGCACGACGCTCTAACCAACTGAGCTATGGGGCCACTTATCATCTCCTCCAACTAATGGAATCCGAAATAGGCACTTCACCCCCACCGTAGCAAAATTAAAAACACAATATTTTAACGATGCCATCCATTAAATTTATTATATGCGCGAAAAACACCTTCCTCCTTAACACCCCATCCGCATAGGTGTCATCGTCGTCGTCGTTGAGCCGATGACAACAAACATGACGATGATGTAGGTAAAGCGGTCAAGGCAAACGACACGAACCCAGCTCGAACAATAAATCGTGATTATGGAGAGAAGATCCAGCTCTCAAAACATGATTGCGGCCTTTCGGTCGTCGTCATGCCGTCTCAGCGCATGTCATTTTCGGTCATTAAATTCTGTCAACAAGGTATGCTAAAGCGACGCGCACGATTTGCGCGATAGCAGCTGGGCAGGAGGATGAGTCATGTCTGGTTCGCTGATTTGCTTATAATGCTGTCCTGAGTGTGGCATTCGCATCATTACCGATCGGAACATGTTCACACATGTCAGGATGGCCGAGCGGTCTAAGGCGCCAGACTCAAGAATCAAATCTTGCTGAGGTGTTCGGGAGTTCAAATCCCCCCGAATGCGCGCACTCAGTTCTTCCGAGCGTTCTGGTCCTCTCTGAGGGCGTGGGTTCAAATCCCACTTCTGACAATAGATTTTTTGATGATTCCAGTGATCTGCATTATCGATTAAATTAAAATTATTAATCTACTAATCAACTAAGGCAAAAAAAATCAACTCGCCCGAATAGGGACTTGAACCCTAGACCGTTGGATTAAAAGTCCAACGCTCTACCGACTGAGCTACCCGGGCTTCTTGCCGTGAGAGAAGCTCAGAATGAATCCGCTTCTACCGAAGGCGAAAAACGTACAAACTTCTACTGGCTGCTCGTCGTCCCCCTTCACACACTAATAAAGAACACGTTCGAATTTGTACGTCAAACGGATGTGCTAAGAATAAAACAGCAACAGAACGAACCGGCAGCCGCCAGAGTGTGTGATGGTATCGAGTGCTGCGGAGTGGTGGTGAGTGTGATTCGTTTCGTTCCGATGTGGAAAAAAAGCGGAGAACCGAGAACGCGTTTCGATGTAAACAAAGAGGGCAGAGCGAATGAAATCGAAGCAAGCCGGGGAAACCGAGTGATGTCATTGTGTTGTGTTTACCGGAAAAGTGCAATCACGTTACGTTTTCATTTTCAATTCAGTGCTAAATCTGTCAACTGTCAAATCCTGTCAATCTCGCGCAAAATCAACCCGACAAACTTGAACTGTTTTTCAATTTTGTCAATTTTGCCAAACCGCGTTTGTTTATACATTTGTCGGGCTGCAAGCAATAAGCACTGTCAACAAAACCAACAAACTGCCCCGGTTTCGGAAGCGGTGTTGGTGAAACAAGCACATCATACAGTATCAAATTTAACTAATTAATTGCTTCCCCACCGCTTCGCCGTCCGCGCCATCGGCCTCGATAAAAACGGTCGATTTTGGTTGGCATTTTGTGCGTCCTTTCCTTCGGGGCTCTGGAGCGCGCGAGTCATTGATTGAAAATAAACATAATCAAATTACCCTACATGATGCCGCCCGCGTAGACCAACCAACGAGACCAACGAGCCGTGCAAAATGCACATGAGCATCCTGCATATAAAAGAATGGGAGGCATTTTGGCGTCGAACTAGGAGTTTAAAGTGAGGTTATGTTTTGACCCAAAGGGTTGGTGGCCTGTTGCATTCCGGCCTGTTTGGAAGCAAATTGGCGAGACCCATTTGATCAACCAACCAATAACACAAATTTTTTTATTTGTGTGTGCGATGGTGAGTGTGATTTTTATTAGTTTCTGGTTGCCCACCTCGCCGCCCGCCCGGCTTGTATCGATTTCGGTTTGCTGCCTCTGTGGTTGCTTGATGCTATCTGCCATGGCTTTTGTCGTGTTTGTTCTGCTCTCTGATCAGTAGTCGAGTCGTTCGATTCGTTTGGTTCCACTCCTTCCGCAGCCAACTAACGATAACGAACTCAATGCGAAACTCTACCACTAATGTATTATAGAGGGTACATTCAGCTTCTGTCTCGGGTGGCCGTCAGCTTGTTGCTTCTGCAGGCATCGCTTTGCTCCGTTGTTGCTTCGATGATGTTCATTCAACAGGATTTAATGGGAATGGTTCCGGAAATGTATGGCTTTTGATGTATGAGACTACGGCTTTCTTTACTATCCTAATAATAATCATACATTTACAGTACAATAATATAAAATAACATTAAATTCTATTTCCGACCATTTATCTTATTGTTCATGAACCAGATGAATGAAAAATGTTAGGATTTTCAACAATTCAAGCTGAACAATGCATTAGGTCCTAAGTAACATTGAAAGATTCTCTTCGTCGACTTTTTTTTTGTTAATAGTTTGTAAATTAAATGATTTGCTGATATTTTTAACGTATTGAAACCTTAATTACACCTTATATTTCCGTACTGTGTATTCAAAATAGTTGAAAATGTTTTTACATAGCCGTAGGAACGCAAAAAGAAAGTCGATAAAGAGAGTCTCTCAATGTCACTTAGGACCTAATGCAGCTTGAATTATGAAATCTGCTCATTGCACTATGGTCCAGATCACGAATTTACGAGGAAACATGCTCCCAGCGCCTAAACTTGAAACTTTACAGCAAAGTGATGTTGTGCAACATGGTTTGTATCACTAAGGCCCATTTTTTTTATTTTGATTAAAATTAGGGTGGTCCCCATTTTCATGTAAATACAAAAACTAACTTTTTTATTTGCAGAAATAAACGTTTACACTCTTGGGCAAAATTGTAGCGCAATATAAACGCATATATAATTTTTTTTGTAGCTTGAAAATTGACCGATTTAGAGCAATTTTTCCTCATGAACTTAGGGTGTACCCAAGGGGGGAGACAACTTAATCTTGCATTAATTTTAAAGCCAATACTATGAGTATTAGCGAAGATAATAAAATTATAATATCATTATACGGTATCATGATATCATAAACTGTCAATACAATACTATAATTTTATTAACAGTGTATAGTAACCGCGCATGGTTTGCTTTTTTTTAATTTGTTGATGTCCGGCACATCGAGTAGTTTACTTATGTTGGAAGCAAAAATATTGTAAACATTGCTGAGCAGGTGGGTGATGACGTCAAACTACCATAACATTCCATACTGTGAGCTGATAGTCTGACATCACCATAATCAGCGGTTCCGTGTAAAAAGGTAAACATTGAGACGAAACACAAACACCACTATACATTTCCACATCTAACGAATACCAATAAGCCAATCTGTCAATCTGACAATCTGTCAAACTAACATGTACACTCCAAAACGAATTTACTCTAAATCACATTATTGTCAAGATTAATATTTTAATCTTGAATTAGTGGTATTATAATACGATTTAATGCGAAAATTAAAGATGTCTCCCCCCTAGGGTGTACCATAAAAAAATGTTTTTTTGTGTGCACTGGGAGCATGTTTCCTCGTAAATTCGTGATCTGGACCATAGTCCATTGTAGACGAAATACGCGTATCTGTCAAGATAAGCAATAAAGGTAGTTGGAATTAAATGGACAATACTATTTTTTCTTCTTTCTAGTTAGGGGCTGTTCGTAGATCGAAAAAGTCTACGTTTGCCTACGATGGGGGAGGGGGGGGGGGGGAAATACCTAAAGTCTACGTAGACCTTTTTTTACAAAACAGATATTCATACCCTCCACGCAGAAAAATTACCATCATAACAAAAATGTTCCAGGTATACCTAAACATAAAATTAGTTTATTCTGGCTGCAAACATTAACTTGCTTTCTTTCAAACATATTCTATGTTTAAAACCAAGTGACATCGATGTTTGAAATTAAAATCATATTAGGTTTATTTTCAACATAGGATATGTGTCCCTTAATTCAGCCTAATATGCAACGAACGATAATTTTTTTTTATTATAACTCATACAATATTTTAGCTGCAAGCGATATTTAGGTACTGATGCACTTGCTAAGATATGTTGAATAAGAAAGTTGGTGGTATGTATCTTGGAAAGCTTTACAAATCATTTTATAATGTCAGAAACTTTCGAGGGATATGGATTTAATGTCGGTCTACAAGCACCAAACTGGGTCTATTCATGGATGCTACTTCGTTCCATTCGATGGATATATTACTAAATGCAGTCTTTGTACGGTTTCTTTTTTCTTATTTTATGAATTAAGGCATTGCCAGTTTTGTTTGCTTTATCCAACATAAAATTTCACAAAACAAACTAAACTAGAACTACTTTAAAACAATTAAGAGATTTTCACATATGATTTATTGGCCCTTCGACAATGAACGCATAATCATTCACTCTGCACAGGTATTTTTCTTTGGTTTGTGTTTGATGAGCAATTTGGAAACTAGTGTCCCTTAACTCAGCCTGTTATGCAATGATCGATTACATTTTTTATTATAGCTCATACAGTTTTTAAGCTGTAAGCAAGATTCAACTAGTTAGACACTTGCTAAAACAAATTTGATAAGACATTTGGTAGTATGTATCACGAAACGTTACACAACTCTTTTTATAATGCCAGAAACATTCGAGGGATGTGGATTTAATGTCGGTCAATAGGCACCAAATTGGGTTTATTCATGGATGCAACTTCGTCCCATTCGATGGATTTATTACTAAAAGCAACCTCTTTACGGTGTTTGCTCTCTTATTTTATTAATTAAGGCATTGCTAGGTGTATTCTATTTACATAAAACAACATTTCACAAAACAAACTAAAGAACTGCCTCAAAACAGTTAAGTGATGTTCATATATGATTTATCAGCCATTCAATGATGAAAACATTATAATTCACTATACAATGATTTTGTTCCTTCGGTTTTTTTTTTCAGATGAGCCACTTGAATATAAAAAACCGCAAATTCATACATTTCCACCTGAAATTTTACCAATAACGACCATTTTACTACGTTATTGATACAACAGGCCATAGTTGGAAACATACAAAAAAAATAAGTCCCCAACATTGGGTCTATGATTATCTTGTAAAATCATTGTTATTTCAGCTACACTGATAGGCAAAATAATGTGCCCACCTCATCGTTTTTTCAGTTTCTCTCATTTACTTTGTTCAAATTACAGTAAACACACTGTATTTTTTTATTATCTTATTTTTTATATTTTTTTAAGTTTCACTTATGAAATACTGCAAAAAAAAAGAAGTTTTACTTAAAGAAAAAATAAATCAATTTGTGTTGAAAAAAAAACAGTGACAAAATAAAGTGCCCATTTCATTTAGGCTACAGAAAACATAAATTAAAGTAAAATAAAAGCATTTCAATAATTGATGTGTCCTCCTTTGGCCTTCAGAACCTCCTGCAGGCGCTTCGACATGCTCTCGACCAGGTTCTTTAGGTGCTGTGGATCTAGCTCTTCCCAGGCGCGCTCCAGGGCTTCAAAATAGATATTTTTATTGGTAACACCAGTTTTTTCAACCCTGGCATCGAGAATCGCCCACAAATTCTCGATGGGATTGAGGTCCGGGCTTTGTGGAGGCCGTTCCAGCGGTTTGATCCGACAAGACCGCAAGAAAGACTTGGTCTTCTTGGCAGTATGCTTCGGGTCGTTGTCCTGCTGGAATACGAACTTCTCTTCAAGAATAAGAATCTGCCGTCATTATCCCGTCGATTTTCACAATGCTTCCCACTCCACCCCACGAAAAACACCCCCAGACCATCACATTTCCTCCTCCATGCTTCATCGTGCCTTGGATGTGGTGCTCCTGAAGCTCCTCTCCTGATCTGCACCAAACACGAACCCGCTGCTTTCGGTTAAACAGCTCGAATTTTGATTCGTCCGTCCAAAGAACCGTTTTTCAGAACTCTAGGGGCTTATCAGCATGCTCCTTAGCAAACTTAAGCAACTTAGGCAAGTTTGCTATTCAACCCCTGTGCTACGAGACGGCGACGAACAGTTCGACCGGAAACTGAACTGACCGGAAACGATAACTGAAGGGTTTCCTGGATCTCGCGGACAGTTACCTTCGGGTTCTTCTTGACTTCGCGCATGATCTTGGTGTCCGTTCTCGCATCCGTTTTCCGCTTCCTGCCTCTGCCAGGGCGATCCACCACTGATCCAAAGGTTTAAAGATTCAGAAGAATTTTGCCAACCGCTGCCTTACTGATACTGTACTTCTTAGCGACAACCCGGTGCGATTCACCGTTTTGCACATCACGAACGACCAATTTTCGGATACACAAGGGAATTGCTTTCGAAAGCACTGCGTTCTCCATTTTTTTCAATTGAATCAAATGCGATCACGTATACAAATGCACCAGGTTAAGCCGTTTGCTAATGTCAAAATATCAAAACATAAACAATCGAGGGGTCTTCCAATGGAAACTTATCGAAAACATATCGATTTTTGAAGTGGGCACTTTATTTTGTCACTGTTTATTTTTCAACACAAATTGTTTTTTTTTTTTTCTTTAAGTAAAACTCCTTTTTTTCAGTATTTCATAAGTGCAACTTAAAAAGAATATAAAAAATTAAATAAGAAAAAAAACTACACTGTGTTCACTTTAATTTGAACCAAGTAAATGAGAGAAATTGAAAAAACGAAGAGGTGGGCACTTTATTTTGACTATCAGTGTATGTGACTAGTAAGTTTGTAACGCGTAACTATTTTCTGCACATCCAGACTGCATTACTTGCTTTATCGATTCAATTAAGCCAAATTTAGATCACTTGAAGATCGTTTTGATTATCTGTTCAGCTAAACCAACAAAATCATGAAGCCACAAAAGTTAAAGAAATACGAAAATATCGGTCATTCTAATAGCAACATGACTTTGTTGATTATCGCTAAATTACTGACAAATTTTAAACATAGGCCGAATGAAGGAACTAGGCTAACATTACATCCTCTTACCCTATACAACCGAAATTCATACATTTACAATGAAAATTTTACCAATAACAACGTTTTTACTAAGTTATCCAGACAACAGGCCATAGTTGGGAACAAAGAAAAATTTGTCCCTAACATTGGGTCCATGGTTTTCTTGTTAAATCATTGTAATTTTATCTATGTGAGCTTTTAGTTTGTAACGTATGAATATTGTCTGTACAGCTAGACTGCATTATTTGGCTTAACGGTTCAATTTAAGCAAATCTAGATCATTCGAAGTTCAGCAAGATAACCTGTCCAGCTTAACCAGTTAAATAATGGGTTCTAAAAAGCTCAGAAAATCGTTAATTTCACGAAAGGAAACACCAATTAATAAAGTAATAATGTCTAAATTGCTTCGTATTAGATCAATCATCTTGATAGCAACATTATTTAGTTGATTATCGATGAATTAATGACATATTAGCCGAATTAAGGAGCTAGGCTAACATTACATCCCCTTACCCTATTAATGATAGGAATAAACGTACAAATTTTGGATTTTACTGGTTGCGTTCTAAATTTATTTTATTTATGCATGAATCTTGGTTATCTTAGTTCTGGATTTGGCTTAAATGCAAGATTGGCTCAAGATGCGAGGGTCGAAACTTTGTCTCGGCCGCACGTTCTGGAGAAGGAAGTACACGCCCTAATTGACCCACCCGATGAATGTATTGTTGAAATTGACAAGCCTTGGAATTGATTCGAAAACTGTTATTTTCGTTCGAAACATGCTTTTTATTTACTTTAAATAATTCTTATGTTTCAAGTTTAACCCTCCCTCCGATCATTTTCGGAATCCATTTCTAACCCAAGTAAGCTCCAGTCCTCATGGCTTAAATGAAGTTTTTGTATCTGTTTTGCCAAAGTAAGTTTTATTACAATTGTAAAACAATCTGAGTCATTAAATCCGTGCTGGTTTGTACACTTTCAAAACATAGCCTGTTGGTTTGTGCTTACAATTCAAAACGTGCTACGAAAACATATAGGTGATAAGTACACACATTCGCAAAAGTACCTAATATTGAGTACAATTCATCTTGGTCGACACTCTTGAAGCGATTTTCATTCGTCGTGTCATTGAATCAGAAAAGAGTCCTTATTTGGCCATCATATTTAATAATAGACTTTATCATTTTCCAAAGCAAACGACTCAAAAACTACTGCGATTCCGCTGCACTGCACACAGTTTTGATCTTTGAAAAAATTGAAGCAATACATCAAATCAGTATAATACGGCAGCTAATAAAAAAATGGAACAACATATATTACGTGATATAGACTATCTTCATATAAGCATCTATACATCTGAAGACTGTCTACGTTAAATTTCAGACACAAAAATAATAGTAGCAAAACTGCGGAGATTTGATCGTCCACGTCGATCGTCACAATCCTTGATCTACTGACAAGCCGACTAGACGTAAAGATCCATCAGAGTCCACCAAACCATCCGAGGTAGATGGTTGAATGCCCGATGAAGGAATAGGAATGTTGGATTTGGGAATGGGAGTCAAGTCAACGGAAGAAGTGGTGTTTTTTTCCTGAGTAATTGTCGAAGGATTGTCAGAAGTTACTGCGATAGCGTTGTCATGAAAACTGCGATCTCTTCGCCACGCGAAATTGTTGCGCCTGTCAAGGAACTCTCAAACTCTGCACCAACGCTACGCAGTTGATTAATGTGGCGTTTCCAGACCCTTCCGTGTTTCAGTTGAGCCAAATAGTGAAGTTTACCAAGACGCTCTTTAACATTCCCGAATTCCCACTTTCGATTCCGCTGATGGAACCATGAGATCAAGCCGTGGACGGATCTGGCGACCGAAAACCAGCATCGAAAGAGAATAACCAGTAGTAGGGTGAATCATCTTACGATAAGACAACAGAATATTGCACAGTTTACTTCGAACCTCAGAACGACTATAATCCATTGACTTCAGTTTGGACTTCATAGTCTGAATAAATCGCATGGTTTTCCAGAGAAGTCACAAATTTGTCGGGGCTCAAAGGTGGTCGTCCATCTGTGACCCCAACGTCCGGCAATCCATAACTGGCAAAAATCTCCAAAAGAATCTTCAAAACCTTCTTGCGGTCCGTTCCGTATCGCATATACTCCAGTTCGATCCTCTTAGTATAACTTTCAACGACCAAAAAGAAACCTTCCGATCAAAATCGGCATGGATTGTGCTGAAGGGTTTGATCGATGGATTCCACCGAGAGTAGAGAGCCTTTTTGTTGATCGCTGTCATCTGATGACATATTACGCGAGCATTTATGTAGTCCTCTACGTCCTTGTTCAGTCTGCACCAGTAGACTGTCCTCCGCGCCAGTTGTTTGATTTTGCGAATCCCTGAGTGGTACATATGAAGCATTTTGAGTACCTTATTCTTCATACTCAGGAACGACTGGAACTTCTCAGGAATTACTACGTGAACTTGGAACAAAACGCATCCTTCAATTTATTCAAGTTTCTGGTAGTTAGAGTACACGTCCACAAAACACCTTTTCAATCTCTGAGGCCAATCTTGCTTTAGGTATTTCAAAATCGCAATTTGAAAAATCGTCATTTAAAGATTCTTTTGCCACTTCTCTGTAGTCGATTGGAAATTCTTCAGAAAAGTTAAGATTTTTGATATATTCCCGTGCCAACTTTAAGAGAACTGTCTCGGATAAACGAAAACGACTACAGAAACCGGCATTCCCCATTCTTGCTGAAGGCCGATACACAGTATCGTGTTCGTAAATAGAAAACTCCATAACGAATCTCTGTAGCCACGTCACCGAAATTGGAATTCATACCTTCTTTGCCAAAAATATCCTTTGTCCGTTAAAACATGCCCCAAGTAAGGCAACTAGGTAGCAAAAAAAATGATTTCCTAAAATTTACTTTTATGTTAGCTAGTCTTTACAAAACCAAAAAAAGTTTCTTCTTGCAATCGTAAAAGTCCTTACCCGCAATCAACACGTCATCCAAATAAACCGAAACTGTTGCTGCCAACACGGTTTCTCTCCGAACTCCTGTTAGCCGTCGCAAACTCACGATTGGTGCGAAATAGCTTAAAGCTGAAATGCGTTTATTTTAATTATTGTAACAATCTAGAATTAGAACCCATAAAACTTACAATTTTCGGTTTGAATCGTACTTTTAATGCTTAAGAAACTCTCGCCACGACTAACTGTCCACTATCTGCGATTATAGGTTTAGGTTAGGTTTTAGAAATGAAAGTTTTAATCTTTACTCACTGTGACGTTCTTGGTAATTAAGTTTTACCGAACTTGACGCAACTACTATAACTGTTCTGATAAAAAATATCTAATAATAGATGTAAATGAGTTGAATGTAATCCATATAAATATAATTTCACCCCTAACTCACTTTCCAAAACGCACTTATTGCCGAAAAAGGTAAATATGATTGTCGTCCTGATGACATCCCACGTCATCGGTCTATATGTCAACGTATGACGTTCCCGCCTGTTAGGCTGCGTTCACACTGTTAGACCGCGTTCACCTTGCTCTACCGTGTTGGCAGCAACATCCTCCTCCCCGTAACACTGGCCACCAGTACCAGTTTTACTAACCTGCTCAACCTCCAACACGACTAACTTTGACACCGGTCTACGCAATAGCCCCCTCGCAGTCTGAATTACAGCTTGCCGAACTCGTCCATCTTCTGCAGTCACGACTTTCTTCCACGAAGCCAACCATTCCGGCGGGCGCCGTCAACTACTAGGACCACATCTCCAACAGCCAGGGGCTTTACTTCTCCGAACCATTTTGTCCGTTTAGTGAGTACAGGAAGATATTCCTGTACCCAACGTTTCCAAAACGTGTCCAGTTGTTGCTGTATTTGGTTCCAAGAATTCTTCACTGCCAAAGTAGGGTTGATGAACGTAATTGCCGGCTGACGAACTCCTGTAGAACTTCCAAGAAGGAAATGGTTCGGTGTCAGGGCTTCACTTTCGGCAGCATCTATGGGTAAGTAGGTGAGTGGTCGGCTGTTGACAATTCCCTCAGACTCCACAACTAATGTCGCCAATCCTTCATCATCCAATTTCCGATCGTTGTTGTATGCAGCTTCCATAGCCACCTTAATGGACCGCACCATCCTTTCCCATGCGCCGCCCATGTGAGGTGCAGCGGGGGGGATGAAATTCCATCTCGCAGCTTCGTTGGTGAATGTCGCTGCCAATTCATTCTCGAGTTCTTCCTGCAGCAAGCGTTTTGCCCCTTGGAAGTTAGTGCCGTTATCGGTATAGATCTCCGCTGGTGCTCCTCGGCGACAGACAAAACGGCGAATACATTTGATGCATGACGGTGTAGATAGACCATAAGCCACCTCCACATGGACGGCACGCGTGGTGAGGCAGGTGAATAGGCATATCCATCGTTTAGCAGCACTCCTTCCCACTTTTACCAAAAGTGGCCCGAAAAAATCTATACCAGTGTAGGTAAACGGTCGACTATACGATGATAAACGAGCTACCGGCAGCGGCGCCATTCGGGGAATCTTCGGGTACGCTTTCGTTACTTTACACCACTGACAGGCAGCTGAAACTTGCTTTACTACCGTTCTCAATCGTGGAACGTGGTAGGACTGCCGAATTTCGTTCACCACTGTTTCCGAGTTCCCATGCCGGCAGGCTCGATGGAAGTCGTGTACCACCAGTTTTGTCACTGGATGCCTTCTCGGGAGAATCATCGGGAACCGGGTGTCAAACGCTGCATGCGGGGCAGCTCCGATTCTCCCATCGACACGGAGTACTCCGTGTTCGTCTATCGTTGGCGTTGACTGATACAAGCTGCTCGTCTTAGGCAGCTCTATTTGTCCTCTCCCGAGCAAGGCCATCTCTTCTGGAAACTCTTGCCACTGCACTATCCGTAGAATGGTGTTTTTTGCTTTTCGTAGTTCTTCCTGACTAAGGAACAGTAATTCTGGTTTTTGGCTGCTTCGTCTGTGCCGACAACTGTCCACGAAGCGTAGTACGTACGCTACGGCTCCAAGAAGTCGCCTCCACTTCGAGAAACGGTTAAAATCCACTAGGCAATCAGTAGCAGTCGTATCATGGATTACAAAACAATTCCGCAGTTCTTCGTCCGGTCTTGTCGTCGATTTAACTTGTTCCGGCCAGTTCTCCTCTGGTAACCGCAGGAACTCTGGACCCTTAAACCACTCATCGGAGTTGGTCGGAAAATGATTCTTTCCCCACTTTGTGGCTGCATCCGCTGGATTTAATTGGCTAGGTACCCAACGCCAGTCGGCTACATCTGTGGTAGTCAGAAGTTCTCCAACTCTGCAGGCCACGTACTGCTTGTACCGACGATGATCCGATCTTAACCAGGCCAGCACCGTCGCGGAATCACTCCACAGGTATCGTTGCTTCACTTCAAGGTTGTGGTTCTCTTGTACGAAAGACATCAAGCGGCTACCCAATACCGCTGCTTGAAGCTCTAAGCGCGGAATCGAGAGTGGTTTCAACGGTGCAACCTTTGTTCTAGCAGCGATCAAGGAGCATTCTACGTTGCCATCTACGTTAACCACACGGAAATACGCTACAGCAGCAAAGGCGACTTCACTCGCATCGACGAAAATATGGAGTTGCAGCCGATCATACGTCTGCATGACTGCTTCCTTGAAGTAGCATCTTGGAATACATAGGCCTCTTATCTTCGGAAACAGAGCGGTCCACCTGATCCAATGGTTGAATAACTCTTCTGGTACCTTTTCATCCCACTGAATTCCCGCTCGCCACACGTCCTGAAGCAGAATCTTGCCGTGAACCAGATACACACTAAGAAGCCCCAACGGATCAAATATACCCATTAAGCATCTCAGTATCTGTCGTTTTGTTGGCCGCTCACCGTTATCCAAAACAAGCTGTATATCTTCTTTGACATTCATCGAAAACCGCAGGTCGTCGTTGGCTGTCTGCCAAAGTAGGCCCAGTACTCGCTCGCTGTTGTCTCCTGTACTCAAGCAGAGATTTTTGCTGCCCTCGGTAATTTCCTCATTCAACCCACGTAGAACGTCGGCATTGTTCGACAGCCAATTTCTAAGGTGAAATCCTCCATTTTGATGGATTATTCCGACTTCGTGTGAAACCCTTTCGGCTTCTTCCAAACTCACGAAGCTATCCAGGTAGTCGTCCACATAGTGGTTCCTCAGGATTCCCTCCACCGCTCGTGGAAATCGAGTGATGAATTCTTCTGCGTTTTTGTTCTTCACATACTGGGCTGACGCTGGCGAACACGTGGATCCAAAGGTCGCCACGTCCATAAGATATATTTCCAGTGGCTCTGATGGGTTGCTTCGAAACAGAAAACGCTGAGAATGACAATCCTGCTTGCGAATTAATAGCTGGTGATACATCTCACGGATGTCCGCTGAAACTGCCACCTTGAACTGCCGAAAACGAAATATTACTCCAGGAAGCGAACTTAACTGGTCCGGGCCTTTCATGAGCATGGAGTTGAGCGATATTCCATTTACTCTCGCTGCTGCATCCCAAATGAGGCGAACCTTGGCGGGCTTCCGTGGATTCGTTACTGCTCCTAGCGGTAAATACCACACTCGTTTCGGATCGGCTTGAGCGAGCTCCTTCTGTGTCGCGCGATGCGCATAACCTTTCATCTGATACTCCACTATCTGGTTCTTTAGGTTAGCTGCTAGATCCGGGTCCCGTGCCATTCTACGCTCTAGACACTCAAAACGTTTTACCGCCATGTTAAAGCTATCTGGAAATTCGATCTCGTCGTACTTCCATAGTAGGCCAGTTTAGAACCGGTTTCCCACTCGGACTGTCGTGTGCTCCAGGATTTCCCTTGCTCGTGTATCTTCTACGGATTCTAGCACCACCGGAGGTTTCACTCCAGCATCTTCCATCGAGAAGTAGTCTTTTACTGCATTGTGCAGCTCTTGGTCATTAGCACATTCACAAACGTGATAATTTAGTGAATGTGTTTTCCTTCGTTCACTCCCGCCGAAGATGCACCAACCTAACCTGGTTTTCACGGCGATCGGCTCAGTTCCTTTACCTTCTCTCGCCTGTAGCGGCACTGTGAGGCTTGCGTTATTAACGCCTATCAGTAGACGGGGAGTTGCCTTCGTGTAGCTGGCGATCGGCAAGCCCTGTAAATATCGGTAGCGTTGTGACAGTTCGGCGAAATTGAGACTCTGCTCCGGTAACGTAAGCGCCTTCACGGTGCGGACATCATTGAGCGTGAATTGTTTCTTAATATCGACCCCCTTGATGGAAACTCGGACTTGTTTTGATTCAGATTCGACTCTGGTGACGTTTCCTGTCCACTTCAGGCACAGCGGTGACTTCCAACCATCGATACCTAATTGCTCCACAAGGTCGTTTTCGATAAGCGATAGGTCCGAGCCATCGTCCAGAAATGCGTATGTTTCAACGGTAGCCAAGGGTCCCGACAGTACCACAGGAATGATGCGAAAAAGAATTACCGGCTTACTTTGCCGATGAGTGTGGTTCTGTACTGTAGATAGTCCTTGTGCTGGTCGCCCGCTTGCGCTGGATCGACTAGAGTGCAACAGCGGATGATGACGGTATGTGCAACCTTCGATTACACACTGCTTCGCGTTCCTGCAGCTTCTTCTCCCGTGCGCGTTGAGGCAACTCCGACAAAGTCCTTCATCTTGCACAAATTTCCACCGGGTTTCTACTGTGTAGGCCTTGAATGCCGAGCACTCTGTTATACGGTGACCTAACTTCTTGCAGCATACACAAACTCTAGGTTTCTCTCGCAACATCTCACGAACTGATTCCGCTTCGTCGCTATGCGTGTTCACCATTCCCTTCAGTCTTGGTTTCTGCAGACCAGCACTACTCCCACCGACGTACGTTGTCACTCTGCTAATGGCTGTGATAACCTGGAGCATGAAATCCCCAAACACTTTAAGGTTGGCTACCGGGTGCTGCTGTAAGTAATCCGCCCACTGCAACTTTGTGTGCACTGGCAATTTTTCCACAAGCTCCATTAGCAACGTTGGATTTGAAAGATGCTCATGTTGTCCCGCGGCTTCCAGATGATCACAAACACTCCGCACTGCCATGCCGAAATCGATAATGGTTTCCAACTTCTCTGCCTTCGGAGCCGGAACACTGCGCACTTTTTGCAGTAAAGAACTCACTAGTAACTCGGGTCGTCCATACAACAAGCGAAGTGTATCGATCACTTGAGGCACTGATTCCGGTAACAGCAACCTACTTTTAACAGATTCATACGCGGGCCCTTTCAAACAACGTTGGAGACGCGATAGGTTCTCGGCACTGTTATATCCACACGCTAGCGAGCTGTTCATAAAGCTGCTGATGAATATCGGCCAATCAGCGGGATCGCCCGAAAAGTTAGGGAGATCCCGGGACATTACTTGACGCGCGGCTAACTGCGAGGTGGAGGGGACAAATTGCTCAATACGAAATAGTCCCGGCGGTGGGGAGACAGTTCCTTGTTGTGGTACCGGATTTACATGTGGCAAACAGCCAACATTGGACAGTCCCGTATTCGGAAACTCTGTCCCAATAAAGGGTGGCGGAGAGCCAACATTCGGTTGTTCCATAAGTGTGGGAACTAACCCAGGATGAATTGATTTTATTAGTGGATCTAGGCCAACATTTGCTCCCGCCAAAAGGGGGGCTGTCATTGTAGCGTTTGATGGAATCGTGGCTGACGGCGGCAACGTTCCAAATTGTCTTATAATTTGTTGGAGGGAGCTTTCCGATTTGGATAGTAACGGTACATGCGTAACAGAATCAAGTGGCTTACCTTGAAGTGCTACGGGGGGCACTGGGGGGTTGATTTTACCTCTTAAATCGTTCACCTGTTGTCTTTGGGTTGTTTTAGGGATCGCGCCGGTATACTGCTGCTGATCCCGCACGACCAACGGTTCGGTAGGGTCGGACGAAATTCCCACGAAGGTTTCCTGCTCGTCTGGTTTCGGAGCCGGTAGAGCTGCTACACTGCACTTTGATTTGTCAATTTGCTGTGGGTAATGCGCGCTCGCACCCTGTTCCATACATCGCTGCTGCCATTGCTTCACTCTGTCCAAACTCGTCCTTCGGCTAACTCTGCTTCTGTTGCTAATCAAATCTTCTTGTTCGTCTATTTCCTCCTCCATCAGCTTAAACTTCTCTTCTAGATGACGTTTTTCGAGTGCTTGCTGTTCCTTCAATCGCTGCATTCTCAATTGCGCACGTGCGGCTTTCACGCTGGAGGTAGAAGTGCATACGCTTAGTGGTAAACACTGTCTGCAAATCCACGGCCGCTCGGCAACCGATGGGGTCACATTAGCGCACGACATATGCCACCAGGCATCACATTGGTCGCACTGAACACAGTTGTCAGCCGATTCCGGACGTTTGCAGCAAACGCAATCCGTTGTATTTCCCTGCACAGGTGTTTTGAGGTTGGAATCCATGGCGAAAATTCTTTAAGATATTGTTCAGAGAACAATGGGGCCGTTTCTCTCCGAACTCCTGTTAGCCGTCGCAAACTCACGATTGGTGCGAAATAGCTTAAAGCTGAAATGCGTTTATTTTAATTATTGTAACAATCTAGAATTAGAACCCATAAAACTTACAATTTTCGGTTTGAATCGTACTTTTAATGCTTAAGAAACTCTCGCCACGACTAACTGTCCACTATCTGCGATTATAGGTTTAGGTTAGGTTTTAGAAATGAAAGTTTTATGGGTTCTAATTCTAGATTGTTACAATAATTAAAATAAACGCATTTCAGCTTTAAGCTATTTCGCACCAATCGTGAGTTTGCGACGGCTAACAGGAGTTCGGAGAGAAACGGCCCCATTGTTCTCTGAACAGAAACATTTTCCAAACCACAAACTACTTGATCCATCACCTTTTGAAATATCGCTGCACTAGACGAAGCCCCTTGAGGGAGTATATTGTAGATGTAGCGCAGCTTGTTGTATTTATTACCATAAACCTCTTCGAACGATCGGTTTCAAAGCAGCTGAGTATAAGCCATCGGTAGGTCCAAGGAACAAAAAAACTCTTGAACCAGAAAGTGTAGCAAACATATCCTGTACTACAGGCAAAGGATACATGTTTGTAAGCAAAACTTTATTAATAAAGACTGTCTCAAATGTAAGGGAACTTCGTATGCCTTTTTAAAAATGGGGTAGATGTTTTCATTAAATTCTATTTAACTGTGTTTCAAGTTTTATTCAATCTATTGATTCTAGCATGGTTTAATAATATTAGACCGATTTGCCTCCATACCATACACAAACACCGATTGAATACGTCGGTATTTCAGAACGTTTAGCATTTGCGTCATGTCAGATACACAGGTTATAATTTTTAAGCGTAGATACGTTGGCTAGCTGTGTGGTGTATCTGAACTACTTGATTAACATTTAAAAAGATCAAATAGGTGGCACATGAATTTGGCGCACATAACTGAATAATTTTGATAATAGTATTTGGCAAGTGCTACTACATTAAGCGTGTTATTAATGACAGGATAGAATGTAAAACTCGATTTCTTTACATTTGCAACATACGTCAAAGTTATGCATGAATGGAAGGACGAAATCTAGGGTTTTTTTTTCATTAGGGCGTATCTACAATTGAGAGATTCTCTCCGGGCTCGCTCTCTTTCATTCATTACAGCGCCATTATAAAACTTACGAGGCATTCTTTAGTACAGAGCGAAACACAACAGTGCTGGCTAGCATACTCTACAAATAGTAGAATGAAAAACGTAAAGGTGATTGGTTTATCAATGAAAGAGAGCGAGCCCAGAGAGAATCTCTCAATTGTAGATTCGCTCTAATGAAAAAAAAAAACCCTAGAAATAATGTAACTGAGTTGTTCAAAACTTGATTCTTCTGGAGTTGATAGGTGAAGGTGAGAGGTGATGGTAAAATTTTAATAGCTGATCGATACATAATCTTAATCCTCCGTAAAGGCAACAAAAGCAGTTCGTGTGGCGGAATTCTGTAAGTCATAAGTCCAACGGAACACCCAATGCAACCCGGTCTAGGGTCAAGAACCGCTCCTTCCATTTGCTGAATGACCTCGATGGTTAGTTGAGACTAGGACTGGCTACAGAGGTTTTGTTTTTATTTTTAATGTTTCGGATGTGGAGGTTGAACGTATCATACTCAGCCTCCAATTTGTTCCAAAAATAGGCCTTTATTCAAAGATACAATTCTAGGATTTTTTTTCAATAGGGCGAATCTACAATTGAGATTTCAAATGTGAATTCAACAAACAAAACTCTCGCTAGATTGAGGTTAGGAAACAAACAAAGTGAAAACAATGTCATCAACAACAACACATATTTGCGGGGTTGCTGTTTTTTTTTATTTCTGAAAGGTCAACTGTCAAAAGTGTTCCTCAATGTGCCACACATGTGGTATGGATTGAAAATTGAAGTAAGACATTGTGGCTGGCACACTGTTCTAAGCGACTTACCCTTGGCACAACCGCATTTGATAGGTTGATTAAAAACGCATGGTTCTAGAGATGAATTTATTTTTCATGTGGTGGCGAGTGTGTTTGCAATGTGTCGGGGGCATATAGTCACAGTCACTGGCCCTAACATATGCTTCGCGAGGCGAAACAAACCAGAAAGAAGAAGAAGAAGAAATGTGTCGGGTTGTGTTTTTAAGGGTGTTGCCACATGGTGGCCGAGGGAATTACTCCCTAATTTAACGCTAAACTCCTGTGTGAAATGAAACACTGAAATAAAACAGCCACCTGAGTCAAACTTCAGTTCGCATATTCCTTCTATATTTACCTTTTTCATGAACCAATCTCCCTGCTGGTCCGTTTGGTTTTTCCTCTAAAGAACTTCAAAACACGTGTTTGCCTCCTCTCCATTCGTTCATAAAACAACGCCAGAAGAGCGCAACAAATATACATACATACTATCGGCATGGGGCTGGCAGTTGGTCGTTCACTTTGCAACTCTTTTCAAAGAATCCCATCTCGTCGAGCAGGCAATATCTTGTGATGAATAACGAAACAATGTATGGTAGATACAGAGCCCGTTGATGATACTCTCCTACACTGCCTGTCAGATCAACAAGTTCCCCAGCAGCTGCTTTCGTTCGTTAAAAAACAAAAGCCGGAAAATTGCCAAAAACCGTTTCCCTTTCATCTGCTGCCTCCGATGATGGGTCCCCATTGGAAACAAGCAGTTTCAAGCGCTCGGTAAACATAACCGCAATTTGGTTGTTCCCGGGCGAAACAAAAAAAAAGTATATATCAAAGTGCGTTGTAGGAGAGTAAACGAGCTGCTAGTGTACCTCACCACTAATTTGATAATGGCGATGACACAACTCCGAACCACTGAAGCCCTGTGCATATTGACTTTTTTGGTCGCCATACAAAGTGGTTGATTGTTTACGCGACGGGCCTGCGTGTAAACAAAACAAAGCAACCGATAATTTAATGAATGTTGCTGCTTTTCGAAGCCAATGGCTGAATGAAGCAAAAAAGTTGTGAATTGAGGAAGATTAGATAAAAAGGCGATTCCGCGAGTTTATAACACGGAGAGTAGAACCGCATGAAAGGGATGCTGAGTGTTCTATTAGTTGACTCCGTGGCGCAACGGTAGCGCGTCTGACTCCAGATCAGAAGGTTGCGTGTTCAAATCACGTCGGGGTCAAACGGAATTTTTTAAAAGTAGGTTTTTTGCTCGTAAAAACTGGAATCAAATGAAACGGTCCGTGAAATGTTTGGTGGGGAAATATGTTGATGATCGGCTTTGACAGGTGCAATATTGATACTGTTTTTTTTTGTTCGTTTGCTCATTGACTGTGATCGATTACGTATCAACTAGAAGAATGAAACATCAAATTCGTTTTATTTGACTGAACATTTAATACTACTGGACGGTTCATACGAATGTCAACGTAGACTCCCTAATTGAATGTTACATTTACAAATTCTTCCGCCCCAATGCTTATTAGGGATTAGCGAGAATTTATTTTGATTTGATTTAGCAAGAGAACACGAATTATTACTTAAAACAAGGAAATGCAATTCATTAAGTCCCTCGCTAAAATCTTCAGTCGCTTTGCTTTCTTCAGTAAAAAAAAGAACACCACAAAGCAACAAAGAAAGCAAACACACCTCTCGGTCAAAGTGGGATAATGAAGCGGGAGAAATTGCCAAAATCAACAACCTTTGGCTGCCTTCAACATGATGCTTTCTTTCCGCGGGGACCCTCTAATTGAAATAAATCATCTTCCACTCTGCCACCGCCGCCGCTCTTCAACTTCGCTCTTGACAAAACGCGGCCAAAAAATAACAAATGGCCATCAGCACACCACTCGTGAACATTGGAAAATCGTTTTAATCTTAATTCTACATTCGACTTCTTCTATTTAAAACATTACCAGCCGTAGCGACAAATTAATTAAGTCCTAGCGAAGGGGCACGACAGCGCGGAATTTCAACAACTTGCGAAGGATGACAGATCCGTGCGGTATGAAGTCAAGATCGCAATCAAAGTGTGCCGCGATAATCAGTCGTTTTGTGAGGAAACACAAAACATGTTCATTCGGACAGACTAGACGAAACAGAAACCGCGAAAAAGATTATCACCACGGGGATAATATTTCAAATTAGACATGGTCCCTTTTGCGAGCTGTCACCACACTCACCCCACAAGACCGCGAAGAACATGGTGCGGCAACAAGTGTGTAGTTTGCGCTTCCGCGAGCTGTGCTGTATTTTAACCGGTCCCGCCTACTCAAATCGCTTAGAAAATTCATCGAGCATAAATAAAATGGACCTAACTGATTGAATTCTATTAAACTTACAATTTTTTTATGAATATTACCGAACTATATTCTCCTATCACGTCTAGTAGTACATCCCGCATAATTACAAATCATTAATGGATCATTGCTCTTATCGTTGATGGCAATTTCTGTCATTGTTCCAACAACTACCCTTATACAGCAAAAATACAGTTTCGACTATACATTGAATGGGCGCTCTGTGAGAGTTTGGTAATGTATTTCCCAGTAAAATAAATAACAAATCTGATCTGATTCCATTCCATTAATTTTGAGGTTAGTACCCGAAGGAAAAAAAATCAACCCAACTAACATCAGTGTCAAATAACCGCTTGTTCAAACAAATTTGGCAACCAATTTTCAAGTTGTTTGACTATATGTCAAGTTGTTGCCATACATTCCCGTTTCATTTTACTAAATTTACTATCTCTTTTTCTCACACGGAAATGTTACTCAATTTTCGTTAAAAAGTGAATCAACCCAATTTTTGAGTACACGCAAAAAAACCGCAGTAGAAACTACCATTTCGAGGGTAAAATTGAGCGCAGACACCAACAATTTTTAGCTGACTATAAATGCGTTTGATTTTACCATGCCTGCGATTAGATCAACCATGGTGCGGTTGATATCAATATGAGGTCTGTCAAATATTCCACCACGAAGGTTTTACCATGAACGTAGTAAATTTGACTGAAATTTCATGGTAGTTTTAAAGATAGGCGAAGTCGGGTAAAATAGTAGTTTTTACCACAAGATTTTTTTCTGTGTAGATCCACTTTAAACGGAAATTGAGTAAAGGCCGAGCTACAATGGGGAGCGCAGCGGCGCGGTGCGGCAGTTTTTGACATAAAATAAATGGATTAACTGTCAAAATCAGCTGCATCATGCCGCTGCGCTCCCATTGTAGCTCGGCTTAACATTTCCGTGAGAAAAAAGATATCACGGTAAATCTGAAGTATGCAATTATGACTTCAAAGTAGGCACTTTGCTTGAAGACTGGATTTATGCATAAAATGCCTAAAAAGGTTTTATGCAAAGATGTCTAAAGAGGTTATACGTCAAAAAGTGAATTAAATTTAGGCAGGCACATGCTGAAATGTGAAATAGATTAGAAATTATGCATTTTTTTAAATGTGATTGTGTTTAGGAACTAGTCACTTTATGAGATTAAGATGAATAAGAAACATAGCGCCAATATATCAAAACTTTGGATCTGCTTCTTTTGCAATCAACAACATTCCGTATCTCAAAGCGCCACTCATGCAAATAAAATACATCATAAGGTAGGAACATGTTTCTTCTTGCTGAAATTGGATGATTTGCAAAAGAAAGTTTTCAATTCTGGTTATCGGTTATAATATCAATAGATATAGATCAATTTAAATTAGCGAATTAGTGCCAACGGCTGAAAATAAAGAAATAAAAAACAAAATCTTATTAGTGCCTCATAGCCTGTCCATGATACTGAATTAAGATTTGGCTTGCAAGAACCTATTTTTTTATAATCACTTTTTTTCTGGCAAAGCCAGTAAACTAGAACAAATCGATATTTCCACTTTGATGACAGCTCTGTTTTTATGCATTTATTCTATCGCACTGGAATGAGAAAAGAACTTAAAAGCATTCATTTTTTGAGATTAAAAAGTAGGCACTTTTTGACGTATGGAGGATGTTCATGAAAATGCAGTCAAAAGTGTCAAAAATGACTACCTCAGAATTACCGCGTAGTATACAATTGTACTCAAAAATTGAGCAAAATGAAACGGGAGTATATAAATAGTGTATCTGTCAAAACGATCAAAACAGAAAATCCTAGTGGAGACACCGGGACGAAGGTGACTCTAATATCTCAGGTGGTCTATGTTCTTCAGTTGGTTGCGAAGGCGGGTGAAGTAGCTGGGTATCAAAAAAGATTTAGCAGTGGAGTAAGGAATACGCATTAGTGTATTACGCACATAATGACAGTAGTTGATTGCATTTTGGCCTAGGAGTGAAGAGTTTCTATTTAAATGTAAACGGTATGGGCTCAATGTTTTGGCTGAAATACTCATATAAATTTTTGAGACCACCTGATATATAATAGTCACCTTGACCGGAACCGTTACATCAAAACTACACTCCTGTTCCATTCTACTCAGCGACTGAGTAGAACCATAGACTAACTCTAAGACCAGTAGGTCCCATACAAAAACGATTTTTTTCTTGGCTCAGTCAGTACTAGAACATCGTCCCAAGCTCGGTCCCAAGCTCAATAATGCACCCCTTATAATGAACTCACATGAACACACTCTCAAATACTCTGTCAAAATAACACAGCAAATCAAAACAAAGGCGCAAATATGTATAACAAGGTGCTGGCTTCAAGGTGTAATTCGGACCAAGGGGTTCTACAACAGTGAACCAATTTCAAATCGCTAGTTGCATATTGATTGTTGGTAGAACCAATCAATATGCAACTAGCGATTTGAAATTGGTTCACTGTTGTAGAACCCCTTGGTCCGAAGTACACCTTGAAGCCAGTACCTTGCTATACATATTTGCGCCTTTGTTTTGATTTGCTGTATTATTTTGACAGAATATTTGAAAGTGTGTTCGTGTGAGTTCATTATTAAGGGCGCAATATTAAGCTTGGGACCGATGTGCTAGTACTGTCTGAGCCAAGAAAAAAATTGTATTTGTTCGGTATCATTTGGTCTTAGAGTTAGTCGATGGTAGAACTGTATTCCTTTTCTTTTCCTCACATGGAAATGTTACTCAATATTCGTATAAAGTAAATCTACAAAAAATTTAATTGAATCACTTTTTTAAAAAAAAAATGAGTTATGCTAGTATACATAATGCTTTGTTCATTCTACAATGTTGTGACATAAAACAAGGCTATCTTGATGACATTTTCCTTGTAGATAATTTTCAAAACACCCTCGTACTGTGTTACAAGTCTGTAGTCTGAACAATGCATAACATTTCCTTGTGAGAAAAAGATACAGGAATACAATTCTAGACAAAATAGTCAAAAGGTCGAAAGAAACATTGGTAAACAATGACATCTACCGTATGTTTCTGGAATCTGCTTATCACAAACAAAACACAGCACCAGAAACAGATAGAGGGATTCATTACCTTCCCTGCAGTAGTGGATATATACGTAAGCAAACTGACATTTCCAGGAAATTTACGTTTTAAGTCATTGTTTACAATTGCTACTTTCGACCTTTTGACGATTTTGTCTAGAATTCTACTCAGTCACTGAGTAGAATGGATTGGAAGTGTATGATCATAGAGGTAACTCTAAACCGGATGGTCCAATTTTCCATCTTGGCGCCATTCATTTCACTGTAACTTAGCAATAGATTCTATCGTATTTTCAATGTGATGCTAGGGTAGGATCCCATCTGCTTTACAATGTTTCGCCACGAAAACTGACTCAGGGCCTTTTGTCTCGAATGTCTCATACTACCAAGATCTTTCTTCTCTTGGTATAACCGTTGTTATTATTGTCCATTTAACAGTTCCAGAGAGATAACTAACATACCAAAACTTGTCAAAGATGCCTTATTCATACATGAATTCATTCGCGCCAGGAGTTTCAATGAATTCAATGAAACAATGATCATATCAAATTTATGGATATACTTAATGCTTATGATTACCCACATAATCACAAATCATTCCTGAACCATTTCCCTTATTGTTAACGACCGTGTTCCATTATTGTTACGAAATTTACTCTTACAGCTGACAACTAGTAATCTTCAGAGTACAGAGATAATCGACCATCTTGAGCCAACCGAGCAGCGAGAACTGTCAAAATCTGAGCCAAACAATCATGTTTACTGTTTGCTGACATGTTTCGATTGCTAAGAATTGCAATCGAGTTAAAATAAATAGTTTCTACTTATTACGCTTCAAAAAACAAAAATTAAACAATCGTATTCTGCAAAACTCGTCGTGTTAGTAAAATAATGTAACATTTTATTATTCTCTGTGTTCGATAATGATTCTTGTGATGCTTAGATGAAAATTTACCGGAATTTGTACAGTAAGCCGTTTTTCACTTTAGTCAATTCACTTCACTGCGGCCGTGTTGGGAAGATGCCGAAGATTATAGCTATGTTTCTGCTTTAACAATGTCCAACGTCAGTATTTCAAAGAGGTACTGTCTGTTTGTTTGGTTAGCAGATCCCTTCATAGCCGTTCAACAATGGAATCGCCAAGTCTGAAGTCAACATTAGGATTTACCTAGTAATCCTCAACGAGGAATTCGTATACCCGAATGGCAACTTATTGAGTTTTGATTGCCCTTCTTCCGGAACGAATGAAATTTTTTGCAATGGTAAAACTCATTCTCCATATCGAGTGACGTGAAGTAATTTACGACCTTGCAACTTCGCGATCTGATCTTCAATGATCGGCAATGGAAAGTGGTGCCCCTCCACTAACTTATTAACGGTTTCAAGTTCACGCAAAGACGAAATTCGCCGCTTTTCTTTCGAGTAAAAACTACACGACTGAAGTACGTAGACTCGGTTTCACGCACAATTCCATCGGACAACTTCTCCTGCACGATTTTGTTTTGCTACTTAAGCTTATAATCGCTAAGACGTAGAGGAGTTGCATTGTAGTAACGATCTTCCTTCAACTTTATCCCCACGCAATGCTTTACCAAAGGGTCATTATCCTGAAGAAAACTTCGTCCCACTAGCACATCAACTTTCATCGTGCTCTTCGGCGGAAAAAAGCAACGTTTGTACAGCTCTTGAGCCGATTCACAGTTCCGAATCTGATTCAACAGGCCGTAGATACTGTCGTACTGATGAGACGTTATGCATGTATTGCACATCGTACGAAAGGCCATTGATCGTGTACTTGATGATCGCAGCGTTGGTAGGCTTGCCTTTCTGTCCCAGCGCATTCATCCGGAAAACGTAGTTGTCGTAGGATTCCATCGAGTCCTGAACGCACCTCGACATCTTCCGATGGACATCTACTTCATCCTCACGGTCCGGGAAAGCTAGCAAAATCATTTGCTTGAATTCTTGCCAACTCAAACTGGCCAACTGACGGGCTACCAAAAACCATTGGTTAGCGGCTATCGCTAGTCGGTACGTCGCATAGAGCAAGGTTGACTTTCGCTCTACTAATAAAGTTCCTTATAATGGCCGATGGCTTGAATGCATACCGTAACACCAAATAAATCTACTATATTAACAATATAAGTCACTTCCTTTTTCCACATATACATGCTAGGCGCCCCGTATAGCGCTACCAACAGAACCATCTGGTGATAAAAAAGGCAAGCAAAATATATTTTACCCTTAAATTTTGTTAATTCATTCCACCGTGTATCCACGGTAAAACTAATACACTCTTTTTAAGAGTTTTGTTTGCACACACAGAGAAAAGTTTGATAGTCAATTTTACCATAATTGGGGATTAGGATGACTAGGGCAAAATAATGATTTTCAACCGACTATAATCATGATCAAAATGACCCTTCAAAATAGTTCGATCAACATTTCCTATAATGTCAGAATAGTCCCTGTAACCATGACCATAGTCAATAATGTGATGTGTGACATAACTACGCTGCTGTTTATTAATCAAAATAAGCTAAGTAAGATTAGTACAAATTTACAATGTTCAAAAATCTGCTTTTGTCATATTAAGCAGTTTTTTGTCAACATGGTTGAATAGGAAAGTTGAATATATTCAACTTTTGGCAAGCCAGTTGAATCTTTGGGCATTGAATCTTCTCACTTGCTTCCACTCAGTTGCCCCACTTAAACGCCACATCACATTTAAGCATGGTTAACGAGTTGGAAGACTGAAACATAATAGTCAACAATATAAACCCTATAGAACCATGTGCATAACAGCACGACAGCGTAGTTTTAGAATGCTTATCTAAGTGAAAAATGAAGGAAACGGTAAATGCCAAGTCGCAATCACAGCGACAACTGAATTCGTTCCGTCAACATCTATCAAAAACATCATCTTGTCTGAGCTGCTTAACAAGGGAAGTGACCAACACCAGGTTGACAAGTATGATTTAAACTCGGTTCCGTTTCCGGAGTCGTAGTGTTAGGGCCAAGGAATCAATTATTCTTCAGAAACCGTGGAAAAATAGCAGCAATATTGCAGGTCGATATGTGTGTGTCCCAACCATTTGCCAACAATAAAATGATGCGAACGTATGTGTTGCCAACTAAGATCAAAAAAAATATAGTGGTTTTTTTCAGTGCGTGAATTGAGGATCATTTTCAAGCAAAAATTATATCCAATTGGATAAATGTATCTATACTTCGTAATATTTGAAAATCACTCTATGTTAATCAATAATAGCAATTGCAAGCCGTAAATCTCGCTTTCTTGGCAACAGACGATCTTTTTCCTATCCTGCTCAAATTGCAGCAAACCGTAGTTGCTTTTGCCATGCAATTTGCAGCTGGCAACAAGTCGAAGTTGCGGCGAATTGTTCGGAAATCGTTTTCTTAGTTAGGGCCTTAGTTTAAGAATTTGTGATTCGTTCCAATTTGTCTGTTGAATACTTTTGGAATATTACTCAAGGTAAACCGAAAGCTGGATAGCTTAGTTTGAGCGTGCATTTAGTAGTTGCCGTGTTTCTTATTTATGGCACCGCAAAAAAGAGTCGCCTGAAAAAAAAACTGAAGTGTCTTATATTGTTAATATAGTATATTTGGCAACACTTTTGCCCTCTCTGAAAACTGGAATCAACTGATTCCTGATTCTCTGTTGCCTCCAGACGCTAAGTGTAGTCCAAATCACAGTGACGTCACATCTCAGATTTGACAGATACTGGCGCCCTTGTGTTCAGAAATTCGTGTGTGATAAAAAAAGGACGGGAAGCACGACGGTTATTGCTATCTCTTATACTCTCATGGTCAACAGTGAGGTTAGCTTTTTCCGTGGAATAGTCTATAGCGCTATGCCACCCATTTACGATGAAGTTCACGCCGAATTCACTTGACGGAACTTCCCGCTGATGGATTCCGGTTAACATATTGGAATCCGTGGTTTTCCTATCGAGTCTCGATTTCTTCCACTCGCACCGTTGCCAGGAGAATTCTACGATTTCACGCCGATCGTAGCCGAGGGGCACGCAAGAACATTTGAGTACAGCACACGCTTGTTGAAAGTATTAAAAATACGCGTTTAATACGGCAAATTATACTTTGAGTACATCAGAATACCTACTTGAGACTTTAAATACACCTTAGTTACAATTATATACTTTGAGTGCTATGAATTACTTTTCTATTACAATTTGAATACTTTAAGAACAGTAAAATACATTTTGAATTAAGTAGATTAATTTAAAAACACTTAAGTACTGATCGACTATTTTGATAACAACTGCAGATTTTGATATTGAAAATACATTTTAATTACAATGACATGCTTTGAGTTCCATGAAATACATTTTATACCCTTTTCGATACTTTGAGTCCAATTAAATACCCAATAAATCCAATTTTTATACTTTGAGTACCATTTAGTACATGCAAAGTATTTAAAATCCCTTTAAAAATATATTGACTACAATTTACACGCTAAATAACAAATCAATATATCTTATTACAGTTTAAATACCTCGAGTACAAGTGACACATTTCAATTACTTAAAATATCAAACAAACAAGACACTGTTATAAGACCTCTCATTTGTACCGAAAACCACTAAGTTTTTCCACTGTAATTCCTACTCCAAATTTGTCAAATTTATCAAAAAAATGTTTATTTAAAATTCATAACCCGAAAAATGCACTGCATTGACAGAACTCAAAATGGTTGTGTCCAATATTAAATTTACCACATCTAATAAGGTTTCTCTTTTGACCTCGGTTTTGAACCAATAACTTTTCAAATCAATATGAGTAGTACAAGGTAGCGTGTAGGTAGAACTCTTTAAATATTCATTAACGGTTTAAGGTCGGTATCGTGTTCGAAAGAAATTTCTTTTCCTTTCCCAAAGCCATGTTAAATTCTGTTTACTGAAAACGGAAAAGTAAAGAATCGAAAAGAAATTTCTGCAGCGGAAACCTGAAAATAAAATTGGAATTTGAAAGGTTCCCACGCAAACTAATGGGAGTTTTTTAATTCGGAAAAATATTCCACTCGATTATTCCGTAAGTGAAGGTGACATGTCGTTCGATGCAGATCAATTGTCAAAATTCCGCATGGTAATATTGAACGAAATTCCGTAACCTCTTTACTTTTAAGTCGATACTGGCCTTTACGCTGAAGCATTCTCGACGACAGCCATTACTTCAACATTCAGAATTGATATAACTCAGAATCTGTACTAGATAATCAAAATTTAATCACATCAGTTTGTATGCTTACATGCTGTGAGCAATCTTTGTCTATGTTTATTCAATAATAATCGAGACTTATCAGTGTGAAATAGCAAGGTAAGTTTGCGAGAGAGAGACAAAAGATACGAAAAAATACATAGAGCAGCGATTAACCTTAAAAACACGCTCAAAACACCTTCTTTTTCATTTTTATGACTGTCCTTTTTTTCTTACGGAAAATTAGATGAGAACATTTAGTAACTCACATTGACGTGGGAGTAAAAGAAAAAGCAATACAATTCCACTCAGTTACTGCGTTTTTGATTGTGAGTGCACAAAATTTTCTCACGGACAATTTCTTGTTTCGACGACATGACTGGAACTACTGAATGTATAACTATGAAACTTGGCAGATGTAAATAATACACTATGGATAAGATCTACTCAAATTTCTTTTTACTCATACGATTCAAAAGTTACAGAAGATTTTCTGTGTGCCATTTTTATCGAATACACCCTTTATATAATAAAAATGAGTTGGGGTTTCCTTTGTCACGATTTAACTCGCGAGCGGAAGGACCGTTTGGCATGAAAATTTGTATGCACGGGTTTTTTAGACCGGGGAATATTTTTAAGATAGTGAGAGACCCCTCCCTTCTCTGAAAGAGGGGGCTCTCATACAAATGAAACACATTTTTTCTGCATAACTCAAGAACTGATTAAGCAAAGGAACCCAAATTTAGCATGCGGAAGTTTTTGGAGGCAAGCAATGTTTCTATGGTAGTTTGAGACCCCTCCCCTCTCTATAAAGGGAGGCTCCCATACAAATAAAACAGAAGTTTCTGCATATATCAAGAACAAATCAAGCAAATGGAACCAAATTTGGCATGTGGGGTTTCCTGGGGGCGAAAAATGATTCTATGGTAGTTTGAGACCCCTCCCCTCTCCTAGAAGGGGTGCTGTCATACAAATGAAACTGCAAATGGAACCAAATTTGGATTGCGGGGATTTTAAAGGCAATAAATGTTTCTACGGTAGTTCGAGACCCCTCCTCCCTCTCTGGTAGGGGGGCGGTGCTCCCATACAAATGAAACACAAGTTTCTGCATAACTCTAGAACTAATCAAGTAAATGGAACCAAATTTGACAGGTATAGATTTTTGAAGGCAAGAAATGTTTTTAAAGTAACTCGAGACACCTCCGCCCTCTGTAAGAGGGGGGCTCTCATACTAATGAAACACAAATTTGTGCATAACTCGAGAACTAACCAAGCATATGGAACCAAATATGGCATGTGGAGGTTTTTGGAGGCACAAAATGTTTCTATGAAAGTTTGAGACTCCTCCGCCATCTGGAAGGGGAAGGGAGGGGGTTTTCATACAAAAACAACACAAACTTCTGCCTAACTCGAGAACTAACCAAGTTAATGGACCCAAATTTGGCATATGGAGGTTTTCAAAGGCAAAAAATGTTTCTATTGTGGTTTGAGACTCCCCGCTTACTAAAAGAGGGGTCTCTCATACAAATGAAACACGAATTTCTGCATAACTCGAGAACAAATCAAACAAATGGAACCAAATTTGGCATGTGGAAGTTTTTGAAGGAAATTAATGTTTCTAAGGTGGTTTGAGACCCCTCCGCCTTCTGGAAGGGGAGACTTCCATAAAAATGAAACATAATTTTTAACATAACTCGAGAGCCAAAGAAGCAAATGAAATTAAATTTGGCATGTTGAGGTTTTTCGAGGCAAGAAATGTTTCTATGGCACTTCACCACCCCTCCCCACTTCAAATGGGGGGGGGGGCTCCCATACAAATAAAAAGCGAATTTCTGCATAATTCGAGAACTAATCAAGTGAATGAAACCTTTTTAGCATATGGGGGTTTTTGGAGGCTAGATTTCTATTTACATAAAAATGAACTTCTGTCTGTCTGTCTGTCTGTCTGTTTTTCAGACCCTTATAGACTCGAGAAGTTCTGAACCGACCAACGTGAAAATTTATATGAAGCGGTTTTTGGGGCTGGGGAAGGTTCTTATGATTGTTTGAGACCCCTATTCTCTCAGGAAGGGGCGCTCTCATACAAATGAGACACACATTTCTTCATAACCCGAGAACTAATCAAGCAAATCGAATTAAATTTGACATGTGGGGGGTTTTGAAGGCTAGAATGTTTCTGTGGTAGTTCAAGACCCCTCCCCTTTCTGAAGGGGGGGGGGCGTCACACAAATTAAACTCAAATTTTTATTTTAATCGATGAGCCCAGTGCGATGGTTCGAGAACTAATCAAGCAAATGGAACCAAATTTGGAATGTGGGGGGTTTTGAAGGCAATGATTGTATGGTGGTTTGAGAAACCACCCCCCTCTGGAAGGGAGGGCTCCCATACAAATGAAGCACAAATTTCTACCAAAAATGAGAACTATCCAGCTTACTTAAACACAAAACGTGTGTTTCTCGGATAAGAAGCATGTTTTGAAAGAAGTTTGAACCCCTGCTTAGTCAAGAAAAAAAAACTCATTTCGAAAAAAACCATAAACGTGTCAGTTATTTTAAATTTTCAGTTGCAAGCGTAGCAGCGCTCGCACCGGGTTCAGCTAGTTTTGAATATATTTGAGTCCTTTTAAATCTCATAAAATACTTCCAAGTACTCAAAATACTCATGAAATACTTTAAAAAGATTTCAAATACTCTTTGAGTAGCTAAAATATTTTTCAAATACTTTTGGTTACTTTGAGTCCGCTAAAAATACTTTTGATTACTTTAAACTCTCAAGAATGTTTGTGAATACTCTGTAAATCGAGTTAAATCCGGAAGTATTTTCAATACGACACACTCAGTAGAATGCGCTGCGTTCCCCTCGATCGTAGGAAATCCGAGTTTATCCTTCTTCTGAGAATTCAATAGTATACTTTGCGACGTTCGGAGGTGGTTTGCAAAACACGTTTTTTAGTTTGGGAAAAATGTGTTAAAAGTTTACTCGGTGGAAGTCAGCTCGAGAATGAAAAAAATCCGCTGCGACGAACGTTAGCGGATGTGCACTCGTCAAAGTGACAGTTCATCATGCACGCAAATAAAATCTGAGGGGTACTCCTCTTCTGGGGGGTAGGACAGTGTGTACAAGGTTGCTACAATACAGGGATGCCATATTTACAGACATGTCAGTAAATTTGCAGACTTTTCATTTTTGTTGCAGACTTTTCCAACGATGCAGACATTTAGCAGACATTTTATTTATGTTGCAGACTTTTACAGACATTTAGTTTTTTTTAAATTTTAAATAAAAGGTATTTTGAAAGTTCGGATTTAAAACGTACAAGGATTTAAACAGTATTGTAGATACGATAAGAAGCTTTGTTGAATTTTTTGTCATTTAAAGTAGAAATCCTTGAAAAAATGAAATCGGTGGGCCACTTGGAGACACAATGGGTTCGCAGATAAGTATCGTATAGGCCCTTTCTGAGGGTAACATGGAGTCCCTTCTTATGGTAATTTTCAATACCAAGCGAAAATGATTGTCAAATCGTTGGCAATATTGGTCCTTTGCCATTAAATCATAACGAAAATCAAGGTTTACAACAATACAAATTATATTTGAGAAACTTACCGTAAAAAGGGGTTGTTAAATAACTGCTCTAAAGCACGGTCGGTTGCCTCTATAGGGACTGAACAACAGTAGAAGTTCTGAGCTATGGAAATAAATCTTAAAACTCTGAATTTTTCAAAGTACTACTTAATGCATCATTTCAGTACGTTTGTACTAGAGATTTAGAAATATATCCCTGAATTAGTCCTAGATTCCTAGAAGTATAGAAAGAAAATACCCACAATTTAGGGTACATCCTGGAAAGTTTAGAAGACGACTTCCCAGAGCTTCGGGAAGATTATTCCCGAGGAAGAGATTTCCTCAAAAAAACAACTTCTACGATGGTCAGGTAGAAACTTCTCAGAAGTATTGGGAGCAAGCAGTCCAAGCAAGAAGAACCTTCAAAAATTCAGGACCGAATATTACTGAAGTTCAAGATCATACTTATTAGAATTTCAGGGCAGAACTTTCCCAAGAACCAGGAGAGGACTTATCAGAGCTTCAGGACGAAGTGGAGGGAAGAGGACTTCTTTGAAGTTAGGAACTTTTCAGAGATTTTGGAGTTCATCCCAGAAATTCAAGATTGAACTACTAAGAA
The DNA here is from genome assembly GCA_034211315.2 of Aedes japonicus. Classification (NCBI taxonomy): domain Eukaryota; kingdom Metazoa; phylum Arthropoda; class Insecta; order Diptera; family Culicidae; genus Aedes; species Aedes japonicus. The sequence continues at coordinate 82,425 of JASCZW010001694.1, read as the reverse complement.
GTTCAAAAAAAAAAAAACTTTCCCAAATTTAAGACGGGAACTAACCAGGAAGGGCACTTACTTTAATTTCTCAAAATATCAGGAAAAAAATCCTCAGGATGTGCTAGGCAGATTTTGCAAAGCTCAGAGGAGAACATTTCAAAATTTCAGAATAATTATTTCTCAAAATTCTTTAGAGAGAACAGAATTAATCTTTCCAGGAGCATTGGTGGTAATTCTTTCTCATTTGAGCACCAATATCCCAATAGTTCCGGAACAAACTTCCTCAGAGTTATGGAGAAAACTTCTTAAAAGTTCGAAACAGGACTTCTCATAAGTCCATGGAGAAACTTCATGAACAAATTTTAGGGAGTTTTCCTTGAAATTTTGGAGACGGCTTTTCCAAAGTTTCAATAAAAATTTCCTCGCAGTTCAGTATGGGACCAATCAGAAGCTTAGAAAGAATAAGCTCAAGAATACCTGTAGGATCAAGAAGGTGTTTTTTTTTCCAAAAATTCAGTAAATAACTACTGAGAAGTACAAAAGTTCCGAAGAGACCAAAAGTTTAGTTGTAACTACCCAGAAGTGCTAGAGAGCGTCCGTAAAGTTTCGAATCGAACATTCCAGCATTTCAAAATGAGAACTTCTCGAAGTTCAGAAAATCCCATGTTGTTCAGGTAGATACTTTTGATAAAATTAGGAAGAAACCTTCCAGAAGTATAGGGTGAGCTTTCCAGTAGCTCAAGCAGGAACTTCTCAGAAATTCAGGAACAAACTTCCCCGAAGTTTAGGAGAATACTCCACTGAGGTTCAGAAGGGAACATCTCGGAAGTTCAGAAAAGAATTTCCCTTAACTTCAGGAAGAAACTTCTTACAACTTTAAGAAGATTTTCCAAGAAATTTTGGAGAGTACTTTCCCAAAGTTTTGCGGAAATTTTCTTCGTAGTTCAGGATGGGACTTATCAGAAGTTTCGAAAGTAACTATGTTCAGGTAAAACTTACCAAATGTTTCTGGAGGGTAAGGTTGGGTTCTTAAATGTGAATTTCAAAGAAAATAAGAAGTGACTGCCAGGAAGTTCATGAGGAATTGTGTCTGACGTTCAGGAGGAAACATAGAATCCAAGAAAAAGATGCAGAAACGTTTACATAATCACACATATAGCGAAAATGACATAACTCGCTCTCTTATTACGTCTTCTCGTTGAAAGAAGTCTAATTTTGTAAAAAAAAAATATTACAGACTTTTATAGACATTCCCAGACATTTCAGATATTTGTCACAGATTTTTGAAAAAAGAATTTGGCATCCCTGCTACAATATTATGTTTCGAGTTTAATCACTTGGCACCGGAGACAAGAATCAAAAGCCACGTCTTCGATATCAACGAACGGAAATCGCCACCTGGGTGTGACTGTTGGAAATATAATTGATCTGCTCAGAAAATTTTATTTTCCATCTGTACCCCCGCGATTAAGAAATACCGCCAGCTAGAAATAAATCATCTGATTTCCACAATACTAACAACCTTCGTCGTATAAATCCCTTAAAAACCCACGGATCGCTCCAGATATGTAAACATTCACTATTTTCACGCGTGCCACTGTTTCATGCAAGTGTGGCGACCGGTGCGGACTCGCACAATTTCACCCGAAATTTTCTTTCAAAACCGCGGAGGTATTGTTGTAGGAGTGCCGCATCATGATTTATTGAGCGCTTTTCCGTCGCCCCTTGGACCGCCGCGCACGATTTCGAAACACAATACACGTTGTGTATTCCGCACTGGAAAACGTAAAATGTAAACATTTTCCGACTACTTTGATTCAGTGAATACGCTTTGTTTACACGTTTGACTTCCACATGGGAACGTGGTTCGGTGTCGAAATTAGAGCGACGAAGGTCCATTTTTTTCGTACGAGAAACGTCAAAACGTTAATGTTTAATGCACTCGCGGATTACGCGGAGAGTTTGACACCCGTGTCCCGACCGCAACTGTCAAACACGTGCGTGCCGTCGGGAGGCTTTGTGTGACAGTTTTATTGCGATTTTGAGCGAGCAGTTAAATCTCTTTTTCCCCGTGGCTAATCCTTCTGCTCTGTCAAACGAAATGTTATATGCGCGAATAATTGCTCTTCTAACATGAAACATTAGAATATAGTTGATGGTCGCCGCGGCAATTTTGAAAGAATGTTTTCATTTTTATTACCTACGACGACCGTCGCAGCGCTCTCCTCGTTCTCTCGTGCTATTCGAAATATTTACGGTAATGACTAATTGAATTAGTACTGAAAAGCAGTTGAAATTTAACACTTTTGCCTCGACCGTAGGGACGATGGATTTTATTGGGCCTCCGATTAGATTTATGGACCCATTTTCCGAGAAACATTATTGCAGTATTGGATCTCCGGTTGTAGATTTGCTTCGGTGTGTAAAACAACGGGGCGGCGGCAGTGTTCAATTTTAAACCCAGCAGGCGTCGCCTACAACTCTTAATTAAAACTCACTCCAGCTTCCGAGGGGAGCTTTGAAGTTATTTCCGATAAATTTTTCCCCGGTTAGGTATTGTCACTGGGAAGACAGAGAGCCACGGGTGGGTGTGCATCACTTGTTGAATGTGCAGTGCGCACCTGTGCACTGAACAGGAGCGAAGGTGTCGCAGTGCACATGCTGTATTTATTGGATTACTCGTACGCATTGCTCTTCCGAGGGGCGGCAGTCAGTGGGAGGGGAGGGGTAAATTATTTTAAACTATTTTCCCCACTAACTTTTATTCGTCGATTAGTTTTTATGGGAGTTGGCCTGATACGAGCGTCGTCGTCGTCCGTCGTGGTCGTTATTGGTGCTGAGCAGTAATTGGCTTTTATCGTTTTCTAAACATTCTACATTGCTGTTTTAAGGGGGAATAAAATGAACTTCGGGGTTATGGTTTTACGAGAAGAAACATGCGTGCGGAGATTTTCATGATCCCGGCTTAATACTAGCACAATTTGAAAATCTGAGGCATTTGGACGTTTGATTCTAGTCCGGATTGGATGCCAATTTGGTCGTCGTTTTTAATGGACGTCACAAGCTGGGATAGATCGCGTTTAGTTAAATAGCATGTTTAACGACTTTTCAGCGGAATGATGAGTTACCGAAAAGCAAGGCGGGAAGTCAACGACGGAGATGTACGTCACGCTCCCCAATAAAAAACAAACCCGCTTCACCGTGCGAGACATTTTATTGCTTCCACCTCCGTTGATGTAGATGGGGATTTTCACCTGTGTACTATAAAGCACCGGTGCTCATCCATCCATATCCAACGAGGGTTCAGCTGAGCAGTATACATAAGCTTCAAGTCAAGTGCCGTCACATTAACCAGAGCAGTAGCGATTGTTCGGCTTGGCGTTCTTGGAATGGCGCTCCGCCCCATCGCCTGTGACAATAAATTTTTCACTTCCTCAAAAGAGAACGCAGCGCCCAGTGTTGCCAATTAATTCTCAACTTCCATTCAGGGTCAGCCAAACACTTGACCCGAAACCTGAGTGCGAAGCTGGACGTGCGCGTTCTAATGAATCAGGCGCTGTGCCACCGCATGCCGTTTTGCATCCAGGGTTGCCATATTATTTTTCGTTCCCATCTTAGATTTTAGCCAAAAAAAATCTTTTTTATCTGTGTATCAAATCTCTGTTTCATCTGTGCAGAAAATCTTGGTAAAATCTTTGCTTCAAACTTTGTGTTGAAAAAGTAGAATGGAAGCTTTTCAAGTGCCTGAATCCTAATGCACTTTTTTTTATATTTGCTATGGAGTTGAATGCGTAAGTATCGACACTGGAAAATCGATTCATATTTGACCATTAAAATTGATTCTCCGATTTAAACGATGGCAAAGTATCGATTTTTTTTACGTACCGATACTTTTTCCTTCAAACATAGAAAATGAGTTGAACATCTCTTTAATGTAATTTATGTTGGGATACACTGCCATTTTCGGCATAATTGTCCCATTGCATTTTTTTCAGTTTTTACTTTATTTGCCCAATCGTCATGATTTGCCATTAAATTTATGAAAAAAACATTAAAAACAGATTTCACTTCAACAAAACATTATAAAAATAGCAAGTCAGATTGTCCCATCTTATAAATTGCAGCATAACTGTCCCACCGGCGAGTCGATTTGAAATTCATGTTAAAAGTGGTTGAAAATCACTCAGTTTGTTTTTTTCTTTTCTATATTTTGCATAAAATTAAAGTATAATTTACAGTATAACCGCAATTTATTTCGAAGAAACCAATAATCATAACCTTACAGGCCTAGGCAAACAATTAATCCTCCATGTTCACCTTTTGTTCCGCGAGATCCTTCCAGAACTGCTTCTTGCTCTCTTCAATGACCGGCAGGATAGTGTCGAGTAAAGCTTTCTTTCGATCCGAATCAATACCACGTGGTGCTTTCAACCGTTTAAGTGTATGGTCGAATTTGAAGTTACTTTCCGAATTCATCTTGAGTTGCTTTTTTGAAAATAGGAGGCAACGTATCAATTCACTCCCTTCCTCAACTGAGCTGCTGTATCCGAACTGGTAGCTGCCCTTGTTTAGAACAACTTTTCGGATATTTTCGATGTAAGGTCGTGGATGAAGTTTATTCAGCGTATACTGCGAAGCTGTTACCGTTGTTTGAAAGAAGTCGTCGTGTGTCATATCAAGGACTTCCACATTCTTTTTCGCTTTTTCCACAACTTGCTTGAAGTCAGGATATGTGATTACCGGATCCCCGGTGTTCTTCCGCATTCTTTTTTCAGAAGCAGCATGGAAGCTGTCGGCTGACATAAACGTATGCCCTGACTCAAAATATTTTAGAACCAATTCCTTCACCTAAACTGAATCTGAGCTCATCACAAGAATCAGATGAAGGAATAGGTTCCAATTCTTATTTTGGCCAGAACTAGCATGACATGGCCAGGCGTAACCTCATCACCATCGTATTGGTAAGCAGCTCGGGATTGCTTAGCTAGGCGCTTATGCTCAAAAAACTTGCTGCACGTTGAACATAATTCCTGTGTAGAGGACTCCTCAAAATCATGGCCAGAATCTTTGCAATGTTGGCTAGCCGCTACGCATGTTTCGCACTGCTCATGTCCAAGCTTGACAAATGAAATATTCATCGCCTTTATTTGCCGGGAATATACACAGTAGCTGACATTATAATCATGCGTGTCCAGAAAATTCTGGTGCATCGATTTCTCAGTTAGGTCCGACGGGAGATATAAGCGATTAGGAGCGTGTTCGCGCCGGTAATGCGATATCGTCGGATTATATGATTTAATATGATCCACAGCAGCGTCTCTTTTAACGGTGCTCCTTTCGTATTTTCCCCGTTGTGATAATTTCTTTCCGCCTTCTTCGTCACCAGCCACGCATCTACACCCAAAAGTTGAAATTGTAGCAAAAAATGCAATTGCAGTTTTTGCAATCATATCTTGAGAAATTCGCATGATTCTGAAAAGGCAATTTTGCCCATCATGATCCACAACGCTTTTTATGATATAAACAAAGCCATACACGTGTGTGCTAGCGGTTATCGCTGTGTGCCTAGTGCCTTGACAGTCGCAGCAACCGTTGGGCTTTTGTTCAACCGTCATCAACTTCTCAATATGGGTGAGACAATGGCACAGAAGTCACCATGCGTTTTATGAAATAACGAAGCCATGTAAGTGTGTGCGACCGACATTTGCTTCATTGTTGTAACGTTGAGTGCCTCGACAACCGAAGCAACTGTAAGGCTTTTATTCCATTAACCTCAACTTGATGAGGTGACTGGATGGTTACAATGAAGTTCCGTCATGCTGACGGTCGTGGTTCGACTCTCAGTAGCGGATCGTAATCTTTTTTTTTGTGAGCCATTGAATTTACTACTACTAATCAACTGTACAACCTCACGAACACATTCAATTTTTCTAATCGAATTGATGTGTTGCTTTTTTGCCCACGACCAATGTTGCATTTTTTCTCCAAGTTGCGATCCATTACGAGAAATGAAACCAAATCATGCGAAATTGCATTACAATCTTACTTTGTTATTTTGGGTGTATATATGATATTGCTATAATACAAAAAATCATATTATATTAATACAAAATGTTCTGTGCTATAAAAAAGACAACTTACCCGCAGTCTTCTGAATATCCAAGGGTGTTTAGGAAGAATTTTCGGCAGACAACCACAAACTTACCACTTTCCGATTGAATATTGAATACGTAAGTGTACAGCTTGACTGGATTATCAAGCACGTAGTGATTCTTTTTGCGGTTCTTAACGGGAATACGCTGAACTCTTTCACGGATAAATGCACTTTGACCAGCAGCGTCTTGTTTCCAGAATCTGGTATGGACCGAAATTCGTTCGTCCTTCGAGATGGTCTTCCAACATTCTTGTCGGCAAGTGCAGCATTTGGTCAACTTGATTTGGTGGGATCTGCGTCGTTTTTTCGCACTAATTCTCTTTTTAGTTTCTTTTAATGTTCTCTTCCGGGTTTTGACGCGTGTTGTTGTAGATGTTTCGAAAAAACTCCCGTCTGAATCAACTGAGTTCTCCTCTTCCGCCGAAGAAGATTGTATGGGTTCTGAGTTGTCCGGTACATCAAGGCGTAGCGGAACCGAGGGCGGAACATAATTTTCGAGTTGAAAGCAGTGACTTTTTGGCACGAACTGTTCACCTGTTCCATCGACTAAATCGAATCCAACAAAATCTTCTTCGTCTGTCGTGCTTGATTCACTGTTACAATAGAACTTTAACAACTCGAGCGCAGACATATCGGATTCAATGTTTATTACGGCACAAATTAAAATATTATTTATGAAGCACTTCCGAAACACAGCGCCAACGCTTGCTATGATCTGTCAATGCACGACGTCTCTGAAAATACACAAGCAGCAATGGGACTGGTTATGTGCACATTCAGTCGCTCAACGTCATAAATTGCGGCATAACAGTCCCATGCCTTTTTTTCGTCACGTTAAATTAGATTTTTTTGTTTGTTCGTATAATTTAGTTGTTACTTGGTGCATAGTTTATGCTGTGCACACAAACAATTCATTTTGTCGAGAAAATCATTGAAAATTGAGAGAAATCAATGAAAACATTCAAACCCATTTTTCTCGATTTGATGTTTTTGCGAATGGGACAATTATGCCGAAAAGGGCAGTACATCACTTATTAAAAAGCCTGATTTAAGGGGGGATATACAGTTAGAACGAGAGAAAAAACTCATGTTTGAAAAAAAATCAAGAGGAAGTTTGTACTCGAATCAATTGAAAGTTTTTTACAAGTGTATCCATGTAGTGTACAAAAATATTTTTTACAAATTTTTTTCAACAATATGGCGGCCGTTAGAGTGCGTTGAAAAAGTCGTTATATTTTGCTTGTCCGGCTTTCCTGGTCGCAGTTTTGATCTGAAACCTGCTAATCCAAAAACATTACATTAATTACATTTACAGTTTGTACATGAAAAAAAATGGAAAAAAAAAAATTTGCACTTTTGGCGTAACTTTTTTGAAAAAATCATTCAATCATTCAAAAACATTTTTTCGGCCATTCTCTCACATTTTTCCATATTTAATAATAAAATATTACAATAATAAGAAATTAGAAGAAGAATTAGTATCTTCCATTTAATTCCAACTACCTTTGCTTATCTTCGACAGATACGCGTATTTCGTCTACAATGTGCAGACTTCTTCAGTGTCTCGTACTAATAACTCGACTGAGGTTAGTACGAGACACTGAAGAAGTCTGCACATTGTAGACGAAATACGCGTATCTGTCGAAGATAAGCAAAGGTAGTTGGAATTAAATGGAAGATACTAATTCTTCTTCTAATTTCTAGTTACAGGTATTCCACTAAACAGCTCAAACCCTCTAGGATATTACAATAATGTTTAATTCATAAAGGAGGTAATACTACAATAAAGAAATCCTATAAGTTTCAGCTTAATCGAATAATTATTTTTCGTGTTATTACCGGCATAAACACCGAAAATGCTGTTTTGAGAAAAACGCGTTGAAAGTTTTAAGCGCCCCTTTATACCTGCTGCGTGCGAAAAAGGCGAAAAGGTGCGAGAAACACTTCTAGGGTTTTTTTTTTCATTATGGCGAATCTACAATTGAGAGATTCTCTCCGGGCTCGCTCTCTTTTATTCATAAACTAATCAGCTTTACGTTTTTCATTCTACTATTTGTAGAGTATGCTAGCCAGCACTGTTGTGTTTCGATCTGTACTAATGAATGCCTCGTAAGGTTTAAAATGGCACTGTAGAGAATGAAAGAGAGCGAGCCCGGAGAGAATCTCTCAATTGTAGATTCACCCTAATGAAAAAAAAAAACCCTAGACTTGGAGTTCGAATTTAAAAAAAAAGGGTTTCAGGAGCGTATTCAAGGGGTAATTTACTAACTCTTTAAGAAAAAGAATGAATTTTTTGGTCATTCTAACTGTATATCCCCCCTTAAATTTAAAGAAAATTCAGGTTATCAGATCAAAATGTTCAGTTCTTGATTCAGTTATTCCAGTATACTTCTGTAAGTGACCTCAAGAACACCAGTTTAGCCATGCGTGAGGAATTCAACGTGTGCTTGTTATCTATAACTTCCCCTGTCGGAGAAAACAGCCTCTCGTAGTTCACCAGGAATGTCCGGATTGCCAGAGTCGAAAATTGCAGAAAATTCGTGAGCCTGGAAAAAAACGTCATGTATAAATTGTTAATAATTTTGATACTTTCTTATATCCAGATTGAGAACGAACTTTGTATGATCATACCAAAGTATCGAACGCAACACTTATACTTGTTAAAACTTCATCCTTCAAACAGTCCAATAAAGCTGCATAGTATGCGCCTGTTATGGTTTTACATTTTTCAAGATAGTCGATGATTAAGGAGTGTATCGAATATAAGCTATCCACATACATTTGCGTTGTACGCATGTATTCGTGATGGTTTTTTATGCTCTGAACACTGCATGCTGTGCGTTTGACTGTCAGCTTTCTTTTGTTGACTTGTTTGTGCGGTTCAAATTCTGCGTTTTCAAAATGTCGCGTATTGAAAAGGAAGTGAAAATTAAGGTTCAGGACACATGGCTAAGTGAGAAGGGTATTACTATGCGAAAATTGGCGAAGCGGTTTGGAATTCATCATGCGAGTGTTAAAACCATCATTAATAAGTTTGGGGAACACTGGATGAGCTACCAGGAAGAGGCAGAAAGCCCGGTTCTTCCAACCCGAAACTGGAGCAGAAAGTGGTATCTCTAATCATGAAGAACAAATCAATGTCAATACGTGATTTGGCCAAAGAAGCAGGAACGAGTGTCGGAATGATCCAGCGTATCAAGAGGCGAAACCACTTGAAGACCTACAAGAAGCAGAAAATCTCGAAACAAAGTGCATAACAGAAGAAGCGAGCAGCAACAAGGGCCCGGAAATTGTATTCGCGTCTTTTGCAACGTCCGGATGCATGCGTTTTGATGGACGATGAGACCTATGTAAAGGAGGACTCAAAAACCCTTCCAGGTCCACAATACTTTACTGCCGTCGTTGGGGAGGATGTGAGCGATGCGGACAGGTCGATTCAAGTGGAGAAATTCGGTCGAAAGGTACTGGTATGGCAAGCAATATGTTCCTGTAGTTTGAAGTCAATCATTTTTTACACTACCGGAACTATATATGCGGAAATCTATCGATCTGAGTGTCTCCAGAAGAGATTGTTGCCTTTATATAAAAACATAGTACGCCTTCACTGTTTTGGCCGGATTTAGCGTCGGCTCACTATGCCAAAACCACTCTCAATTGGCTTGCGGAAAAGGGTATAGATTTCGTTGAGAAAAATATCAATCAACCAAATTGCCCTCAGCTTCGACCCATCGAACGTTACTGGGCAATCTTGAAGAGGGTCTTCAAGAAGACTGGTAAGGCAGCTGGGAACAAGCAGGAGTTCAAAAAATTTGGGCTCAAGCGTCCAAAAAATGCGATGTCCGGAACTTGATGAAGAGCATTCGATCCAAAGTTCGAAAATGCGTGAAGGGATAACTTAAATTTCATCCGGTCTTCATAATGTTCAGGTTTAACCTTGTACAATAAAGGATCAATTTTTTGTATGAATAAAATATCGGTTTTCAACATAATTTGAAAAAAAGTTTGTGGATAGCTTATTTTCGATGCACTCCTTATTCTAATGGATTTAGTTTTTGGCTAAGGGAGCATCGTTCCCAAGCTCGGTCCCAAGCCTCATGAATCGCCCCTAAAAATTTAATTCTCATCGAGGAACCTTTCATAAATTCTTTCAAATTAACAAAGCGTATCAGAACAAAAACAAAAAAGATTTCTGTACAGAAAAGCGGAAAAATGTATTACAAGGTGCAACAGTTGGCCAATTTTAAATCGTTAGTTCCTTTTGATTGTTGGTGTCAGCGTCAATTGTTTGCTTCATGGCCTAAAACAGCTCAATGAAAGGAGAATTGGTAAGAAGTTGGATCCTAAAATGTAAACATATTTTAAATTTGAGGTTTTTGAGTGGCCAAGCAATTTTTAAGAATCTTAAAAATCTTGTTTTATCGCAATGTATGAAAAATATGAAAAACACCTGTGTCAATCTAGATAAATCTATGCAAGTGGCAACACTGCTTGCATGCGCGGTAAGTTATTTTTGCGTCCACGACAACTTTGGCTTGACTCCTACACTTTTGTATGCGCGGAAGATATATCACACTATCACTAGCACGTGCGTGTTTGGGAAGCGAAAGAGAAAATGGTGAGAAACTCCTGAGCCGCGAGAGGGAAATTCTCCCGCTCTCTTCTGATGGCGATAGTAGTATTGCGCGACTCGTGTGTTTGTATGCTTACGGATTTTGCGATGTGAGTCAAAGCAAATAAGAATTACTGTCGGTGACATGCTGCTTGATTTCCATACAAGTTTGCCGGTGTTCGATTCGATTGTGGGGAGGGGGGGGGGGATACCTAACCGATTCTTCATACGTTGAACGGGGGGCATCATGGGAAATATTGATCTGTCGGGGTTAAGTCGCCGGATGGCTGCCAGCGAGCAACTCGCTGTCGTTAGTCATGTTTACTAATGTTATTTTTAATGATGATGACTATACTAAGCGTAAAGGGGATATCGTGTTAGCGAAGCGTCTGTATTTCTTTTTTTTTCCTTCGCCTCTGTCATCTTCGTTTGAACTTTTGTTGCTGTTGGTGGAACAGTCCATATGGTTGCTTTGTTTGGCAGCAAGCGTGGGGATATCATTTTTGCACTCGCGGGAGTGGACAAAAACAGAATGGTAACCTATATTTGTTTGCAGTGGGTTCGGCATGCTGCGAATGTTGTGTTTTGGGTGGAGGGAAGGGGGGAATGAAATTAGAGATTTTCGCATTGTCTGACCACCCTCTTTTCTAAGCTTGAATTTTGTCGCGGCGACTGTTTTTGTTCTGGTTCTATTTTGGAGCAGCTTCGACCTGTTGCTTGTCCATTTGGGGTCACATTGAAATGAAACCGATCTGAAGCAAAACATTGTATTAATTTAACGACGTAGTCCGAGTTGTGTGAGATCTGCGAATGGAGGTGCGTTTTTGCTGAGGGAAATTTAGAATATTATATATTGAAAAATTCCTGATTATTATATACCAGTTTGAAAGAAGCATGTAAATTTATGACATCTTAGATGTAACAATTTTTCCATCGTCAGATCCATTGGAAATTTTGGTGTGATTTTAAATTTACAGTACAGAAAAATGTTAGGTGTAAATTTAATAGTATTTAATAATTGAGCGCTGGAAAATTCAAATCGGCTTTAATCTACCGATAAAACTAGTTGGGATTTGAAAAAGTAGATCATTTGTTTTATGTTTGCTTGAAAACTAAAATGAAGAATTAATTGATAGTAAATTTTTTATTGGCCTTTTGTGAAGCTTTTCAAAAGGAAATTTCAGTTGAGTTCGATTTTATTGTGTGTGGATATTTTATGTTATCTTTCAAGCGGCATAGAATTGTTCATTAAGTGCGTTTTTATGCTTTTTCATATTGATGGAATTTCTGAACGTAAACATATAGAAGAAGAGTTGATGGTATAAATATTACAGACTTCCAAACTAGAATATATTTAAAACCTGTGAAAGGATTCAATTTAAAATACGTTAAAACACTATATCCATCTCTCGGGCAGTTGTCGAGTGCGATTTGATCACGGCGGCCAGGTTTGTTTATTTTTCCCACCTTAAGCGCAGTTTACAATTCGGGAAAAATGTCACGGGATTTTGGTGCCTGTGTGTTTCAAATGAAGCCCGGGATTTGAGTTTGAATTAAGTCTACACAAATTGCAGTTTTCCCAAACCCAACCGCGGGATTTAATCCGGGAAATAAGATTCATTTCTACACACTAAGTCTTCGGCGGGAACAAAGCATTCCGATTTGTTTCTATGTGGATTTTGCAAGTTTGAATTCGAACCGAAAAAAATCTCCAACCCTGCGTAACGCAGTTGATTTCAGAAATTTAAGAACGGCGCCCCTATACAGGAATATACAGGAATAGAAAAGAGAGCCGTTAGTCCTACGTCCAAAAAAAATTAGAATTTCCGAAGAAGATCCGAGTTCCGAAACAGTTTTTTTTTTCGATATTGATGTGCTCGAAGATTTTGATGGTTTTAACAGTCAAGATAAATTTTATAAACAGATCTAAACTAAGAAATATTGGACGAAGGAAATATAGAGTTCCGGACAACAAAAGTAAAAAAAACGCGTTGCCAAAACGACAAAACGAAGCAAGGAGACTGACATTAAATTAGCTCTTTACGAAGAAATTTTGAAACATCCTTGCTTGTACCAAATAACAAGTAAGGAGTTCTCCAACAAGATAGCTGAAGATGCTATTTGGCAACAAATTTGTTGTATTATTTCATCGTTTGTGAATAAATTTTTCAGTGTAAACGAGTACCAGAAGCTAGGGGCAAATCACTCATGCATTTTCGATCCAGCCTCACGTATTGAAAAGTGCATGGAGGCATTTTTCGAACATTTTTCAATGCATTGAAGCACTTTAGTACGCATTCATTGCAAATTTTTTAAGTGCATTTGATTTATTCGTGCATTTTTTAGCGCATTGAATGCGCTGGTGTACTTTTCAACGCATTTTTCCCAAATTTCTACACATTTTCGATTCAGTTATGTATGTAATGATTTGCTCCTCGGCCAGAAGTACTTGAATGCATTGAGGGAATCAACGAGGAAGAAACATACGTCGTTAAAGTAAACTAAAAAAAAATCGTAAATTTCTAGAATTTCTTTTGATTTTGATTTTGAAAAGATTTGTGATAAATTCAGTGCACAAGCTGATATGTTGGAGCTCTAAATTTAACAAGAACGATGGCCATTCGCTGAAAACGAATTCGTCCGAGCGATTATATCTCTTTATTTCCAAACGATGTTTCACTTTTTGGAACAGTTTTTCAAATTGCTCCTGTTCCATGACTAAGTTTTGAGCAAACTCACTGCTTCACTTTCGCAAGTCATCGAACTATTAAATAAGATAATGATGACTTCTGATAAACTTTGGAAAAGCCTAGCTTATTACTTACATCTTCCGCAGATCTCCCCTCACAAGTAAAGATAATCCAAGGGATTTACCCAGCAACTCCTAATGATTGTTCTTGAATTTCGTTTTATTTTTAATGTCAATCCAATAGATAATATCGAGGCAGCCACTACCTACAAAAAAAAATCAAAACCGTTCATTTTTGCTCTCTGAAAGAATATTATTCAAACAATATTCAAAACCTGAGACACAAAACAAGCTTATCATTGAGTGTGAAGAAATTTAGCGAAACGTCAACTGGAAAATTTCCCTGGAAACAAATTTCTTTTCGGAGAAAACTAGCGGACTATCGTTAAAATTGATCTTACCTTTTTCTAGCTAGAAAGACATAGTCTTCTTGAATAATAAGGGTAAAATATACTCATCCAAGATTTTGAGTGAACAGTTTCTGAACATGGATAAGATTTGTTTAAAATGCGCTAAAGCACATCAGAGAAACTTACCTGTCAAAACTGTTCAGTTGATCAAGAAAATTTCATCTTCACAAATTGCTGTAAATAAATTCTAATCTTAAATCTCAACAATCACGAGTGTCTATATTCTGCAATGGAAGCAAGCTTTTTAGACTGTGTTTTAAAAGTTATGTATTGTGAATGGAAACCGAGTAGCTGTTGTGCTGTTATTGAGTCGCCTATAAATCGCTGGAAAATACGTTGATTGAAAATCAATGTTTCTCAAAATCTCTACGATAGACCGTTAGATCTAAGGAGCCTGTATTATCACTAAAGGTCCTCCAGGCTCTTCTTTTATACGTGTTGAAATTTTGCAATTTTCAAACGAGGTATAACCAATAATAATATTGTAAATGGAAACCATGGACGCAGCAAAACTGGTGTGCTGTTATTGTGTATTCCAGGAGAAAAGTGGTCCGGACAAAATTTGCTGCAGTTCGGGCGAACACAAAATAATGGGGCATTTTTTGGGTAAAATTAATTACCTCGAGAAATACTACGGGCTTGAAATACGGTACCAGGAGGGAGAATCAGTTCCTTACCGTATTTTGAATGTTTACTTTCGTGAACATGCTTATTGACCTCGGGGATCACAAGAATGGTTTGATAGTGAATCCAATGGTGGAGCAGTGGATCGACTCGAACCAGAACTAGATTCAGATCTCTTCATATCAGAAGTTCCATCAACTGCCCATGACGGAGTAGTGGACCGAATAAGTTTAGCAGCATTTACAAACAAATAATATTTAATTTAATAAATAGGATTGCTTATAGTGATTCTTATGTGCCATAATACTATATTTACTTACGTGAACGTGTAACGCGATCGGGATCATAGGAAAATTTGCTGGCGACATCGATGGTGGACCGGCGGATCTACAAGGACCAGCGGTGTCGATACATGTCGAGGATAGATATTCTCAGACCCACGGGTTTTATTAATAACAAGAACAGACTGGTGTTTCGATTTTGACCAGAGGCAGCAGTATCGAGGATTGTCAAAAGTGGCGGTGCCTAGAAGAATGGATTATTATAAATCTGAAATTCAATACCTAATAATTAATAGCTTACCTGAGCCTCTCGTATACTGTATTATCGGTTTTACCATAGACTAACTCTAAGACCAGTAGGTCCCATACAAATACAATTTTTTCGTTAGTCAAATTTCTTGCTTAATAATGCGCCCTAATAGAACTCACACGACCACTCAATATTCTGTAAAATCTCGCATATCAAAACGGCGCAATTGTATAGTAAGGTCGTAGACTCTAAGACCAGTAGGTCCCATACAAAAACGTGATTTTTTTCTTGCCGCATGGGCAGTCAAGTACTAGACACATCGTCCCAAGCTCGGTTCCAAGCTCAATACTGCACCCCTTATAATGAACTCACATGAACACACTCTCAAATACTCTGTCAAAATAACACAGCAAATCAAAACAAAGGCGCAAATATGTATAACAAGATGCTAGCTTCAAGGTGTATTTCGGACCAAGGGGTTCTACAACAGTGAACCAATTTCAAATCGCTAGTTGCATATTGATTGTAGGTAAGGTGCTAGATTCAAGTTGTACTTCAGATCAAGGGGTTCTACAACAGTGAACCAATTTCAAATCGCTAGTTGCATATTGATTGTTGGTTTTACTTTTGGATTTCCATTGAGTTTCGGTGTTTTTTAACATTTCCACGCCAACATACAAAACGGAATAAAAAAACTGCTTTGCATCTCACTTTTAGTGCAAAAAAATCAAAACCTCCGGATGTGCGGGGTCGCATTTTCTCACTATTTCTTTGTTGGTGACAGCTTAAAACAATATTTCAACAAGCGGCCCAAATTTTTCTCAGATCACGGCAAACTACTATAGCACCCCATCTATTACTGTCTTTCGCTCGGGATAGCGCGTGCGGAAGAGCGATAAAAAGCATGCAAAGAACATCATTTTCTGCACCATCAAAGCAACCTATGTACAACAATGAAAACGAAAACGAAACACAACGAATGGCTTCGACACCGCATGATCTTCCCAACACCCACCCAACTTCCCTACCCAAAGATCGTGGCCGGTTGATCCATCCGAGAGGTCTTCGGCGGGTGGACACACTTCTACGCAACAACTCACATTTAAGAGTGATCCAACCTAGATTCATCCCCTTTCGATGCTGCCCCAAAAATTTATAACCATCAAAACTTGCATCCGAATATTTGCTCAATGATCAAATATTGACATACGGACGATAGGCACATCATATCATAACAAAATCAATACAAATAACAACTATCTTGCCATGTCAATAAAGCTGTCTATGGTTGAATCAATGGCAGCCCATAAACCATAAGGCCGTTAGTCATACGGACGATTGCCATACAGATTATTATTATGTGGTGACGGGAAGACCCCAGTAAGAAGATGCTTATCGTCTCCATACCCAACATACCCATAATAACTGATTTCTATCCAGGTGTCTATCTGTCTACGAGAAATATTTGATTATTGAACGAACAGACTGATACTAACTACACTCCCGCTTCACTTTACTCAATTTTTGAGTACAATTGTATACCATCTCTTTTTCTCTCACGGAAATGTTACTGAATTTTCGTAACAAGTGGATCTACTCAAAAATTGAGTTGATCCCCTTTTTAACGAAAATTAAGTAACATTTCCGTGTGAGAAAAAGAGATAGCATACAATTGTACTCAAAAATTGTGTAAAGTGAAGCGGGAGTGTATTCAAATGAATCTGAGTCATCGCCATTTGCCCTATTGAACCGAAACGCAATTTTCTTCAGGTTCGTTTTCATCGAATCTGAGTGAATCACTTAAAAAATTGGATAACTTCAATCCACCGTGAAGCCTTCCGTTCGTTCTTTTGTTCAACTGCTGCCGATGACAATGATGATGATGATGATGATGATGATAATGTGCGCTACAGTCGGCAGCGTGTTGGATTTTGGATTACCGCACACACGTGCGCGCCGCCGTAATCGGTTTTGCCTTTGGATATTCTCCAATCTACCGCATGTTATACAAATTGTATAAGTTCGCACGCGCATGTGTGCGTGAAATCTCGAGAATGTGAGACAGTGTCACTGTGTGTCGTTCGTGTTCGTTTCGATACATTGAAATTTATCTTGTCGGTTCGGTAGCCATCGCACAGTGGTTGTGGTTGATGAGAAGTTAGTCATAATAAATTATAATTTTCGAGTAATTGATGATTGTACCCCGCATAACAAAAAACAAATTACAATATAGTCAACACTATATTTCGAATGATAGATAAATTATCACAATTTAAGTTATTGTTATCAAATAGTTCAATCTCGTTTTCACCATACAAACTCTGCATTAACACATATTATCAATGTATGCCATATTATCACTGAAAACAGCACTCGGTCTGGATTAGATACCAACTTTTTGGCATAGAGTACAGCAAACATTTTGTTCGTGAAAATTGCGATTTTTTTATTATAACTGAACCTAACCGCCTTCCCGGATAAATATAACAATACAATTACAATTTAATAATATACAATAACACCGAAATTTATTGCCGACCATGAATTTTACTGTTCATGTATAAGACAAACCAAAAATGCACATTGTATTAACAATAGGTCTACTATACATCCCATATGCTAGAATTTTCAACAATTGTGAAACAATACAATTAATAGTAACTAACTCAAATTTGTTCCGAAAAAGTGATATTTTTTATTGTTAAGATTCATAACAACCCCCTTATTCTATTGTTGATATCTCAATTAACAATAGATTCTATTGTAGAAACAGTAAGTCCTAATGTTTTCTTATCGTCGCGAACAATACCATCAATTGCACATAGTATTGATTCTATTGTATGGTTACAATACATTTTATTGTAAATCTATAATACATTTTTATTCAGCATATTGTTATTTGTCCTTTTACCATCTGAGTATAGTTAAAACTATATTGTAGATTGTTAGTTTATAATTGTCAACTATAAGGGTAAATGTCGTAACAATAACGGAAACTGTCGTTAACAATAAGGGATAAGGTCAAGGAATGGCTCGAAATTATGCTGCGAGCCATTCAGTAGTGTTGATTTTTCTTACTGTTACTGTTACTGAAAGCAATTAACGGAGCACGAGTGAATATTTTATACGGGAGAATCTGGCTATTGTTCACAAGTTCAACACCTGTTATCCTTTCCAACTTGTGTGAAACACAACGATTTCTAAATCCATGTACAATCCTTAACTACCACAATTTATTCGAACAAATAAAAATCTTGAATCTTGAAACAAGCGAATGCTTGTCACATTAGTGAGACTTAATATAAAAAAAACTTATTTACCACCTGATCCTATTTCCTCTCTCATTACTGTACGAAGTGAATACTACACACCTAGGAAATTTTACAGTATCTGATATTTACCGAACCAATATTTGATATTTACCGAACTTTCAACAGCTGAACGTTTGGTATTCCGATTTATCGGAATCTTACAGTTATCTGTAAAAAAAATTACCGGAATTTGTAAAATTTTCAGCTCAGTTGTTGAAAATTCGGTGAAAATTTACCGAATACTGTAAAATTTTCTAAGTGTGTACCAATAGAACCTTCATTATTAACACAAAGATGACGACGCATCGCCGGTTCAATAACTAAAGTTCAATTTACGAACAGAAGCAAAACTTTATGAATAGAGTTGGCTATATCGCGAATATTGAACGTCGGGAGTGAAATCGAAAAGAGAACATACGATACGATAAATAAACAAGCCAAACTTTAGAAATATTATACGTCTATGCAGCAAAACTTGGCTATCGACCATGATATGTGTCTACACTGATAGCAAGGCCGTTATAGTTCTTGGCACAAACATTGCATGTGCATTTGGAATGTGCAGCACCCACATATAGATCGAACCACTGAACATGGTTTCAAAGGCTACGAAGTGCCCGTCGTCCTGAACGACCAAGACAGCCAGCGATTCATTTATATCCACTTCGCGACCCAATAGAGCGATAGCTGGATCCCAATACTGGAGCAAACCTTTGACTCAATGCTCGCCTTTGCGAGCTCCGACGAATTTATACCGACAACGTTTGAACACGTATTGGGTGCCTTCAGGTGGATTTCACCTAACTTTTTGCGAACCATTTTCGTCGATCCGGATAGTATACTTATTTTTCATGTTCAAATCCCAGTCATTTGCATGCTTTGGATAACTCACTGCAATGCTTTCGCATCCATCAAATCCGTTTGTATCGAATCGCTGGTATAAGTATGGTCCCTATCCTCATCACTCTTCTTTTGGTATATTTGTTGTTGATTGGCCATTTTCCTTAGGTTGATAAGAAACAAATTAATTATTATTGATATGCTTGAATTTTTTTGACGGAGGTAAAAGTTCATGTTGTTTAACAAGATTGCCCAATCTTTTTTTAAAGATTTGAAGTTCTATGAAGATTTTAAAAATGACCAGATTAACCGAATCTTTCGGATAATCAGGATGCAGTATCCACTCAGATGAACCAGAACAATGATTTGCGGCGTGGTTTTTCATCATATCATACATTTCTTTTCATTATAATTCATAAGGCAGTTTAATATTTGCCAGACCGAGCAGTAGTAACATGTTATAAGCTTATCAAGATGACGAATTTCTTGTTGACAACCGTTTTAACATGTTATAACTCCAAACAAGCCATTAGAAAATTGATAACAATGTCTTGAGAAAACTATAATTAGAAACTGAGAAAACCATAGTTGAACACAATGATTCTACTATATCCGTTTTCTTCTTGGCTATCCAGCCAAGCTCAGGTCGGTCAATCTGACCAATTTAAAACATTCAAAAGATTTTCATAATTTTCCAAAATTGTAAATAAAAATTTGAAAATAGAAGCAACAAATGTCAAAACAAACTCACGTCCCTCGATCTCTGCATGGTTAACATTATAATATATATGTTTTTTAGATTCAAATGTGATTACTGGAATCTTTTTTAAATAAAATTATATAATATATAGCATAGCACGAGGTAGAGGAAGTAAAATTGGTAACCTGCATTTAGAAGTTTGAAACCACGACGGATGCTTGGGTACTGAATGACTAAGCGGATTCCTGATGCTAAATAATAACCGTTTTTGAAGTGAACGGGCATCGAGTTTGGTTCCAAATTGGTGATATACTGCAGGATTTATTTCTTCAAAGAAGGAAAATAAGGATGACGTATCATAATGCTAACCCTATATGGGTTAGCATTATGACACGTCATCCTTGTTGTCCAAAAAAAAATTCCTATTCACTCATGATTCGTATTTAAACTGAAACTAAAGTGCGTAGACCAGAGAAGTTTTACTGCAGAATTTAAAACTAGAATCAATATAACAATTATCGGTTATTTGATAGCTCCTCATAATGGGAATTTCTTTAAAGAAAAATTGTATTGTATTATTCGTAATCAGTTAAATTGTTAGCGTTGTTATTTCTGGAACAGTACAATGCAGTCAGATTTTTATAAGCGGGTTATTAATTTTTCATGCTTCAAATGTTTAACTTGTTAGAGTCGAAGTCAGTAGATGATGGCTCAGATTGGCGGTCTTGTTGTGCAAAATGTTCGATTAAATTTAAATATATCAATTAAGAAAAAAATTCCAGGAATGCCAAAAATAATTCTTTCCCCCTATGTACATATTTACAAAACAGTTGTTGGATTGGACGCTAGTGGGTTATTTTAATCTTCAGTTACGACTATAATCATTCATCACCGGTTTTCATTTTAACCATATTGTCGTCACGCTGGAATTAGTCACACTCGATCATTGATTTTCCTCCAGTTCTGTTTCTCACATTTATATTGGACATAGTGTAGAATAGGAGAAATCTCCATTGTCGGGTGAGACGGTTTTTTACTGTAATGAGAATATTTTCCTTGTTAAACATCTTTGTTTATCGTAAATATTTAGAGGAATTGGACCAAGCTCAGTCTCAATGTTTAGTCAGACAAGTTGCTAAAAAAGAAAGAAAGAATCGTTTCGTTTTAATTTTTCTCTATCTGAAAGTATGGAACTAAATCTGGAAGCAATTTTTTTTCAAATAGAATCTGCATTCATGTGCTTTTTTCACCTGATGGAAAACAGGCAAAAATGTCCAAGATCTAGAATTGTTCTCAATCAAACTTAAAATGTTACCTCTTTTAAGGCTATTTTTAGCTGAACTCATGGGTTGAACAATAACATTATACTGAGCGCTAAAGAATGCTATCGAAACAAGTTTGTTGATAGTCGGAAATAGACTGAAACATTTAGATGCCATAAAAAAATTAATTCTTGATAAGATCGTCTAATCTTTTTCAAAGATCGGAAACAAAATTGAGGAGATTTGATCAAATGATCAGGAAGTTCGACCCCTTGATCAAGTCTACACTAAAAGATTTTTAAATTATATTTTTATTCCTAATTAAATCATAGTCTAATATGCTTTAGTATTATTACTGGTATGAGATTTTAAACTGACAAAACTCAATGATGCAGTAGGCAGAATGATTAGCAAAAAGTCATATCAATGAAGTGCTTGCTGTGCTAATAGTTGCGTTTTGGAAGTTCACAGTAATATTAGTTGACTTTTCTATAAAATCAAATTTTCTAGTGCATTCCTTGAGTTTAATCAACAGCGGCAAAAATACATATGATATTAATAGTCTGGTAACGTGAAAATGTTGATGGAAAGGTCAAACAAATTAAAAAAAACCTCTTTTTTATACTTTATGAGTTGGCAAATAGAATGGTAATGGTAAGAATAGTAATGCTGACCTATGAAAATCATGAAGACAATGGTGATGAAAATGGGGAAAAGAAGGGATTTTCGTTAAAAAATCGCAAAATTTTGGAAGCAATCGCCACAGCAAGTTTATCCCCACATTGACGTCCTGCAGAAGGACATAGAATTTCTCTTCGGAAAGTACTTGGAGAACTTGGAAAAGCTTAAGGAACAGGAAGAAAAACCTTCCGCCAAATATATAGATGAACTGCTTGTATTGGTCCTGTCTTTGAAAAGAACCTTTTAGTTACAAGGGTGGAAACCCGAGTACCTGTTTCCCTAGATAAAACCATTACTGGAGAAAATGTGAATAACATTCAATAAAAACATAAAACGATATTAATGCCTTACACTTTTCTTTTATTTGACGAAAAAAAAAGAAAATTAAAATAATGTCAACATAGGGTAACGTGATGTAATGTTAGCCAAGCTCTTTGATTCGGCATATGTACCAAAAATGTTATTAATTCGGTAATAATCAACAGAATCATGTTTCTATCATAATGATCGTTTGTACCCGAAGCAATTGACACATTATTAATAAATTTCCTTAACCTTTTAGACATCATCATTTTACTGGTTTAGCTGAACAGATTATCTACACGATATTCGAATGATCTAAATTTATCCAAAATGAACTAGTTAACCGAATAATGCAATCAAGACGTACAGAAACAAGTCTGACGTTAAAAACTAACAGGTCACATCGGTAAAATAACAATGATTTAACATGAAAACCATAGACCCAATGTTAGGAACATATTTTTTTCTTGGTTCCCAACTATGGCCTGCTGTATGGAAAGCGTAGTAAAAATGTTGTTATTGGTAACATTTACAATACAAATGTCCGGTTGAATGTTTTTCATATGGCTCATCTTAATACAAACTTAAGAAACAAAATCTGTGTGGAGTGAATAATAATGTTTTGATAAAACCGTTAAATCATATGTTAAAATCACTTAAGTGTTGGGTTCAGCAAATACAGCCGGCAACGCCTTGAATCAGAAAAACAGAAAAAAATCGTACATGGACAACATTCAATAACACATCTATCAAATGGGATGACCTAATTTGGTACCCATAGACCGACATTACACCCATATCCCTCGAAAGTTTTTGTCATTGTAAAATGAGTTGTGTAACTTTTTGTGTTACATACTACCAGATGACTTATTAAACATATCTTAGCAAGTCTATAGCTGGTTAAATGTTGATTCCAGCTCAAATACCTTATGAGTTATAATAAAAAATGTAATCAATGAATAAACGTTATGTGTATGACGCTTAAATTTCATGGAAAAATAACATAGGCAAAAATCTATGGGGTTTGCTTAATACATACAATATGGAATGTTCATTTCGTGTAAGCAAATGGTTATTATGACTTATACCATCTGACATTTGGTTAAAAATTGGTTAGTTTATAGTTGACTCAACATCAACGGAAATGGTCTACAACACTGAGCAAAATTATCCATGAATGGTTTGTAGCTATGCGTAATCACAAACAATAAATTGATAAATTTTATCAATAGACCAACTATTACCAAACTAAATTATCCCCTATTTTATCCCTCTGAATGCCACCGTGCGCTGCGCCGGTTTGAGAAGAGCGAGAGTCGTTCATTTTTTGGCAATGTATGTGCGCAACCGACCGATACAACCGAAACTACGAGGGGACGAGCGACCGGTCCGCCAGCAGTAGCGTGCAGAAAGAAAACACCGCACTGACAGATGACATATCGGATACACAACACAATACAAACAAACACGTCGATCGTCTTTTCATCGTCGCACATCAGCAGCAGAGAGGCGGAGGTTTGTCGTCGACCGTCCGCAGTTTAGTTTCGGAAAAAACTTTTCTCAGTCGACACACACGCGATTTTGGTCCTCTTCCAAAGTTTCGGATTTTTCGCTGATTTCGACGGATTTTCGGAAGTCTTCTTTTTTGGTGTGCAATTTCGGTCGGCGTCGCTAGTTTTTTTTTTTTTTGGAATCGACGGTACCGACGGATGCGCGAGTGACTTCCCGATTTTCGCTTGCCGCAAGACGAGAAGAGTGTTTCGAGAATAAGAAAAGTGACGCGGGATTGCATTAGTCCTGCCCCCTCCCGATTCAGATTGATTATCCGATTATCGGAAGTTGTTAAGAAAAGGTTGTGAGGTTTTGTTTTGGAGAAGAAAGGGAAAAAAAGGTGGAAAATCCTAGTGAAGCACGTCGCCTACTGCTTGGTTTGGTGTGATTTGCATTTCGCGCAGTTCGTGCCAGGTGTTTCAGCCAAAGCGGGAAAGGATAATTAATTAGCGAGGTGTCCCCGGCAGAATAGCAGTGTGCAGCGTTAGCAGCCCGAACAGAAGTTTTTCTCCTCCACCAGCGACCGGCAGATTTGTGTAAGTTTTTTTTTTTGCTCTTTTTGCCTAGCCTGCCTTCGTTAGAAAGTAGTTATTTTTGCTCATTTATCATAACTCGGGGAATGGCAAACTTTATCCATTTTAAAAACTCCGGACTTCGGTGCCACTTTCAGTAATTATTTACCATTTTTTTTCTCGAATTTCAATTTAAAAATCATTCTCAGCTTTTTAAGACTTTTTTTTTGCTTTTGTTCGCCTTCCTTTTCTCTATTTGTGTGCATTTTTATTCTTTTGCATATCCATGGAACGGAAAAGTTCTGCGCTAACAAACACACAAATTTATTATTGTTTGTCGGGTCTACTCTCACAAGTTCTCACCAAAGTGACTCTTACCTGTCTGCATTTCGTTTTTTTGTTCTGTATAAAACCCTAAACCGAGGGCCTTTAACTCACATTCTATACATCATAATCCCACACAAACGCCGGCGAAGAGGACCCCTTCAATCGTGTGATATTCGTGATGCATTTTTGTCTGAACGAGCGAAAAAAAAACCTACCTACCTTTTCAAATTCGTCGCTTGTGCAATGCGCGGACAAAACAAAAAAGAAGAACCTTAACCTCAACAAAACCGTCGTCCATATAAAAATTATCCAGTCGGTCGGTCGGTCGGTTGGCGCATATAAACATCAGTCACATATGCGTCGCACCAACACACGTTTTGGAAGTGATGCGGTGATCAAAGTAGGCGCGCGAGCTCCCTCTCACGCACACTTGCGCCCGCGATTCCCCTTTTATTGCATTATTTTTTTTATTGTATGAACCCTCTCTTGGTGGTATTTTTCTTTTCATTTTTTTTTATT
Source organism: Aedes japonicus (assembly GCA_034211315.2). Classification (NCBI taxonomy): domain Eukaryota; kingdom Metazoa; phylum Arthropoda; class Insecta; order Diptera; family Culicidae; genus Aedes; species Aedes japonicus. The sequence goes on along the minus strand of JASCZW010001694.1, from coordinate 57,360 downwards.
GGGAAAAGTTCTGTTTAGAATCGAGGGGGTTCAATCGTTCGATCGCGTGGTCGGGTGATCGAATGAGAAACCACGTGTAGCGCTGCTCGTTGGATAAGCGGATATTCTCCTCTGTTCGCAGGCAGTCCAGCGTGCTGCAGTTGCTGTCGACCGCATTTTTATAGCAGGAATGACAGCAAAAAAAAGCATGGGTTGCTTATTTTTTTTCCGCTGTTGTTTCGCTCTTGGAAGATGTTGCAACAGGTGCCGTTTGTTTGTTGGATTTAGCGGCGGCTTGTGAGCAGTATTCTTGAAACGCGAATTGAGGGAAATCATATTTAGCTGTTTTCGAGAAGACGGTTGAATGAGATTTTCTTTTTAATTAAATTTGTGTCACAAATGGCGTTGGGGAACACTGGAGATGCGACTGACATAGTCAAATTTTGTGGCTTGACCCTTCCGGGACAGACAAGGTTTATTTTTGTTTTGCGAAATTTGACGTTGCCACAGTTTAACCCTTTTTGATGATGGTTTTACTCCGAATCCGGTAGCTTCCCGGAATTGCACCGCCAAATTCGTTTTCTCAATTCTTTTGATTATGAGTATCGCGCTGCTTGCAAGCATAAGAGGAATTGTCAGGTCGATTTCTTGGGAAATTTAAGGATCTTACAATTACTTGGGATGTCAAAACACCTGGAAGTGGTAGATTTTTAAAATGATCAAGGAATTCTTTGATTAGGGTATTAGATGGCGGTTCATTCGATTTTTGGTGTTGTCACGAAACTTTAGATTTTTCTCCATGAAAAATAATCTAGAATCATGATTAGTTTGTGTTTACAGGGTGTCTCACAATAGGTGTCACTAAAACAAAATGGGATTACAGCAAAACAAATTAACCAAATCATAGCATTTATTTTTCATTTGAAAGATACATGTTTAAGAAATAAACCATATTAGTTCAATTCGAATCTCTCGAACCTTTTCTTGATAACTTTGCGGAAAAGCTTTGTAAACCCATCGCCAGGGGGGCAATGATTGAGGATTTCGCTGAAGCACACATGAATGTGTGATAAATATATGGTTAGGATGAATGCATCAAGCTGTTATTTCTATCACTTTCCTACATATGTGCACGTCGGAGTGCAAAGCGAGTGTGAAAGAGAAGTTTGATTCGTTCTGTCATGCCTGTTGTGCCTTGGCATTGATCAATTTGTTTTAATGGGACAACATTTCATCAAGGCTTTTGCAATCAAACACGTGGTCTATGAATTCATCGCAAGTTGAATAAATTCCTTCAACCTGAATATCAGCTAATAGAGGAAATACTACTCTTTCTTAAAAAGCACTACGTTTGTATGTGACCTTATGTTCAAGAGAAATTGACTGTGAAAGCCATTGTTTACAAAAATAGATTCGCTCTTTTCAAATAATGGCACTTATATTTCAATTGTCAGATGCCCAAAAATGTCAGATGTCCAAAAATGTCAAAATTATGTGAGCTATGGTGCATATATATGTGGTTGACAGCGATAGGGGGCCCTTGCCCATCGCAGCTGGCACACACGATTTCCTGAGGAATTTGGTCCCAAATATCAACCAAATGTTTCTTGAATCATTCTGAAGTAAGCCCTTTCGTAGGGCTTATATGTTGAAGCTTGTGATGATGATAACTTTCCATAGCAGTGGAATAATCTGAAAAACGATTTGATCAGGACTTGTTTGTGATCACCAAACTCCTGTATAAAGGGCCAAAAACGTTTGCTTGGGCCTGTAAGCAGATAAACTTACGCGAAACCCGCGAATATAGGGAAGAGAATCTCCTTCCAAAAGCAAGTTCACACCCACAGCATTAGAATTGAGCCCTCGATTGACAGAATAAACCCAATATATGGGGTCGAAGAGCCCGCCCTCGTTACGTGAAATGTTAACAATAGGGAGGAGGCAGTCCCATGCTCCCAATCCAAATTGTTTCACTTGGATGCCCTGATGGTCCCTCCCTTTCCTCGTTATATATTAGGTCGTGGATATTAGTATATTTTGTAGTGGTGATTTGATTGCTTACCTTGTATTAGAAAATTTGGCTGAAAGTAAAATTGGTTAGGGTTTATACCGTTCTTTAGTTATTGCTCTGTGTTGTCTCGGTGTTTCTGTGGGTCCGTGTTTCCGTGAGTCTACCCCTCCTTTTTGAAGAGATGACTGGTGTTGCTCTCGGTCATAGGATAGGAAAAACTGCTTGTGGTTTGTTCACTTTTAAGATCATGGTTTGGCCGTTTTTGTAGGCCAGCGTTTTTGAACAAAGATGATTTAATTCTCAAGTGGAATGTAACATTTTTCTACTGTTTCTTGTTCAGGATGATTATTTTGTCCCACTCATAAATAGTTTACTACACAGATGGAAATTCCGGTAAACGATGATGTTTGAGTTCCTTAAAAGGACGTATTCTATGGCAATTTTTCGTTCAATGCTTTTAAGTTACTATTTGTACACTTTCAGTTACTATAGGACTCACTGACATTTATAGTGATGGACATAAATAAATGCCCTCGGTAAACTAAAATGTTCGAAATCGGAAGTTAGGAACGTAACATTTTCCACTGTCTTAAGTTGATTGTGAAAACATCGACCCAGTTAAAGTGTAACTACAATATTATGGGATTTAAAGTGATGGAAATAATAAGATGCCCACCCCAGATGGCGATTTTGGTAATATAATCTGTTGGATGTCTTAAGTATACCTCTTTTATTAATTTTTATTTTACTGTTATTTTCTGGACTCAATCATAGTTTACTACAGATTTTTGGCATTGACAGTGATGGGAATAAAAAGATGCTCACCCCCGATGGAGAGTTTGCTATGAAGATGTTTGAATTGTTAAAGAAAAAGGTACAGCCCATGGGGTTTGGCGCAAAGGTGACGTAGGATTACGCAGCAATGTGCAATCTAGATCGCTTGATTGTTACAATTTTTGTAATTGAAATCTAATTCCCATCCGCTAAGCGTTCGCACTACAACCGTAATTATTTGATATAGCCGGTCTTGATATCTACATTTATACATCTTGCTTTCACTGGAAATAATATGTAAGACGTATGATATCAAAATACTTCACATCACATAATATATCTGCGAATGGGTTATTAGCCATTTGGGACACTCTTTCACCTCCATTAACTGATTTCCATGTGAGTTGAGTATAACACTAAAACAAACATTCTGTGAAAATTGTAGACATTTTAGATGAGGTAGTCTAATGTAGATTAGATTATTTACTCTACAGGGTGTCTGAAAATTACCCGAACAGACTTTGTCGGCATGCTTCAACACAACCAAGCGGATTAAACTAAGCATACGGTTTAAAACCTTGACCCATTGTATTTATATGCACTAAGTTTGGTACAGTTGTGATTTCTGGTTCATTCAAAATGAAGCCGAATGAGTTGCGCGCAGGTGTAGTTGAGTTTTTTCGAAAAGGAAAAACTGTTTCAGTGATTGCAAAGACTCTGAATATGGCAAAATCTACAGTAAGTGACGCAATAAAACGATATAAACAGCTTGGAACGCTAGATGACCGCGTAGGGAGAGGAAAAAAGCGCACCGTTCGGACTCCACAAATGCGCGAGATTATCCGGCGACGAATCAAGCGAAATTCTTCGATTTCCATCCGAAAGTTGGCGAAATCACTGAAAATTTCAAAATCTTCCGTTGGAGCCATAGTTCACGACGATTTGAAGCTTCAGTCATATAAACTGTGCAAGAATCACTACTTGAATGACACCATGAAAGCAAACCGGTTGAGAAAAGCTAAGGTTCTCCTGAACCGCTTATCCGAGGGCCGCTATCGGTCAGTGCTGTTCACCGATGAAAAAGTTTTCACAATCGAGCAGCATCACAACCACCAAAATGATCGGCAGTTGCTTCCTGCTGCTTCCAAAAATCGTGGAAGTATTTCAAGGAGTCATCATCCCGCTTCTGTCATGGTTTGGGCTGGAATAACTCATTCCGGCAAAACCCCTTTGATCTTCATCGACAAGGGGGTGAAAGTGAATCAAGCGGTATATCAGAAGCTACTTACTGACACAATAGCTTCTTGGGCATCGCAGCATTTCGGCAAAAATGAATGGATTTTTCAACAAGACTGGGCGCCGGCTCATGGAGCAAAAAAGACTATTAGTCTTTGCGAACGCATTTTCCCAAGCTTTTTAACGAAAGATGAATGGCCTTCTAACTCACTGGATTTGAATCCGATGGACTATTCGGTATGGTTAATCTTAGAGTCAATAGCCTGCAGTACACCACATAAACCACTAGAACATCTAAAATCGTCTCTTTTAAAGGTTTGGGAGCAAATATCTGTCGAAGAACTCGCGGCGGCCAAACCACAAAGTACCTTCCGAAACGTTTGAAAGCGTGCATCTCAGCACGAGGCGGCCATTTTGAAATGAAAAAAATGCAACTTTTAATTTGTAAACATTTTGCTATAACAAACAATGCATTGACTTTTCAATTCAACAATAAAAGATAGTATTAACACTATTTTGTTGTACGGTTAATATTCAGACACTCTGTATTAAGAGACAATTAATAAATAATATGTTACATTCAAAATTTACTTTTATATTTTTGACAATAGTTAAAAGTCAAAGAAACACAATCCGTTCCAGAATAATAGCAGTCATATGTATTCTAGAGTGAATGGTTCAACATAGACATAACCCATTGAACAACTCTCACTTCTAAACATCGTTGATAATACACTATCGACATATGTAAAACCCACTGTGATGACAACAATGGTGGTAATGTCTTAATGTAAAACAAAATTTAAATTAGCATGCGCGCAACAGGAATACTACTAACTAACAACACATTAAATTCTTCTACTTTTCATGTTCGTAAACGAGTATTCTGTCTGTTTTCTGCGGTTCAAGAGAATAATAAGTATTATAAATTGGGCCGCCACGGCCAATTTGGTCTTATTGGGCTATGAACTTCGGCCCCATCTACCGTATTCTCCGGTTTTGGCTGACTTCTGTTTGTTGTAAACTTGAATAAGTCACACGGCGGGCAGGAATTTTAGTCAAATGAGGGGGTCATCGCCGCAACAGAAGCCTACTTTGAAGACGTCGAGAAAACGTATTTGATCGAGGGGTTAAATAAAGTTCGAGCATCGCTAGGTCAAACATGTCAAGTTAAATAAGACTATGAAAAATAATGCAAAACATTGCGAATTGCTTGAGCGATATTAAGATTATTAAACCAATGAGCTTGGACAGCGATAGAAGCATTATTTTTACCAGGTTGACAACTGTAGTTTTGGATGCATAAACGTGGATTGGACCTCAGAAGCTTCTACTTGATTGACGAATATTAGTTGCAGTGGAGTGAATTGGTTTGCGAAGTGCGGTTGTAAAAATTCGAAGTTTACGAAAAAAGAGTTTGCTTTGAGCATCGGCTGTGAACGGTTGTGTCGATGCTTTGTTGCTTTGCTCGTTATCTGTTGTTCAGTGTTGAATCCTGATCAGTCTTGGTAAAAGTCATGCTCATTAGACTCAAAAGCGTGGGATTTTCAGGCAACATAACATTGACTACCTATAGTTTCATGCGAAAATCAAATGATAACCTCATGACAACAAACGTAACCAGAAGAATGAACGTTCACAGTGCCAAAATGCTTTGATATTCATTTATGTAAACAAGTTCATTTTCAAAACGAATTTCAAAATATCAGAAATGAAATTCAATCAACCACAATGAATATCAATTACCCGTCAGGATCAGAAAAATGCAAGGGCAGCCCGCCCAGTTATTCTTGCACAACATTGCTTAGCATCTATTCCTCTGGGACGATGATGACGGCCCTGGTTGTTCCATGTTTGGATTAGGATTCAAAATCACTTAATAATAAAAAATCATCACAAGAGTGATATTCAGATTCCATCAAATGAAATTCATGCATACCGATTGATAATCAAAACAACAGTGACAGCAATTTTGACCCGCACATAGAGCCGACTTCATTCATTGCAGCAAACAAAGATCAGTTGGCATAGAAGTGACGCGGTAACCATGAAAACCGAAAGATAAACATCATCATTACACTGGGATAAAATCATCTTTTCACTTCTCATTGATGATTTTCTGACAATTCAAAGGCACTGATCCTGATCCATCGAGCCTTACCCTACCAACCTAAACAAAACTCCTTCCTGTGGCCTTTGTGGGGATGCAGAGGTAAACACGGTCCTTAAACAGCAAAGGTCACACTAACATTCCTTCCCTATTCCTTCCTGATTGCAAGCACGTAGCTGGCGCCGTTATTGATTATTAAAGAAATTGAACCACTGAAACGTGTACAGTGAGAATGGTCGGTTACTCCCAGTCCCTTTCAGTTGATTCATTGTGTAATTTGACTGCTTCTGATCACGAAGTAGCAACCAATGATACGTGGTGCCTATCAAGCCAAGCTGTAGGCTAAGTACTTATCGGACTGCCACTTGTGCTTACGTAGAATAGATCTTCTGCTGTGCTGGTTGATCCCTCGATCTAAAATCCAGGTATGATTTTGATGACCTACATAACTTGATGACTTCAATATCTCAGCTAGGATAGAAATCCGGTTCCTGAGAGTCGGGCTACGATGATCGTTGCTTTTGAGTCCTCCAGAGGACTCAACTTATCGAAGGAAGCCAGTATTAGTGTCTGAGCATAGACTACAAGCCCCCTATCCAAGCGTGTAGAATTAAATGATGATTGAAAATACAAACTACTTGACACATCCTGATTCCACCTGGCAACGGAATTCAACATGAAGCTCAACCAAACTCATCGTGCCATCGCAATTAACACCGCCGAACCGTGACCACCATCGGTTTAGGATTGCTCAATTTTTCGACTCTCCAAAAATCGCACCCTCTTCAGTTCCAGCAAGCTCGGTGCTCAATAAGAGCCCCATTGAACGACTCTGATGCGGCAACGAAGGCTCAATTGACTCTCGATTCGAGCACCGAACAGAAGGCGTGGGTTTGGGTTCGGAAAATATTTTCCAGCGAAAGATTGATACGCGAATTCTTCCATCATCGTCGTCGTCGAAAACGAAACCGTTTTATCGCATTCAATTAACTAAAGCGGCGATCAACGCGAGGGCCTAATCTGTGATTTTCCATCACGTGACGAGTGATGATTAACTGGCAAGTGGGCTGGAGGAAAATCCGACGACCGACGACGGGGTTGCTAAATTTAGAACCGTGCGCCGACGACGGACCGATTCGAACAATTCATAAATTTCCCATCCACCCACACGGTGAAATGTTGAAACCCGGTAAGAATGCGTTCTAGAAAATCCCCCGACCGGCGCGGCGTTTCTTGTTTTCTTGTCGTTTGTTTTTGTCTCCATTTTCACACATGAAGTCGAAAGTGCACCGCCGGCGGATGGAAATCCTACGATATTATTAGAACCGAAAACTGGCTGCGCTCGTTCGAAGCGGCACGGAAATCCACCCGTAGGAGTGCTCAAATCGGGCGGGAAAGTATGCCCAAGGTGCACAGGCCGGCTCTCCGGACCATTTGGCGTCGAAAACGCGCATAACCGATACGGACCCGATTCGGACCGGGTGAACCGGTTATGGTGGCAAAAACGGGCCTTTGGCTCAGAATCGAACCAAATTCCCTTTCCAGAAGACTGACGGCGTGCCAGATTGCGTTGGAATCGAATCAAATGTTAAAGTGACAAAGTTACGGACGTCGTGGATAAATGAAGTGACATCGACATTCGAATGCGAACCACCGGTGGATTTGTGTTTGGCCAACGATGTAGATGTTTACTTTTCGTACGTTCATCGTCGTTCGCTCGCACATCACTTGGCACGGCTCTCGAGGCAGCTGTGTCTTCGTTTCGGGGCTAAAAACACACCGCCAAAGAATTGATAATTAAGCATAGCCACTCCTCGTGAAGGAATGAATGAAAGTGCAATTATTGCCCCTTCACAAATTTTGCATTGCACCACAATTCAGCGCCGAGGTACTTACTGTCGCCGAATTGCGGCTGCAATGTGTCAAACGAATTTTTATCGAGCTCTGGCGAGAGATTTCTTGATGAGATAATTTTCGTCTCCGTCTTCGGATCGGTCGGTCGGTCGGGGGAAATGTTCATTCCTTCAGACACCGTGGCGACCAGGGTAGGAAAAATGGAAGTCGGATCTGCCATTGCGGCATGTGTGGTTCCATGGTGTAATGGTTAGCACTTTGGACTCTGAATCCAACGATCCGAGTTCAAATCTCGGTGGAACCTTGAGTTATACTTTTTTTATTCAGTTGAGTTTTCTACTGTTCAACCGATTGATCGAGCGAAGGTTGATGAGAGTTATTGAGAATAACATTTAGGATCCATAGTATTTTAAGACGCCTTCAAAGATTTATTGAAACTTAGCCTATGAGTTTGTGGTGGGAAAATTCTGTGACTGCTTGTGGGTTGCAAAGTGTCTTGATAATCTATTTTTTTTATAAAAATACATTTAAAACTATTTTCGATCACAACTCCTCCCAATCTGTTTTGGCCGTTTTTTTCAGCTTGTCTGAAACTTAGGTAATGTTTGCTCGAATGCACTTTGGAGAACTTATTGACAATTTTCAGAAGTTTTATTCTTTTTTAAATACACTAAGGTTTTTTTTGCGCGGTTTTTTTTACACGGTTTGTTTTCGGCAATAACTCTAGAACGGAACAACTTATCGACCTAATTCGAACCACATTTTACGTTTTGGGCAAAAAGTAATCATATTGCAGTTTTTCAAAAAATTCATAATTTTTGGTGTCAATACTTAAAATTTTAAGAACTATATTTTGAATATAGCATGGAAAGGTAACGCATACAAAAAAATCGGAGCAATATAAAATGATTAAGCATTTGAATTTATCAATTCTATTTAGGCTTTTTTTTTACATGGTTCCATACTAAAAGTGGAACGTAGCCCCCGTGCAAAAAAAAAAACCTTTGTGTATACGATTGCCGGCAAATATTCCAGTAATTTTGTCGAAATTTGCTCTTAATTTATTCTCATTTTTCTAAAACTTATCTGAAGTTTGTATGAAATTGTTTAAGATTTTACTACAACTTTTCTGAACCTGCTCCAAACTTCTGGAAGGAAGTTTTAGTATGAAACATTCCAGATTTATGGTAGAGAATTGGCGTCTTAAGCAAAGTATCTCGGTGCGTAATGAATCGTCATATGATATTAACATCATAGTTTCAAATCGTGCTGCAGAGATGCCGCTGCAGTCTATATTTGCCAAATGAGGCTCTAGAGAGTTGCCGTCTTCAGCAAAGTTGTTGAGAATGAAAAATGAAGACATTTGAAATAGTCACATTAGTTCCAGAGAGTACCGCAGAGATGGCGCTATAGCCTGGATCTGGAACTAATGTGATAATCTCAAAAGGCGACAAATGACATACTGAGAAACTTTGTCGAAGACGGCAACTCTCTACTGCCACTAGTCTGACGAATTTTCTTGAATCATGCTCAGATGTTCTCTGAAGATTCAAAACTTAATTTAAAGGGGGAACTTAAGCTTAATTTTGAACACACGCAATCTTCTCGAATTGTTTTGCGAACTTTGCTCAAGGCTTCTCCGAAGTTTACAGGACGAAACTGGTTCGTATTTTGCTAAAAAATGATTCTTAAATTTCCTCGACACTTCTTCAACGTTGGCTTGCAACTTTCTCGATATTTGCTGTTTGCGATTCGCGCCAAACTCCAACGAGGCTTGCTCCTGCCTTCAAGGTTTGCTTGAAATTTTTGCGAAATTTCTTATAGCAACGAAAATTTCGGAAGGATACTCTAAATATGCTTGAAATTTCACTAACAACTCGTGTCGTTTTCAGAGACAACTTTCTTCCGGTTTGACAACAAATGGAAATCTACTGAGGCCCCTCAGTACCTGGAGCTCATCGACTTCTTACGAACACGTTTAATGGTTTTCAAGTCGCTACCACATTCGAAGTCTCGCTTATCTGATTCGCAGAAAACGGAACCATCGTTGAAATCATCAACATTTAATACAGACCACACCAATACTAATTCGACGCCAGGTTCCTATCCGTTCTGTTCGAAGGACTCACCATTCAAATGCGAAGTTTTCCAGAAGCTAGCTGTTTCCCAACACTTTGACCAAGTAAAGAAGACGATCCTTTGCATAAATTGTTTGTTTTTTCGCATTTTTTGAAGAACTGCTCGTCCAAACGGTTGCAGAGTTTGCAACCAGAAGCATCATTCTATGCTACACCAACCTCCTAGCGATCGCTCGTTTTCGCAACACAAACCCAGCTCCCCTTCATAGGTGGTTCGAATTCCTTACCTGAGAACCACACTAAATCCTCGAATCAGTCTTCCTCGCAATCTCGGTCGAACTTGCCCACAGAAACCCAGTTGCCCTCAACCCCTGCCCTGACCAGTCTTGTTTCCAACACTCTCGTTAGTAGCAGGCCAAAGATTCCTGCTACGGTTCTGCTGTAAACCGTAATTGTCAAGGTTTTCGGCCCTGATGAAGACACCCACATCTCAACTGTGTCTCATCACCGAGGACATGGTCCAGAAGCTGACATTACGTCGCTATCCAAATCGTCAGGAAATTGGTGGCGTTGGTATCACTCTCGTCGTATCGCAACACGGAGTAGACGTTTGGATAGGATCTCATTACACCGAATATACTTGCGAGGAACCCTTTCATATTCTGAAGAAAATCACCCGTGAACTCCCTATTTGGATTGATTCTACCTGTTGGAATATTCTATCTGGATTTATCCAAGCTGATCCCAACTTCCATGAGCCTGGCCCATAGATCTCAAGTGTTCAATAACAAACCGCACGATGACGAAAAATCTTGATTTTGGGAATTGGAGTCCTGCTGGTCTCCAAGCAGTCGTTCTCCCGACGAAACTTTTTGCGAAAACCACATCGTTGCCAACACCATTCGTGACGAGTCGGGTAGATTTGTCGTCACGCTTCCAAAACGAGACGACGTGCTGTCTCAACTTGGAAACTCGAAGGAAATAGACACCCGAAGATGTCGTCTTAATGCGAACCCTAAGCTAAAGGAGTCATAAGCTGAATACCAGTAGCTTAACCATACGCGAAAAATCGATGATACGGAAACCATTCAAGCAACACACAAACGGAACTATTGGTTGCAGCAACTTGATTGTTACTCAATTGAGATATAATCAAGTTATTATGACTGATTTGCAACATGTGCGCTTCTAGAGCACCTTTCCGTCTTACTACCTACCCCATCATGGGTCAACAGTACCACTACCAAATTACGGGTAGTTTTCGACGCCTCTTGTCGGACAGACGAGATTTCCCTTCTCATTCGGAAGTTCGCTATTGTTGCCGACGATGAAAAACGGTATCGACAGCTTCGTCTTCATCGTGTTAACTATCAACTTTACCGTATTCGCTGGCGTTTCTCCGCTTTGGATCCGCATAAAACCTACGGGCTCACAACTGTCACGTACGGTACTGACTCGGTACCTTAATTGGCCATGAGAAGTCTTCTTGAGTTGTAGAGACAGGGAGCCAATCAGTATCCGCATGCTGCTGAAGTCCTATCGAAGGATTTTTATATGGACGATATTTTGACTGGAGGTGACGACGAAAAAGAAGGACAAGAACTGAATTCCATCCTCAGCGCAATGAAACCGACAGATCATACACCAGCTCAATAGCCGTCACTTTTGTGACAAGGCAGATGAACATTCTCACATAGCATTTGGAAGATGTTTGCGAAGAATATTGGAACGGTCCACACAGGTCAACACCGGTGTTCAGGAACGGCTTGGTGGGCGTAACTCTTTCAGCTGCCAAATCTCCCACAAGCTGCTCGAGTACCGATGGTCTGCAGCGATAACAATTGATACAAGAGTGGACCACTTTCCGTGCCAGGTTACGGATGCGAAGTGGCCAAAACTTTTCCCGGCCCTAAACGGCTGGTTGCATGCTGGAGTAGACTGGTGAATCGTGGCTTATAAAAGCATTGTTAGTTCCGAAAAAAAAAATCAAAACAAGTGAAGATGAACAAATTTTGTAACCTGCGCCTCCTATCGAGTAGTAGGAATTGGTGAGACCATTCCAATTATTAAAAAAAACATGTTTTAGCTCAACTCAAACTATAGCAAGTTAGATTTGGTTGTCAATTTATTAAAAGCGTTTTGATCGATATCGTCCCGTTGAATACCTACGCCTTGAGATAGGTGGGTATAGAAACTATGGGTATCCATGCAAACATTATGTTACTTCCTTAAGTGGCGCCCTAATGATCACTTTTGGTGTGACTCACTTCACCTATATGCTATTGTCATCGCTTTAGAAACTAAATCAAACGGCAATATAGCGTTTTGCGTTGTTTCATGGCCAGTATTCTAATTTTGCACGAATAAATGTTTGAATTCGGGGACCATGGGTTCGATACCCTAAACAGTCGAATGCCTTTTCGGGTGAGAAATTCGTTCGGCTGCCCAAGGGCAGAAGCTTATCGTTGTACTTGCCACACACTCTACGATTCGTAATTTTGACAGACAAAGAATGCATTCAACTAAGAATTGTTTAAGCACTCCCAAGAACACTAATTTGAGCGGCAGGCTAAACCCCGTAGGGCGTGAATAAACCAAGTAGAAGAAAAATTTGCTTATAAATTTTTGAGAAATTTAGTGTTTTGTGTGATGATCTTTTCTACGAACAGGTTGAAATTCGAACGAAATGCTAATTTTGATAATGTGGTTAGGGTTCAGTAGTTTTGGTTCTTTGAATTATTCTGAATTGTTATTTTTAGGTGCTCAATCATAAATCACGTTCTTCCTAGTTACTATATGAATCTACACGGCCGTCAAATTTACTCAATTTTGAGTCATTTTTGACTCACTTTCATTAAAAGTGGGTCTCTGTAGTTTGAGACCCCTCCCCTCTCTTAGAAAAGGGAGCTATTATACAAATGCAAATGAAATTTCTGCATAACTCAAGAACTAATCAAGCAATTGGAACCAAATTCGGCATGTGGGGTTTTCTGAAGGCGAAAACGGTTTCTATGGTGTTTTGAGACCCCTCCTCTCTCATAGAAGGGGGGCTGTCATACAAACGAAAATGTAATTTCTGCATAACTCTAACACTAACAAAGCAAATGGAGAGAAAAAATGGTAGGAGGGGATTGTGGAGGCAAGAAATGTTTCTACAGTGATTCCAGACCCTGCTACTTCTAGTAGGGGGGGGATGGGGAGGGGGGTGCATACAATAGAAACACAAATTTAAACCAAACATGAGAATTCTGCCTACTGTGAAAATTTGTATGCAGGGGTTTTTGAGACCGGAAAAGTTTCTTATGTTGATTCGAGACTCCTCCCCCGTCGGAAGGGGGCGGGCTCCCACACAAATGAAACACAAATTTCTGCACAATTCGAGAACTAATAAAAAAAAATGGAAACAAATTTGGCATGTGGGGGTTTTAGAGACAACAAATGTTTCTATGGTAGTCTAAAACCCCTCTCCTATCAGGATGGGATGGCTCTCATACAAATGAAACAGTATTTGTTTTCATTACTCGAGAACAAATCAAACAAATGGAACCAAATTTGTCATATGGAAGTTTTTGATGGCAAGAAATGTTTAGACGGTAGTTATAGACCCCTCCCCTCTTCTGGGTCAAATGAAACACAAATTTCAACCAAACATGAGAATTATCTTTACTGTAACGGAAATTTGTATGCAGGAGTTTTTGGGACCGGAGAAAGTTCTTATGATGATTCGGGCCTCCTTCCCCGTATGGAAGGGGGGGGGGGTGCTCTCATACAAATGAAACACAAATTTCTGCAAAGCTCGAGAACTAATCAAACAAATCGAACTAAATTTGGCATTTGGAGATTTTTGAAGGCAAGAAATGTTTCCACGGTGGTTTGAGGGGGGGGGGGGACACACACATGAAAACGGAATGTCAATCAAACATGAGAATTCTTTCAACTGTTATGAAAATTTGTATGCAGGGGTTTTTCAGGCCGGAAAAGGTGCTTATGATGGTTCGAGACTCTTTCCCCGTCTAGAAGGGGGGGGGGTGCAGAAGGGAAAAACATATTCGTGCAAAACTCGTGAACTAATCAAGCAAACAGAACCAAATTTGCCAGGGGGGTTGGAGGCAGGATTTTTTCTATGATGATTCGAGAATCCTCACTCTGAGGGAGGGGGGGGGGCTGTCATACAAATGAAATAGAAATTTCAAGCAAAGTATCCAGGCAATTAATACACAAAATGTGTATTTCTTGGGGGAAGCAGCATGTTCTGATAGAAGTTTGAACCTATTTTTAGCCAAGAATGGGGGATCCTTGAGTACTTTCAGTGCTACATATGCACAAGAAGTTAATCTAAGGTTATGCAAGAGAAAGTGACGTTCAAACTGACCGAATACGGCGTAGTTTGAAGATAAATGTTTTGTCAATAAAATGCGTCTACACAGATAAAACACGATATTAGAAACTAAAGATCTGAGGGTATAATTTAAAATAAACACCTTACGTTTAATTTTGCTTGAATTACACACATAAAGAAACAAAATTCTACAAAAATTTCCAATGAAAGAAAATTGCTTGGAATAGTCAGAAAAAACATTTTCTGAGTCATGAAAAATTTAAAGAAAAAATATTTTCTTGTTCTTATTTATTTATTTATTATCACCGTCTTCGATTAAAATAATCGTACAGACTGAACTACTTAATACTAGTTTTCAATAACTTAACGTCTAAACAATTCTACTTATTCGATTCTTGTTCTTGAATTAATACATAAGCATACATTGGTGAAATTTTGGCAATGGGCTTTTCTTGTTTTTGAGCAATGCTCGAGAAACGATGGGCTCGTCACTCGTTTTCATACAAAAACGAGGATTTTTGACGTAGGACTACGTCTTTGTTTATAAAAAAAAACGATGTGACCGTCACGAAAAGCGGTCAGGTTTTGAGCGTTAATATCTGAGTGTTTTCTTCAAACATTTATTTGAATGTTTCTCCAATAGATTGAAAATATTTCTACGCGTCGATTCCTATATTTTGAAAACTTTTGATTTTCAACACTAAAATATTGAAAATAACTCAAATACATGGTGATGACTTATACTTCGTTTTGCTGAGTAAATTTACTTAATGCCAATTATTTTCCTATCACAGACTTCAAATATAAGTAAGGGAGATCTCATATGCAGCAGTGAACGATATAAACAAGGATGTGCATACGCACGCAGAATACTTCATTCGCTTGGCAGCCTTGGAGCTGTGCGATGAATTTGTAGCCAGCTAGTTGGCGCAACCACGAGCGAAATAAGTTTGATCTAGTTGGCAGCCATTGATTTCAATTATGTGCTATCAACTGTTGCAAATATGACGCTAGTATTGCTGGCTAATGAATGTTCGCACAATATTCATAAATATGTGAACAGGCCATACGACATGTCCAAAGAAGATCGATCGAACAAGGACCATGTAATTTGGTTTTCACAGCTCAAGAGTACATTTGGATTGAAATATATCTAACATACTGTTTCAAATCGTGTCAATTGAAAGCCAGCGGTGGAAAAAAAAAGTTTCCGCTCTCCCTTCGCCGCATATCTTAAATCTTTTGTACACTTTCGAACACGGCTCGAATACTCTATAGCATTCCGAAGCGCAAACATAAAGCAAGCTTGTGTGTGTGTGTGTGTGTGTGTGTGTGTGTGTGTGTGTGTGTGTGTGTGTGTGTGTGTGTGTGTGTGTGTGTGTGTGTGTGTGTGTGTTACAATCAATCTCCCACTGACAGGCAGTGCTTTTATGGAACAAGCTTGTCTGCATTTCTTTATTAGTTAACACGATGCGCAAACATTTGTAGCACTGGACATTGAAGGTGACAGCTCTATTGAAAATCTAACGACCTATTTCAAGAATGCCTGTTCATACACGTACATTCTGAGATCATATTCATATACAATAAGCCCCGTATGAAAATCTTCACGTATCAAATGGATTTCCTGAATCAAAAATAGACATTCTTGATCCTGGCGTGTATATTGTTAAGCTACATGTTCTATAACTTAAAACGACCTCACCAAGTTCCTTATCCAATGCAGAAAAGCTAGTCCGGCTGCGGGGCGAAGCACTTAAAAACGAGAAATGAGAAAAACCTACTGACGACACACAATCTATCTGAACAAACACGATTACAACACACTTTGAGTGAGAATCGATTAACTTCACAACGTCTTATGTTTAGCACTCTGAAGGTTTATAAATTTAACTTTTCTTCAACTTCAAATTTGAATTTTTATTTTAGGGAAAACTGCGCAGCAAAATCAAAACATGTCACCTTCAAAGCATGGCTTGCTGCGATCTTCAGCGCAAACAGGTTTGGACCGAAGGGTTCAAGATTGTTAGGAAACTTTATCCAAGCGTAGGGTTCATGGATATATGAACAAAAAACAATATAAAAAAATCCACGGTGGCCAGTTTTCCTACAAAATTTTCCACAGTGAAGGAATATTGCTTGGAAAAGCTGGCAAAACCATTCTCTGAATCTTGAAGAATTTTGATATATTTTCTTGTTTATTAATTCGTTGGTGAAATATGTGCGATGTTTTTTTTTGAGTGATGCTCGAAAAACTGTGGACTCGTCATTCGTCTCCATATAATTTTTTTTTTCAAATTTTCGCAAGACTTAGCAAATGTTTTTTTCCGGCTGACAAGAAAACACAAATCCGTCACTGTGTCACCGTTTCAAATTATATTTTTTTCCAAATTCTTGAGAAAATTTCATTATAGTCTGGAGATAAAAATTGTTCTTGAGTTAAGAATTTTCGAAGTTAGTGATGTTCGGGAGAATCGGAAAAGTTTAATGGGCGTTTGCCAGGAAAACTGGCAACCCTGAATGTTTTAATCCTGTTTCTTGTTCCTATATCCATGAACCCTACGCGTAGACAAAGTTTCGTAACAATCTGAGACCCTTCGACCCAACCTATACGATAATACAAAAAAATCCCCTTTGCTTACTCTAGTAAAATTTCTTAAAGTTTCCATGTTCTTGCCAATCTTTATAAAATTTGTATCTTCAATAAGCTAATCCAATTTTTTTTTTCTTTATAAAATTTGTATCTTCAATCTAATGTTTTTTTGTGTTGTTTTTAATTATTTCCATGGTAGTTTGCTGGGTTAATTTGAACCCTTATAAATATATTGGTTCTACGATGGTTTGAAAAACAAATGCTTGAAATGTTTGAAAAACAAATGCTGGTTTAAAAAACATATTCAAAATTTATTTTTTTTAGTTACTTCCATGGTAGTTTGCTGGGTTAGAGTTCAATTATGAATATATTGGTTCTACTATGGTGGCTTTGAAAACAAGTGCCTCATATGTAGATGTGGACAGTGTAGACAGAAGTATGCGAAAAAAAAGCCGAAAGTGCCAATTCTTCAATGGATTAACACCGTAAACCTGCTCTCATCGTTGGCATGCGCCTCTAAAATCTGACAAATTTTGAAAATAAAAACCCACCTCAACAAACACCGACCGATGAACTACTTGCCACCATCCCGAAGCCAAATTTAAGCGCCATCAAGTCGTCGAGACTCGAAATTCTAAAATTACCACGCCCATCCGTTTGTTGTCATCATTTGCGATGACAATAGGTTAAAAATAAGAGACAATAACCGCACATACAGTCGCCCTCAATGTCACCGTTCCCCATTCAAATCATTAGAATAATTCCCCCAACACACGCACACACACACACACACACACATTCGTCCGAACCATAAGGGAAAACAACAGTATAGAGCATTTTTCACGATTTTGATTGTTTTATGGCCGGAATTAATGACCTCTGAACGCGCGAACCGAGCACACCGGGAAATGCGTTTCCCAAATTTTGGGTAATCAATTTACACTCAATCGAGGTTGCGTCTTAGTGAGGGAAAACCCAGCGATTCTGAAGTTGTTTCTTTGAAATCGAGTCCGCCTCCGCCATCCACTATCGACTATCACGATGATGAGGGTTGTTTTCGGTGACAAAAAATTGCTTGAGTGGTACGCAATTTGACGCGCGTTAACTTCCATCCACCCCTCGCGCGTCCATCTACTAGCTAAGCGACAAACGGTTTGTTTAGCTAGTAAATTAACACACGTCCACCGCCGTCATTCACCGGCGTCGTCGTCGTCGTCGTCGTCGTCGTCTTGGTCGATACGTATATGTCGATCGGAGGATCTGGTATCCGTCGTTCTGCCGTATGACAGCTATTTGACAATTATTCACATATGTCGTTTCTTCTTTATCCGAGTGGGGTGGCGGCGTTGGGGATTTGGTTGACTATAGCGAATTCCCCGCCGCACGTGTGTGCTCCCGGTTGTCAAAATTATCAAAACTGCTTGAGGGTGGGTGGGAGGAGGTCTCATGGGTGAATCGTACGGAGCGGAATCGTTCTATGACGGTATTAAAAACAAGTGTTTCATGTGTTTCGTTCTGTGGTTACAGCAGAACTAATGTGTAAGCCCCCCTTGACTAATTATCTTTCCGAAAAATTCATCATCAATAAATTCCTCGACGCGCACAGCGTTTTCGGAAGTACTATTGCACCCCACCTTGTGTGCGTAGGCTCTCATCATAGGTAACATACATATTTGAGCACGATGTGGTATTGCTAGCAATTCCCGCTCTATCAAAACACACTTGCTTGCCGGCAGCAGAGTTAGAATGCCAATGAACTTGACGGGGTTTGCAGCACGAGTCTCAGTGTGGGTTATTGCTTTCAAAAGGAAGACGGGGTTTCTGTGCAGTGCGGCGCAGTTGGCAAATGCCGGTAGGTGAGGGATTATGAAACCAGAAGAAGGAGGGTACTGGGAGGGGGGAGTGCGCGAAGTCACTTGTGTTCAACGGAGGAAGGTGCTAATGGAATGAAATTTGCTGACTTTGGGTGTGAATTTGTGCGGTTGGTTGGAGATTGTCGCAGGAGTTGATGGGATGGATTGATGGACAAACTTGAGGTGCTAGAAATATTACGGAGACAAGAAGAGTCAATTTCGCTAGGAATGGAATTGCTACATTGAGAAGAAATCTGAATGATTGGTTGATGTAATTGCGCTCTTCCCTGGACGGATACTGTGGGCTGATATGTAACACACACAGGAACCCCTGTAACATAATGTTTAAAAAGAGCTAGAAAGCTCATAGGAACAACTGAATATATGGAGTCTAGAATGTCTGGAAGCATTGAACATTTTGACAAAGTGAAAAGGTTGGGAAAGCGCTTATTGAAAGTACTAGTGAAAATCACAGAATGGCCTGAAACAAAATCCAAAGCATCTGGAAGATTTTTCCTTATAAGTTCACCGGAAAAATTAAGGCGTATTTGCAAGAATGGTGAAGATAAACTTCGAATAATTTCTTTGGATTATCCACAGAAATAACATACAAGATGGTCTAAAAACGTTTACAAGTAGCTCCTGAACAATCTACAGTACTAAACAAAATAAAGTACGCACCTGATGTAATTAAATTCAAATCGCTATAACTTTTTCGGTATTAGAGATTTAAATACAGTTCATATCAATAAAATATAGTATTTTTAATTTATAAAATTTATACCACATAATTACATCTTTATACTGCATATATTTTAACCCCTCGAACGGCATAGAAACGTAAAGAAAAACTTGTTTGTTGTTAATGTATCATATCAAGTGCGTTTCAATCCGATAAGATGAGAAAAAAGTAAATTTTTCTAGATTAGCATTAGCATTGACGTTTGCACACCTATGAGCTACGATGAGGAATAATTCGTTGAAGACATTGCATGCCACCATGAAACGAATCCAGTTACTGACACGTTTCTTCATCTAGTCTAATCTCACACTAACGCAGCCAATTCTTGAAGGCATCCTGGAAAATGATGGTTTCTTGAATACATCATTTTTCTTGTCATCGGCCAGGCCAGCTGCGTTGTATGTGCCGCAGAGAGGATTCCAAGAACTAGAGCGATTCCAGAAAGATCTAAAATCGCTCTACTACTCTGAATCAAGGGAAGGAAGAAAGTGTGGACCTCCCGTACCAAACGCTTCCTTGTAGAGTTAAACAGTGTGATAATTTGTACTTTATCGTTGGGAGCATAGAAGCTAGAAAGATTAGTTGATGCTCCTTTTGCCTGTGAACTTTTGGCATTTGAACAAAAAGCCTGGAAATAATTGCTAAGGTTATAGCGCCTTATCTCGCTTTGGTGGACTCAAACTTACGACGATGGATAAACGCGAAGCTGAAAATAGCATAAAAAATATTGTGAAGAGATGTTATAATATAAAATGAGAATAACATGTATACTGTCTGCATGACTTTCGATTGTGGTCCTGCTGCAATTGTAAATGGACTTGCATTATCATTACCACGAAGGGAAACAAATAATTAAATTTGCATACAATACTCAGGAATTCCATGGATGATCCAAAATTATATACCGTATAAAGAATACTTACATTTTTCGTGGTAGGGTAAGATTTCAGCATGCTAGCTTACCGGGGTCGTGCTACCTACATTGCGTTGGTGGGACTGCCTCCTAAGGTATAGTGGACAGACGCTCAGCACGCACCTCCTCAATCTAGTTGAAGTCAGAAGGACAACAGTACCCAGGCTGCACTACAAGTTCAGTACGCAAGCCTTAGCTGGCCGTCTTTGTCATCTCTTGACCCGTGGAAGCATGAGGTAGGAACTTGTGAGGATCAGAGCTATGTTGCGGGGACGCACGCTCCATCACAGTTGTCGACTCACCATGCAGTTACTGACACGTTTCTTCAAGCAATAATCTCCACGAAGACACTCCTCGATCGCTCACCTGGCCACGTCCATGCAACCGTAGGAAATAGGGAGGATTCGATATCTACCTTAAGAAGACACGGGGAACCCACGTAGCCTTAAGTAGATATCAAAGAAAAAGGAAATTAATTAGCGGAGTTTGGTGTACAGAACCAAAATTTATTCTAAAATGGTCGTTGGGAGCATCTTGTCTAAGAAGGTTAAGTGATGCTCCATTTCTCTTCAAACGGTTGGAACTTAAGCATTAACTATAGTCCTAGCTCCTTAAGGCTTATGGTTATAGCGCCATTACTCGCTCTCTATAAAGAGAAGAATATCTGAAAATATAAGAAAGGGTTGCTAAGGAGAACTTTTCTGATTTCTTGAATTGCTGTGACAACATTGCGTTACTTTAATTTACAACTTTATGTATCATTAAATCAGTCAGCACAGTTTGTATCAAACACTCACACACCCATAGACAAATTACATGTTGAGACCTTAGTTACACCCCCATATGTCTATTCTTGTCCAATTTTACTTTCAAAGGGACGCAATGACCTCCTCCAATGACCTAAATAATATACAAATTGTATATAAACCTGTCATTTCAATTTCACTTCATTTTTGCTGCTCTAACAACCGGTACGTACGATAAATTTGAAACCGCAATGCAATGAATTTAGCCGATTTCCCTGAACATCTCAAGAACTTTCCCGAAGTTCTCTACATAATTCCACTGAAGATCTCTGAAGACCTAGCCGGAGTTCTCTGCAGAACTTCTCCGAAGTTTACTGTAGAACTTCTCCGAAGTTGTCTAAAGAACATCTCCGAAGTTCTCTGAACAAAGAACTACCCTGAATTTCTGTGATATACTTCTCTGAAGGACTTCTCTGAACTTTTCTAAAGAACTTTCCCGAATTTCTGTGAAGAATTTCCCTGAAGTTCCTCAAAAGAACTTCCCTGAAATTCCCTGAAGAAATTTCTCAAACTCCTCTGAAGAATTATCTGAAGTACTCTAAAGAACTTCCCTGAACTCTTCCGGTAAAATTCCCCGAACTTCACTTAAGAACTTTCCTAGATTTCTATGAAGAACCTCCCCGAATTTGTCTAAATATTTCATAGTTCATATTTTTGCAAAACCGTTTCTCGAATCTTATAGAACTTTCTTTGAAATAAAGGGTGTATTCGATAAAAATGGCACACACATATATACTCATCAAAATTAAACTGATTATCGGATTTTCTTGAAATTTTCAGGGAATGAAGAACTACTAATGAGTTTTGATTTACAACATTTGTTTTATTCAATTTCGTCTCCCATCCCGAGTGCCCGCACCTTCCTTTTCACTCCACCCATCAAATTTTGTAGAACCGATTTTCCCAGTGTTTTTGTTGTTTTTACCCAAATTTTCTTCAATTCTAGCTCTGTTCTTATAGTTTTGGGATGTTTGCGAAGTTCCGTTTTCATAATTGCCCAGAATTTTTCAATTGGACGAAGTTCCGGTGAATTTGGTGGGTTCATATCCTTTGGCACAAAATTGACTCCGTTGGCTCGGTACCACTCCAATACGTTTCGAGCGTAGTGGCAGGATGCTAGATCAGGCCAAAACAGAGTTGATCCTTTGTGCTTCTTAATGAATGGCAAGAGACGCTTCTTAAGGCACTCTTCCGTGTAAATCGCACCGTTTATTGTTCCGGAAGTGATGAAGGGAGCACTTATTTCACCACATCCGCAAATCGCCTGCCAGATTAGAAACTTCTTTGCAAATTTCGATAGTTTCTTCTTTCGAACATCCTCCGGAACATCGAACTTCGACTTGGCAACGAAATATTCTTGCCCAGGAAGTTGACGGAAGTCGGCCTTGACGTATGTTTCGTCATCCATCACGATGCAACCGGATTTGGTGAGCAGATTCGTGTAAAGTTTCCGGGCGCGCGTTTTCGCAGTGATGTTTTGTTTTTCGTTCCGGTTTGGGGCTTTTTGCACTTTGTAAACATGTAACCCAGCACGCTTCATGGTTTTCTGCACAAAACCGACTGACACCTTAGACTTTTTAGTGACATCTCGAATTGACATGTTTGGACGGTTCTTGAATTGTTGTACGACTTTCCTGGCCATTTTACTGTCCATTGGACCACTTTTACGACCACTCCCTTCCTTCCTTTGGACACTCAGACGCTCCTCGAAGGTTCTTATTACACGAGACACAGTTGTATTTGCAATTCCAAGCCTTTTAGCAATCCACCAGTGGGACGCCCCTGGATTTTGATTGTGAGTGCACACAATTTTCTCACGGACAATTTCTTGTTTCGACGACATGACTGGAACTACTGAATGTATAACTATGGAACTTGGCAGATGTAAATAATACACTATGGATAAGATCTACTCAAATTTCTAGGTTTTTTACTCATACGATTCAAAAGTTACAGAAGATTTTCTGTGTGCCATTTTTATCGAATACACCCTTTAGATATCTATAGCGGCTACATCATAGTGAACTATAGCATTGATATCAAGCGCCGTGTTGCGGCACTTTAAGTTCCAATGCTAAGTTTTTCATAAATACGGATGCTGTTCCATCATGGCCAGAATCTCTGGAAACGTCTAATTTATTTAATCCTTCCAAGATGTCTTGAAATTCGACTTGACTAACTGTAATGTCCCCTGAAAATTCCGGGAAAAAATCGAAATATTCATAATCACGATCTTCTTCAACAATTTTGGCATAGATTTCTTCCAAGAATGTTGCAATTAGATTGCCAATTTCTTCCCCGTTATCACCAACATTTGAGTTAAGATGCATTCTAGTTAGATGGGAAATTGAAAGATTTCAGTTTAGTTTTAACATGTTTTTTTGAGCAAAACTTAAAAAATTAAACTGATCTTGAAAGTTTTTGTTAATTGTACTAATCAAAAGCATTTCTTATGATTAGATTCAGCTCATCGCAAACACTGAAGTAGTTTGCCAGGTTATTGCTGTTACTATCTCTTTTGTACATGTTTTGCTTCCGACTTTTCAAATTTTTATATGTTTATCTTACCAAACTGGCTAGTTTGAGTTACCTTGTCGCCTTAAAGCGCGATACGGTCAAAATTTGGTCAATATCAACTTGACGTATTTCTTTCAATTTTGCATTTAAAAAACCTGAACACCCCTCATTTTGAAGGTGTGTGTGTGTGTGTAGAATGTTGCTCCTATTTTGATTTTGGAATTCACTCTTCAGTTGTCAAAATGCCGTCCAAGCAAGAAGAGCAGCGTATCAAAATTTTGCTCGCGCATCGCGAAAATCCGAGCTACTCGCACGCAAAGTTGGCAAAATCGCTAAAAGTTGCCAAATCAACCGTTACAAATGTAATTAAAGTGTTTGGGGAACGTTTGTCGACAGCCAGGAAGTCTGGATCGGGGGGAAATCGAAAACCGGAAGCCGCTGAGACGACAAAGAGAGTTGCCGGTAGTTTCAAGCGAAACCCTAACCTATCTCTCCGAGATGCCGCAAATAAGCTGGGTGTATCGTCTACAACCGTGCATCGAGCCAAAAAACGAGCCGGACTATCGACTTACAAGAAGGTAGTGACCCCAAATCGCGATGATAAACAAAATACGACGGCCAAAGCGCGATCCCGGAGGCTGTACACGACGATGCTGACGAAGTTTGACTGCGTGGTAATGGACGACGAAACCTACGTCAAAGCCGACTACAAGCAGCTTCCGGGACAGGAGTTTTATACGGCAAAAGGAAGGGGAAAGGTAGCAGATATTTTCAAGCACACGAAACTATCAAAGTTCGCAAAGAAATATCTGGTTTGGCAAGCCATCTGTACCTGTGGCTTGAAAAGCAGCATTTACATAGCTTCCGGGACTGTCAACCAAGAAATTTACGTGAAAGAGTGTTTGAATAAACGTCTGCTGCCTTTCCTGAAGAAACACGGTTGTTCCGTACTGTTTTGGCCGGATTTTGCATCTTGCCATTACGGTAAAAAGGCCATGGAGTGGTACGCCGCCAACAACGTGCAGGTGGTTCCCAAGGACAAGAACCCTCCCAACACGCCAGAGCTCCGCCCAATTGAGAAATACTGGGCTATTGTCAAGCGGAACCTAAAGAAGACCAAAAAAACTGCTAAGGACGAGCAGCAGTTCAAGGCAAACTGGCTTTCTGCGGCGAAGAAGGTGGCCAAGGTGGCTGTACAAAATCTGATGGCAGGGGTCAAGCGTAAGGCCCGGCAATTCGGATTTGGAAAAGCGGAAGCCTAACTGAATATTTTCAAAACAAAAATCTTCCTTAATAGTTGTCATAAAAAACATCTAAATAGCAATTTTGATGTTTTTTTTACATGATTAATTTGGTAGAGCCCAAGACCTGCAGAAACCGAAAAGATGAAGCGGAAAAGAGAAGAGAAAGAAAAGCAGCAGAAGATAAGTGGAAGAATATAAGGGAAATTAAACATACGGAAGATGTAAAACTGAAGAAGAGAAGTGGAAAAAGTGGAAGAATGCATCTTAACTCAAATGTTCGTGATAACGCGGAACCGATTTCCCCGAACATCTCAGAAGAACTTCTCTGAAGAACTTCCAAGAAGTTCTCTGAAGAACTTTCCCGAAGTTCTGTACATAATTCCACTGAAGATCTCTCAAGTCCCACCCGGAGTTCTCTGCAGAACTTCACCGAAGCTTTCTGTAGAGCTTCTCCGAAGTTGTCTGAAGAACATCTCCGAAGTTCTCTGAAGAACTACCCTGAATTTCTGTGATAAACTTCCCTGAAGTTTCCCTGACGAACTTCCCTGATCTTCTATAAAAACTTTCCTGAATTTTTGTGAAAAATTGCCCTGAAGTTCCTCAAAAGAACTTCCCTGAAGTTCATCTGAAGAACTTCCCTGAAATTCCCTTAAGAAATTTCCCAAACTTCTCTGCAGAATTAGCTGAAGTTCTCTAAAGAACTTCCCTGAGGTCCTCCGGAAAAAATCCCCGAACTTCACTGAAGAACTTCCCTATAATTGTATGAAGAACCTCCCCAAATTTGTCTAAAGAATTGAACTTAAAGAACTCTTCTGAACTTCTCTGAAGAATTTCGTTGAACTAGTTATCCGGATCTTTATAATCCAACTCTTTCAGCAGATAAGCCTCAATTCCCTAGCCTTCAAGACGAGCAATCCACGATTTTGTCCAGACTTTGCGAGATTTTCGTTTCATCCGTACGCTGGAACTGCAGCAAATTTTCATTCTTCAGTCGGAAGAAGAAAAAACTGAAGAAGAGAAGTGGAAAAAGTGGAAGAATAGAAACAGAAGAAGATAAAAAAAAAGTTTAGAGGAAAATGCAAAATGATAGAGGTGTAGAAATTGAGAATAAGTGAATTAAGAAGTGACCGACACGAATGCACTCAGGTGTAAAGTATTCGACTCATTTTCAGTGTCTAAAATAAAGTCAGCATTACGTTGATTAAAATCTCCGTCATGTTCAAATTTAGTCGTTTTAGTTGAATCAATCTCGGAGTAAACGACGATCAGAAAAGGTGCCGTTCACTAAATACGTAATAATTACCAAAGTAGGAACTTTGGCTAGTTGAAAACAAATCCTACGATGATCAAGTAGACAATATTTTTCTAATTCTTAAACTCTAACAATGCACTCTCGAGTTTTCACTTGTTCCCGAAGCCAACAAATCAATTCTTCTGCGTTATTCTTATCGTCGATTCAATTATAGTCTAGCAGAGGAAAAATATGGAAATTTATCAACGAAAACAAAGCAGATATGGATTTTGTAGCTGATGTAATGTCAACAACTTTCAACAGTTAAACGAATGTATGGATAACTTTTCAAGACTTCGAATTTCATCCAATAGTATTAATTGGTGAGATCATTCCGATCATGATAAATAAGTTTGAGTTCATTTGAGCTAAAATATATTTATCATCTCAAATGAGCTAATACATATTTATCATAATCGGAATGATCTCACCAATTTATACTATTGGATGAAATTCAACGTTTTGAAAAGTTTATCGAAACATTTGTGTAACTGTTGAAAGTTTTTGACATTACATCAGCTACAAAATTTCACTAGATTTAAAAGAATACCTCCCGTTGTTTGCCACACTACCTTAGATTCGAGTTATAACTGACATTGATAGCCTATTTTTGGCTCTTCCCATACGATTATTCTATAATCATAGTGTATAAGAGCGCTCCGGAAATTCTCAAAATGTTCCGTTTTAAGATCCTGCTGCGACTGCCATCGATCCAATCATCATAATCGTTGGCAACAGCAGCAACTCCGTCAGACATACTCCCTCCCTCATACGGCATACTGCAAATATTGATCCAACTCGTTCGTTCATAACGCGACAAGTACGGCAGCTCATTTGAAATTCATCATCTGTTTGAATTTTTGTCGCAACCATTCATAGTCGACGTCGTCGTCGCCGCCGTCGCTTGTCGTTTGGTGCGGGGTTTCGGAATCCAAAAATGGTAAGTCATTTTCGGTAATGTTAATCGAGGCGGAGGCTTACAATGTTGTACTATGTACAGAGGTTCTCAAATTAATTCCCGACACGGAGCACCATGGGAGTGGTGCCGGCCAATCCTGCGCACCTCGAATCAAGGACGACGAACGTCATCGGTTTCATTCGCCGAGCTGAGCTGTGAACTGTAACTGTTCAAACATTAAAATATTAGCACCAACCAGCGCCGCGGCACCGATTCTAGGGAGGAAATTCAAAACCCAACCAAGCGCGACTTTCGCATGTCGATTGTATGCTGGCAGTATCGAGCAATGTGTGTAGCTTCCGACACAACCAGCAAAGTCCGTGTGCGTAGTCAGCGAATTTTTCCGGCTTCCTCGGCGGCAGTCACTCGCTCGTTCGCTCGCTCCAGTTTATTTAAAACATTTTGATAATAATCTGCTGAAGTTGTCAAAATAATGAAGCATTGGCGCGAGCTTGCGGGAAAGGCGGGGGAGCTATTATTTCACTATTATTGCTTTCTGAAGCGTACCGATTCTCGGCACGTATGACTCGCTGCTGAAAAACGTAGTACCCAACCAACGGCGGGGAAGAAGACGGGTTGGCTGGCTGGCTGCCTTGTTTCAGGAAACGCCAAATGCCAAAACACAGAGTCGTTCGGTGTTTGGATTAACCATTAAACGTGGTACGTTAGTTGATTCGATTGTTGCCAATGCGATCAGGTTTCATGGGAAACTTTTACGTGGTTTTAATTCGAAGGGTTTGCTGTTTTACCATGCAGGTTGGAGGTAGACCCTCAAATTTAAAAACTTACGGTCATCTTTGATTTCAATCCCTATGGAAAACTTAAATTTTCTTCGGAACCAGAATCAACAGTCGCGATTCGTCAGCCTGTCCAACCTGTTCATTGAACGGGTAGTTAGTTGATTCACACAGAGGTCTCTCACGATCATAAGTTCAGGCTGTGCAACAATTTCAATTTTTGAAAAGGCTGCGCTAAGTAACGTGTTTCAACTAACACGCCCAAAACCATTTTTTTTTGCATCGTCGAAAGAACAGGAATGAATTAAGTGTCGAATAATTAAACTTGTGAGTCCATTCCAGTTTTGAAAAATATATACAATCTTATTTTTATACGGCTTCGATTATTTACCTCGGGTTGGTTATATTTGAATCGACTAATTGATACTTAAAGTCTTGAGACCCAAAGCTCCTTGACCGTTTCCGTTAGCTTGGGTCCCAAAACCAACGAATATCGTATTTTGACCTCATGCGATTTGAATTTTTCTTCGCAAATTGGCATCAAAACTTGTAATTTTTATATATTTTGAGAACCACTCAAATAACTGCCTCAGCTTAAATGTGAATGCTCTAGAAGCATTTTCAGAGAAAAAGTTGTAACCGTTAAAGGCAGCATACTTCAATCAAGTAAGCCTTCCGACATGCGCGGATTCTTCGTGTATAAGAAGTGACTTCCTTCAGCGAAGTTGTTCAGAAGATCACGGCGCTCAGGATGGTAAACGCATAGTTCAAATTATCTCACTACGCGCTAGTGTGCATTAACTACCTTGTAACCCGATCTCGAGATCGTTGCCATATAGCAAGTTGGCGTCTTCTACAGAGATGTTTGGTTGATTGAGGCCTTTAGGATGGTGTTAACATTAGTTCAGAAATCGTCCGCTACGTGGTGCTAGTGTACATGTGAACATTGTGTATTTCCTGTGTTTTGAGATCTAGATTGTGTATAAATTTATTGTTTTCAGGAAAATTTGTTGTAAAATTATGAGTTTCCAAACGCACTCCGTGGCGCTAGTGTGCATGAAAACTTACTTTAATCTGGATCTCGAGATTGTTGTCATGGCAAAATATTCCAATAGTCAGAGCTTTTTGAATAGTGTACACATTAGATCAGAACTCGCTCGCTACGTGGCACTAGTGTTCATGTGAACTTTTCGTAATACCTGTATTTTGATATCTAGATCATTTATGAAATCATATGGGAGGGACCATCAGGGCCTACGATTGATGCACTCTGGATGGGGACAGTAGGAATGCCAACTCCTCATTGCTAACAGTTTGTGAGTAGAGCTGGCTCTTCTCCCCACCCATTGGGTCATCCTCATGTTAGATAGCTTGCTCTTTTGACCAATTCAATTTTGTTATTGGAAGTTCAATCTTGTTGGAAGGTGATTCCTTATATCCCTGTGGATAAGTGATGTTGCCTATCAATCCACCCAACCCGTTTTAGGTCCTTCATACAATGGCAGGATAATCCGCGGTTACTAAAGCTTGATCAAGTCTAACAGAGAGGAGGGGGATGCTTTTGGACTAAGTTTCCGTGCTACATGGGTGGTAGTACATATCATACATACATCATACATCATACTAGATCATGTATGGTGGCACTGGTCTGCCTGTGAACTATTTAATGAATGTTTATTGCTAGTGCACACAAGAGGCTGGCCCCAATATAGGAATTCTTGGTACGTTCTTCTGGCAACATTGGGTTAGTCCTTCAGAGAAGTTCTCAACAAAACTTCGAGAAAGTCCTTAAAAAACAACACGGGAGTTCTACAGAGAACTCCAGGGAAAATCTTCAGAGCACTTCAGGAAAGTTCTTCAGAGAATTTCATGGAATTTCTTCAGATAATTTGAGGAAAGTTCTACAGAGAACTTCATGGAATATATTCAGTGAACTAGAGAGAAGTTTTTTAGAAAAGTTCAGAGAAGTTCTTCAGAGAACTTCAAGGAAGTTCTACAGAAAACTTAAGGGAAGTTCTTCCGAGAATTTCAGGGATGTTTATCAGAGAACGTCATAGATGCTCTGCAGGCAGCTTCAGGGAAAGTCTGCAGAGAACTTCAGGGAAGTTCTGCAGAGTTTCAAGGAAGTTCTTCAGAGAAATTTAGGGAAGTTCTTCAGAGAACTTGAAGAAATTCTTCAGATAGCTTCAGGGAAGTTTTTCAGAGAACTCCATGAATGTTCTGTAGAGAAGTTCATGGATGTTCTGCAGAGACGTTCAGGCAAGTTTTGCAGAGAACTCCATGGATGTTCTTCAGAGAACTTCAAGGATGTTTTACGGAACACTTCATGGATGTTGTTCAGAGAACTTCAGTGAAGTTCTGCAGATAACTTCAATGAAATTTTTCAGAGAAGTTCAGGGAAGTTTTCCATTGAACTTCTGGGATTTTCTACTGAGAACTTCAGGGAAGTTCTGCAGAGAACTTCTGGAAAGTTCTCCAGAAAACTTCAGAGAACTTAAGGAAAGTTCGACAAAGATTTTTCATTAGGTCCCAACTGACAAACGTAAACAATGGCGTCTACAGTAAATTTCTCGTGGCACAAAGGCTACCCATGTAAGCCTCCAATTCTATGGGATAAGGGAACTCTTCCTCTTCGTAATGACCGTGGTGGATTGATTATGCGAGTTTTAAATGATGAGAAAAATCATTGTTTACGTTTGTCAGTTTGACCCTAATGAAAAATATTTGTCGAGTTCTTCAGCGAACTTCAGGAAAGTTTTCCAGATGCCTTCATGGATCTTCTTCTTTCTTAGCGTTTCAACTTATTGCTTATTGTTTACTCTCAACTTAGTGTTCTAAATGTACTCAGGGACGTTCTGCAGAGAACTTCAGAGACATTTAGGGAAGTTCTTCAGAGAACTGCAAGGAAACTATGCGGAGAACTTTAGAGAAACTTTTAAGAGAACTTAAGAGAAACTCTTCAGAGAACTTCAGTGAAATTCTGCAAAAACTCCAGGGAAGTTTTTCAGAGACCATCATGGAAGTTCTTCAGCGAACTTCAGGGAAATTATTCTGCGAGCTTCAGGAAAGTTTTGCATAGTACTTCATGGAAGGTCTGCAGAGAACTTCATGGAAGGTTTGCAGAGAACTTCAGAGAACTTCAGGAAATTTGGCCTTGCTCTGAAACTGACGTGTTTTGTTTTTGCTGTGCCGTTTTCGCGAAAAAAAATATAACAATAACTAGTAATGTAACTTGAACCAACAATGTAATCATAAAAGCTCCGCGTGCTTTGTGTATGATGTAATGAATGCATTCGTTTGCCTTCCGAAAAGTAAGATGGGTAGTATTTCCCCATATTTTATTTTGTGTGTGCTTTGCCCCCGCACCCGGAAAAAGAGTTACATCAGCATAGTTTTGTTTAGTAGTTTTTGTTTATTTATTAATCAATTATTATAAGTAGTTTTAAAGTTCGATATGGAATCGCCTCATAGCGGGGGTTTTGATTACATATAGGACTATTCATAAACCACGTAGACTTTTCTGGAAGCGGGGAGGGGGCACCATACAAAATTAAAAAAAAAAAGAAGAAAAGTCATTGATGGGGGGAGGGGGGGAGGTCTGAGATTTTCACGGCCATTTGCTGGTCAGAAGCAGCAAACGAAGATGATCGCGTTTACGAACGTCTAAGGCTGTCATATAATTTCAAATGCATTCACCACGTGGTGGTGTAAAGAGTTTTGTTATGCAGGTTGCATATCCAACGGACGGTCTAGCAACGTTAATTGTTGCGTTTATTTGGTCACGAGTGCATGAAATTAATACCGAATCAACGCCGAAAATTTTTATTTTAACAAATGGACAAACAAGTGTCATTAAGGAAGCGACCATGGGTGAGATCTATCTGATTATAACTATTTAAAAAACTATTTTCAAATAATACTAAACACGTGTCTGTTGCAATTCCCAATGGTATCGGTAAAACACCCCCACACACACACACACACACACACACACACACACACACACACACACACACACACACACACACACACACACACACACCTTACGCGATCTTTGTTTTTTTTTAAGTTTGAACAAGTTGAAATTTTGATCGCGAACTTCTTTGTCAAACTCTACGCTACACACAAAATTTCAAAAAATTGTATGGAGAAAAATCTACGGTTCGTAGTTTCCGAGTCGATAAGGATAGACAGACAGATACATAGATGGCAAACATTCGTAAGTTGTTTTGTACTGGCCTGGTTCTTTCGAAGACACAGGATAGAAAATATCTGGAGCTATTTCCGACTCACGCATTAATAATGAAAAATGTCCTATACGCCAATGAATCATCTGATTCGCTACAGTAGTGTGCTGACAATTTGCGAATTACTTTGAACCGTTATGGTTATCTATGAGGTCCTA
Source organism: Aedes japonicus (assembly GCA_034211315.2). NCBI lineage: Eukaryota > Metazoa > Arthropoda > Insecta > Diptera > Culicidae > Aedes > Aedes japonicus. Next base: position 24,920 of record JASCZW010001694.1, on the reverse strand, counting down.
AGATTTACTGAAATGAGCTCAAGTAACCTTGTTGGACTCGTCAAGCGAATAATAAAACCGGAAAAATGTCTTATACACCATTATCTTTCTAGTTGCATTGCTAATTCGACTTGAATCAGTATGACTCTTTTCAAGGTACTGGGAAATTATTTAAGAAACTTTTAAATTTATCCTCGACTGCACTTCTATTATCATAACTGTCGTATGCGCCAATGTTTCCCCATGTGTCAGTACAATTCAATTGTAAATTATAAAATTTCAGATTTTTCTCAAATCGATAGTCCAAGAATTTCCATCTAAGTTCAAAACACGACCGAAACAGGTTGGGAATGTTACGCATTTCCATTCGAGAAGTGACATCCTAATCGACAATGAGGTCATAGTCGCAGAATTACGCCCTGGAACAGTTAAAAGCAGACATATTCGTTTATACAAACAATTTCTCAAACTTCCCAGCGCGCGAATCATAGCGTAATTATAACTTTAATTTCCCAGCCATGCTACACCCCGCCGAACATTAGCACTCGATCCATTTACATATTGGCAGGTTGTTTTTCCGGGGGGAAATATTTGACTTTAATGTAAACAGCGAGGGAAGAACGCATTTCCACCCGGGGATAGTTCGGTGTTTATTGGGGAAGGTGATTTAATGGATAGAAGCTGTGCCGAGACCGTTAATCATGTGTAGGCGCCTCCGCTCGCCAGGTGGAACTCCGGGTGTCGGCAGCAGACGTGAGTTTTTCTATAATAAAACTACCAACTTCGAACAACAGTGGCCAGCAGTGTTCGATGACGACGACGACGACGTCAATAAATTTCAATGCTTGTGCCGTTTTTTCTGCTTCCTTACCGTAAATATTTACTTTAATCCGCGATATTTTTATTTACAGCAAAACGGTCGAAGCCGGCGGCGCGGGTCGTCATGGGATGGTTGCCATTATTGATATTATTGAAGGCACGCTTTGACACGTTTCTTCTTCGACTCAAACGCAACCCCCTGGTCGCTTGTGTACGTATGTTTGTTTTTGCATTTTTGCTGCAGTTATTCCTATGGGCGACTGAGCAAATTCTGCTGACTTCACCTCAACGCCCCTAAAGAAAACTATTTTTTATAACTTTTCAAAATTACATGAATTTTGGAAAAAAGTTAAATTTACATTAAGGTTTAGTTTCTAGATTGAGTCAAAAATGATGTAAATTTAGTCAATTCCGTAAAATCGACTGAGAAAATTTCTATTCGGGTCAACATTGATTACAGTGACTAAACGATAAAATGTTCCCAGCAGCTAGCTGCTGACGTCGTGAATGCAATCGATTTGAAAGAATTTTCGGAAGGCTTGCAAAAGTCCTCCAGTGTTTGATGACACACAGCATTGGCGGTCGGGTCGTCGTCGTCGCATGAAGATTGAGGTCAACGGACTTGAACTTTGTGTCGCATTATGTACGTACATATGGCAGCCAACCGAATGATGAGCTACGAGTGTGGCATTCACCACTTAGAGGCTCGGCATTCGAATCTTGGTGCTTGCCGGTGAAGACGACGAGCGTAAAAGGTGTTGAGTTATGTAACTTGAAAGTAGAAACAATGCTTGAAAGGCTCAAAATGCCATTGAAGATTTGGATGGTCTTGGGTGAATTCAAAGTCTTCGGTGATGGTCTCTTTGTTTTGGAAATATGACGCACATGTGAATTGATATAGGAATTTTGAACAGGGCTACTTCTTAAAGAACCAGAACTTTTCAGACAGTTCTGAATGTCTTGGAGTAATTTTAAAATCTGTTTCATTGTTTGAGAACTTATAATATTTACAAATGATAAATGTTGAATACAAACAGTTGAAGGTACTCCGTTGAATTGCCAAAAAATCCACTTGAGTAGATCCAATTCATCCAATTGAAGTTCCGGATGAAAAGAACTACGTTTCGTCCTTAAGGCTTACGCTGAAACACTTTCGAAGACACCCATTACCTCAAAATTCAGAATTGATAAAACTAAGAATCTGTACTAAATATTCAATGTTTCATCACTTCAGTTTGTATGCTTACTGGCTGTGAGCAATCTAATATAGTTCGATTTGATGTCCATTCACTAACGATCGAGATATATAAATTTTAAATAGGCCGGTGAGTTTGCGGGAGAGCTAAGAGATAAGAAAAAAGAGCGTTTTTTTTCTATTGTTTCAGTTGCCTATTGTTCGTTGCGCGAGTGATCGAGTGAGCATGAGAAGCCGTGGTTTGCCGGGTAAGATGGGTCGATGGTGAGATACATAATTAATTGTGATTCACATTATTCGTTCGCCATGCTCGTCGGGCAACCCTATCTTGGAACAAATAAACCACTTTCCCATTTTGTAAGTGATTCCAGCGGCATCCGTACTGTTGCTTTAGATCGGCCTAAGTTGGCTTTCAGGCGTTGAGATTAATTGCCTTGATTTCCTAATGAAATACCACTATCATACTCTGTGAGTGGTCCTAATAGCATCCTTACTGTTGGTTTAAACCGGTCAAAATCGGCTTTTCAGCATTATTAAAAATCACTTTGTTTTCCCAATGAAAAACCACAATCACACTTTGTGAGTGGCGCTAATAGCATTCTTACCGTTTGGTTTAAATCGGTTCAAATCGGAAATCGGTACTAGTTTTTAAATATTTCACTTGACAGCTTATCGTTAACCAAAACGAACCCTGCTGCTACCCAATCCTGTTATCCAAAATCCCAGTGATTTCTCGTGGAAGTGCAACGAACTCCGCGGCTTCCAATAAAGTAAGTATCACATCAACATATTCCTACCCTTTCCTTATTTAACCTGCATTTGGGCGGGGCCGGTGCCGGTATTGCCTTAGTTTGGGATCACCCGTTTTTACACATTGAAGATGTATGTTAGTCCCAAGCATCATGTGTTGGTTCTCTGTGTAATTACAGCTGATCTGGCAACAACGGAGTAGCAATCTCGGGCGGTCAATCATGCTCATGACCATACGAAAGCTAAAAGATAGGAAAAAATACATGAAGCAGCAATTCACAGGAAGAGATTAGGATAGAAAAAAACTCTAATTTAGTTTCTTTGAGTGCATATTAAGTGAGAAGTGAAACATGTGAGAAATCTCCGTCAACTGTATGACAATTTAGTGTATGTGCAACGTTTGTTGGCATTACTAGAGTTCAGTCAAACTGGTAAACTTGGTTTCTTTCTCTCTTTCACCTTTTAAAAAAGGAGAAATCCAAACTTGCACTCTTCCAAAGAAAGCTGACATGTGGCAATGTTGCGAATGAGCCGAATAACGCTTCTCTTCTCTCTCAAAATTAAAAAAAAATTAACTGATGCAAAGGTTATTAGTTGACTATCGCCTCATTCCGCTTATACGCCTATGCGCTGACGGGAGAAGTTAACTATCAAAACAAATGAATTTATAAATGTTATGCTGTAGTTTATCCCCATTTCGCGCTCTTATTCATGTCCCGTCCTCTCATATGAGTGTTAATGTTGGGTAGAAAAGCGTATTTCTAGGTCGGGCGACGTCTAGTGGCAGGTGATGGAACTACCAGCGATGATACGTTCTCTTGAGTAAAGATTTCAGGTATTGGTGAGCTATCATTCTTAGATTCTCTGAGTGACTTTCGCGGTTATGATTTCAGGAAAAAATAGGGTTTTATCCGGTTTGGTCGTTTTAGTTAACTGTCGGCTGGTTCCGTAAATCATTTCTAAATAATATAAAATATAGAAAATAATATGTATAAATATATAAATATAAAATATATAAATCAAAAAGAAAATAAAAATCAGAATAAAACATCATACCTAAAGTTCTTATTTTATGTTTTATTGAATAACTATTTTCGTATAAAATTTACATGTCAGGTAAACTCGGCATTTTGATAGTTGACAAATTACACTATATGAAACTATATTAGATTTGGTTTAAGGACATAATACCAAAATGTTAGGGATCTGGAAATGTAAGCTTGAGATTCTTCATACTAATTCCCATACAAACTTTGAATAGCGTGTGCAAAGCCAAATTGAAACCAAATGTGTTCAATTTTTTTGGGGACTATCAAGATCCAAATTGGCGTCGATTAAGCTTAGGGGAGCAAACATTTCGAAATTTGCATCAGCCGAATGGTCTCCTTTTATGGAGTGGCCACACGCTTCCAGAAGCGGATCTTTCGTGCTGGCTACAAATTGGCTCATCGCTTCTTTATTGGGCTATTCTTTCGATCGCCAATTCTTGCGATTTCTATGGCGGGATGGTGCAACGTTAGACATGATAGTCTTCGCTATGGACGTAGCCATATTTGGAGCTTCATGTTCGCCAAGTTCCGCGCAATATATTAAAGATCTAAATGCGCAAGAATTTGAAGCGGAGTTTTCAAGAGCTGCAGAAGCAATCATCCACTTCAACTATGTGGATGACTACCTGGACAGTTTTCCTACAGCTGAAGAAGCGGTAAAGGTGTGCAGTAAGTGCAGTGAAGCGGCTACATACGCTATTTTCTTTCAAACGATTCAGAGATCGCTCCGCAAGTGGGGCGGAGAAATCCATCAAGGCGGATTAAGGGGCATCGAGTCAATCCTAGGAATGAAGTGGGTCCCAAATGATGATAAGCTAACCTATGTGTTTGTCTGGCGTGACGATCTCAAACATCCTCTGGATGAGTCACACTCGCCAACTAAGCGAGAAGTGCTTCGCGTAGTCATGAGCTTATTCGATCCTCTAGGGTTGATAAGCTTCTTCTCGATTCATGGACGTACGTTGATGCAGTACATTTGGGCATCGGGTATAGATTGGGACGAACCAATCCAGTGGAGGCTCGAGACAGCGCTCCTTAGTGAACTTGATTCGGTTCGAGTTCTTCGATGCCATTTTTCCGGCGCCGGATACGAGACCTACTCGAAGCTGGAAGTCCACGTGTCCGTAGATGCTACCTCAAGGTCCCGAGATAGCATTAGTCGCGGGAATGGCTCAAGATGATGTCTATATCCCGTCTAGAGCTACAAGGTGCTATGTTAGGTTCACGATTGCTGTATAGCGTGATTATCATGCAACTTCCGATTACCTGGGGTGTGCTGTGTGGATGGACTCCGAAATAGTCTTGGCGTGGTTGAGGTCCGACGGTCGGAAGAATCCTCAGTTTGTGGGATTTCTTGTAGCGGAGATTCTTTCTATAACGGATGTGCACAAATGGAGAAAAGGTAAAAGTGAGATGAACGTGGCGGACCAGGCGACAAAGTGGGGGAGGAGGACCGAACTTCAACCTGACCAATTCTTGGTTTCTAGGGCCAAAGTTCCTGTCTAAACCGGAGAGCTTCTGTGCCGTATTCTACTGAAGAAAAAAATAGCCAAGTTAACTTACACACGAAGATGCAGTCACTGATCAAGTAAACCAGTTTCATCCGGTGGATCCGGTGGAATCAGGAACGGTGGCACTGGTTCATCGATTCATCGATAATTTGAAGACTTCAAGGTATGCAGTTAGAAATCGGAGTACTGAAGCAGGAGGAGTTGGCCAAGGCCGAAAGACATGTTTCAAAAAATGCCTGACATGTTTCAAAAAATTCGGGAATTATAATAATTCACCAGTTCTAGAACAACTTTTTTTTATAAGCAACGGTTGAAATATTCGAAGATCCATATCGATGTTTTTCAGAACCTTAGTGATCTTCAGGGTCACGCTACGGTACAAAATCACGCATGAGGTGGCTGCGTTGAATTCTTGATCTTGAACTAGAAATGGCAACAAATATACTTATGCTAAAATGTTACTGGCTTTGATAACTGTTTTTGGAAGTCTTTTTGGAACCTAAAGGGCGAACACGAAATTATTGCGACACCGAAAATGTCATGCCAATTTTCTTATAATGTTTAGAATCAAACCAAAATTTTAGGGTAGTTTTATACATATATTTACTTCACAAATCAAAAGAAAAGTTAATCGATGGAGCCTTGAGTGTAAAATTGAACGCATTTTCGCTTGATGCCCTCCATCAAAGTCTTTACAGTGTCATCCGGTACCAGTTTCTCAGTTTTTTTCCATTTTCTTAACATGTCCTTCTCGTCTTTGACTGTCTTCTTGCTCTTCCGAAGTTCCCGCTTCATCATTGCCCAGTACTGCTCCACCGGGCGCAGCTCCGGACAGTTTGGCGGATTCATGTCCTTTGGAACAAAATGGACAGAATTGGCCTCATACCACTCCAGGACAATTTTAGAATAGTGGCATGATGCCAAATCTGGTCAAAATAGCGGAGCTTCGTCGTGCTACTGCAAGAACGGCAAAAGGCGCTTCTCGAGGCACTCAGATTTGTAGATCTCGCCATTTACTGTGCCCTTTGTCACGAAAGGCTCACTCCTCAGTCCGCAAGAGCAGATGGCCTGCCAAATGAGATATTTGGAGGCGAACTTCGACATTTTCTTCTTCTTAAATTTGTCATCCACATAGAACTTCATCGTGGTTTGGGAAGTTCTGTACCTTGTATGTATGTAATCCAGCTCTCTTCTTTGCATTCTGGACATAGCTCTGCGACATGCCGATATTTTTAGCCGAATCACGGCTTGAGACGTTGGGATTTGCTTTAATCATCCGCTTAACCTTTCCCTCCGTCTTTTTGTTCTCCGGTCCCGGTTTTCTTCCAGCTCCTTTGTCGTGGTCCAAAGTCAACCGCTCCTGGAACCGCTTCAACACTCTGGAGACGGTTGAATGGTGAATGTTCAACATTTTTCCCAACTGCCGGTGCGACAGGTCAGAAAATTCCAGGTGTTTGGAAAGAATTTGTTCTCTCGACTCGCGTTGGTTCACCTCCATTTTCGTTGAATCGAAAAACACGACTTCGAGTTTGACAGAATGTAAACAATACACATCAATGAGAAAGTGTGCAAAATTTGGTTTATTTTTACCCAATGGTAAAAAAGTTATGCCCTGTTGAATGTGTCGCAATAATTTCGTGTTCGCCCTTTACAGAGTAATCATAAAAAGAAGAAAAAATAAGAGACATTTTTGGTTCTTAGAAAAGTTTTAGGGCGCATGTTTTAGAATTCAAATCTATTTTTGAATATACAAACAAAAAAATACTGGAAAATAGAACTCCTTGAAAGATTTTCTGAACAGTTTTGTCAATTTTGAAGATTATTTACGGACTTCGACACCTTCGAGAATGAGTTGGATTACACGAATAATTTTTTTTTTATTCACTGTTCTGAAATCATGATTTTTCAAAGTGACTTAATTACTTACTTACTTACTTACTTATGCTGGTCCAACATCCTATAGGGAACATCTATTGATTATGTCACGCAAAAAAGTGACTTTTAGAAACAATCTACGGGGAGACGTTACTGTATTTTCGGGTAACCTATTCCATCTAAAAATATATATTATTCTTATTATTCTGTAGACTTACAAGGTGATTTGCCAGATCTATTTACTCTGGATAAGAAACTATATACTCTGGATAAGAAACTTCTTTATTTATTTATAACAATAAAGCGAATAATAAACCAACGAAACTACAACAAAAGGTCACAGTACTAAAGCTCGAGCTAACACGAAATCCAAGACCAAAAATCCATTGATTCTTATTTTGACATGTCGACTCAATCCTACTGGGACAAATGGCCAATGATCTAAAATATTGGTTAAGTTGGTTCATTTTGGTTAAGGATCGGTTTGTATCAAAAGTACAAAAAACCGCTTTGAACCGATTTAAGTCAACAGTAAGGATGCTGTTGGGGCAACTTACAAAGTGTGATTATGGTTTTGCATTGACAAAACATAATTTTTAACAACGCTTTAAGGTGAATCGCTGGTCCATGTAATTTTTCCTATCTATTATCTCTCTCTCGCAAACTTACCTTGCTAGTTCAAATTTATAAATCTCGATTGTTAGTGAATGAACATTGAATTAAACTCCATCACTCCAAACAGCAAGTAAGCAAACAAACTGAATATCTTAAACAAATTAAATTTTCAATATCTAGTACAGATTCTGAGTCTTATCAATTCTAATTGAGGCAATGGCTGCCGTCGAGAGTGCTTCAGCGTAAGCCCTTATGCCGTTTTGCATCGATTTGAACCAACAGTAGGTATGCTGTTGGGGACACTTACAAAATCGGAGAGGCACAATAGAGACATCTCAATATGAGTAGCTATTTGAAGCTGTAATAAGGATGCTATTGGGGTGGTTTTTCAATTAGAAAACATGGTAATTTAATGTAACACTTGAAAGCCGATTTGGATCGATTTGAACCAACAACAAGGATGCTGTTGAGTCCACTAACAAAGTTTGATGGTAATTTTTCATTAGAAAAACAATTTCAATTTGTTCAACTCAAGTATATTACTACTGGAACTAATATCTGCATCAAGTAAGTCCTAAAAAGCAATTTATCCGTATCCACGCAAAAATACGCGTAAAGAAGTTGGCAACATTAGAATCTCTAGAGCCTGTCCACGCAGATAGCTAGGTGGTTAAAACCAAGTGGAGCAAGACCTTGGAAATGTGGGACATCCGAGGAACTGGAGACAAGCAGCCCTCAACCAAGTTTTATATAGAAACATCGTGACGCAGGTGCGGTCCTAATAGGACGTTGGACCAGCATAAGAAAGTAAAGCCTGTCCACGTTAAATTTTGGACACCAAAAACTAGCAGCAAAAAAAAATGAACACCTTCAACAAAACCGTTTGTTTATTTCACAATAATAGAGTTATATCTACATTAGGAACAGTTGATTAAGATGTTAATCCTTCTTTCTATGGTACATTCGCCATCAGGTTTCGTACGCCTCCCTGTGACGATTCTGTATCTTGAAATCATCGGCACCTTCTAAGTTCCGAAGAGTTTCCGCTTAGTTAGAGCCCAGTACTTCTCTATTGGGCGAAGCTCTGGACAGTTTGGTGGGTTGGCTGTTTTGGCACGTATTTGACCCCTTGTAGCTTATACCATTTTTGGACGGATTTCGCATAGTGGCAAGAGGCCAAATCAAGCCAAAACAGAGCTGGAGAGTCGTGGCTTCTGGTAAACGGTAGCAACCACTTTTGCAGACATTCTTTCTCCTTTAGATTTTGGACTTTTAGATTTTCAACCACAACTACATATGGCCTGTCAAATCAAATACTTCTTCGGAAATTTGAACACCTTCTTTGTCCGGAAATGCTCGGCAACGGCCTTCCTTTGCATTGCAAAATAAAAAGCCGGCCCGGAAGCTGTTTATAGTCTTCCAGTACGTATGTTTCGTCGTCCATTATGATTTTGACTCCCCAACTTTGCGAGCCACATTTCGTACAGAAAGATTGGCATTTTTCTCAATAATGGCTGCCACCTTCTTGTCAATTTCTCGGGAGCATACTTTTCGATTTGTTCTCCTTTCAATCTTCCGATCCGATCCACAGTTTTAGTTTCTTGGCAAGATCGCGTACTGATAAATTCGGATTTTGCTGCCGTTCGTACAAAATGCGTTTGCGCACTTACCACTCGATTCAACGCCATTTTACTGAATTGAACAAGAATGTAAACATGTTGTACCACGAAATAAAGTGGAGAGTTTCAGCTGTCATATAAGTGAAACATTTCAGCGATCGGTGCAATAATTCAAAATCTACACTGAAAGAAAAGTGTCCGAAATTTAACGTGGACAGGCTTTAGTTACAAATTATGGAATAAAACATGCCAAAATCAAGACCTTTTCTGATGCCAAACTTGAGTGTCTTACCGAAACCTTTATAGGAACAATCAATCTTTATTTTAAATGCAACTGCAAATTTATTAAACTATTTTTGTGAATCTATTAACCTCAGATAGATTCAAAAAAATATTATATATTGTGGCATTTAAATTTGAGATCCATTAATTCAAGGTGTGTTACGTACAAAAACTTTTTCATGAAAACTTTTGAAATTTTTTCATATATAGGTAAGTTAATTTTAGTGTGTAGCTAATACTTTTCAATTGGATATTGGGTAACGTTATGGCCAAAAATCTACAATTCGATTGTGTTCAGCTTTCGTGTGATTTAATGTTTTATCCTCTTAGTTCATTATTATATTCAAGTTAACAGCTCACTAATTAGCCTTACTTTAATGCATTTTTGTTGTTGTTAAACTTAAAACATAATAGTTGGTAGTTGTTTTTCCTCCATCACAATAAAATACCCCTAACCCATTCACTTTTCTCAGCACATTTCATTAGAACTCAGTAGATTGAAAAAAAATAGAACCTGCACCTCTGTTTTCTTTCTCTTTCCGAACAAAATAAATAAATAAAAACATAATCATCCAGCGAATTAGTTCTGTGAAGCCAACATAACCTTCTTGTATTTTTACACATTTCTATGTACACACTCAATTCGATTCATACACGTTATTTTGCATCTCTTTTTTAGATCTCTTTCTCCTAAATTTTCCTCTTATTAAAATATATGCTCTTTCTTCTTTCCCCCTTTTCTCTCTCTCTCTCTCTCTCTCTCTCTCTCTTTCTTCCTCTCTGTCTGTCTGCCTCTCACTCTGTGTCTGTCTCGGCAATAAAAAAAAATCAAACTGCAGTCGCTTTTTTAACCTTGACTTATCCCTGTTCTCTACCACTTTTCACATACCACAAAAATCCCCTTCGATTCTTGCTCGACTCTTTTTCGTCTATCTGTCCGCAAATAAAAAATAAAAAACAACAAGATCCAAATCGCTTTGACCTCCAACTCCAACCACCTGTACAAATCTCTGTTCTCTTCTACCCTCTCCTCCTAACTATCTGTCTCTCTCTCTGCTTCCACCACACACCGGCTGCTGCCTTCTACTCTGTTGCATTTCCTTCCAAACTTGTGCCTCGTTCTCTTCTTCCTCCGGCCGCTCACTTCCTTCTGGGCAAATCTTTCATCAAATTAATAAAACAGAATCACAATCACTACTACTACCACCTCGACCACCACCACCAAAAACTATTTTTCGGCTTTTTCGATACTTCTTCTGCTTACCACTCCTTCTCTGTGTGAGTGCGTGTATCTCTCTTCTCTTCCTCGCACGTCTTTCGCAGTTTCATCATCACTTCAACTCGTCATGAGTCGCAGAAACCGTCGCCGTCGTCTTCTCCGTCGTTGTTGTTGTTGATGATGATGATGGTGATGACGATGATGATGATGATCACGATGATCGATCCTTCTCCAATGTTGTCCAATTTTCTTCTCTTCTCTACTTCCAGCAGCAGAAGCGCCCCCAGTTCTAAGTAGTGTGCCTTCGGAATCACACCACCGAGTCGCGTCCACGCGTCGTCCCCTCGAGAAAAGTTGAGAAACTGTGCTGTGCTCCATTGTTCCGTGTTTTAGTTTTATTATAATTTGCATTTGTATGTGTGCGTGCGTGTGTCTCGATCAGGTCGTCACCGTTTTCCCTTTCTCGTCAGCAATTTTCCCGGTTGTGCTCCCGTACTTTTAAGACACACTCGAAGGCGGTCTGGAAAACAACAACCCACAAAGAGGGAAAGAGAGAAAGAAAGAGAGAGAGAGAGAGAGAGTATTTCTTTGCGTTGGACAATCGAAAGGAAAAGTGTCTTCCCCCTTTTTTTAAAAGCAACGACAGAAAATCCGTTTGCTGTTCGTCAGTTTAAGAAAGAGTTGTTAAATGTTGATTTGATGGAAAAGTGTTACGTTCATTGTTGAGTAGAGCGAGAGGAAAAATTGCATGTTACAATCAGCGAAAATCAATCAAAAATTAAGTTAAGCGAAAAAAAGTGTGATAATCCTGTAAGGAAAAAAGAAAATAGTTCAAACCCACTACGAAGTGATTCAAATCAATCAAAAATCAAGGAAAGCGAAAGAAAACAAGTGCAATCATAGAAGGAAAACAAATCAAACCTGTTAGCTAATCAAAACAAAACAAGCAAACAAACAAGCAAGCAAGAAGAAGAAAGAACACGATCCGGGGTCGAAGAAAATTTTCTTCTCGATATAATTGAATTTCCACGCACATTCATTTGTTCCGGCGGTCACAGCACATATATGTGCAATTTTTCTTAAACTTGGGTAAGCGAACCGTTTTTTTTCTTTCTTTGCTTTGCTTCCGTAGTGAGGTGTTAAGGGATTCGAGTTTTCCGGAGGAAAGTCGAGTTCTGTTTCATCAATATCACAATGTTTTGTTTGGATTAGATGCTTGCGTGGATTTTCTAGGTATATTATAGTTGATTCAGTTGATTCAGTTTTATAGTAGGGGTTAGAAACCGTTTAAACTCATGATAAATCCGAAATGTCATTTTGAAGGGATTACCTTCGAACTTCAAACGAATGCAAAGAAGAACTCCTGGACCATAGAAGTAGTAGAGAAACTCGCAAATTCAAAGTGAAAATTTGAGAAGTTCCTAGACCATTTTCAACCATTTGAATTCCGTATGGATGGACAATAACATAAAAATCACAAATGTATGGTGATTTGGAGTAAGATGCAGGGTAAAAAACGGAACGACATAAGCTTCCTGTAATTTTCTAGGGAATGTTCATAAGCAACGACTCATTTTTGAAAATCTCAGAACCCCCTCTCCCCTCGTAGACTTTCCTCCAGAAAAGTCTACGTTGTTTGTGAATAGTCCCCTAGGGGTTTCCAAGCAGAACTAGATGGGTTACTCAAAAAAAACATTTTTAAAGTTAAAGGGGAGTGAGACGGAATACTCCCATGCTCAGTGCAAGGGAAACCTGAATCAATTGACGAAACATTCATTTAAACGCAATTCTGCAGAGTCGCACCTCGTCAATATATGTAACTGGAGCACTGCACGATCGAAAAAATAATGCTGATCTAGGTTATTCTAGTTTCTTCGAGTGAGTATTACGAAAGTTGCGAAACAGAAAATTTCATAACTTCACAAACAGGCTATTCCGGAATGATTTGGACTGCTTGAAACCAAATTATTGACGTTCTGGCACCAATATGGAAAAAAGAGGGCAGATGTGCACTGGCACAATTTCAAAATGAATTGCCATGTGGCAACGTTGTGAATGAGCCGAATTGCGCTTTCTATAGCTGCTTTTTTCCAACAAATTTTCTGAGTCGGATTCGTGTTGTCAAAAAACAGTACACACTAGCTTTTGTAAATAACTATATGCCACTACAGGGCTCTGGTGCACAGCACGACATATTTAAACAGCACAAGGTTCTATAAGTTAGAAAAACAAAAAAAAATGCACAGTCAATCTTAAAACTCAAAAGGCACTACAGGCATAGCATAAAATTCAAGCGAACACACAAATTCTCTTGCGTTTTTCTTCCCTTTCGAGAATCCCGGAACTACTTCTCCGAAATTCAGAACGGAATTTGGGCACCTTTGGGTTAACTACAGCTCATCCTCTGGAATCAATTCTGATCTTCCGATGAAATCCCGTTGAAGTCTCAATATGTCTTGACAATCCATGAAACAAAGAAAGGGTTGGGCTTAAAAAGCCTTGAATATACTCCAACTCTTCCCACCGAGTTTGTATAGAACTTCTAAACAATTCCTTTCAGATACTCGAATAGTCGACTTAAACAGCCTTCTGTTTACTCCAGCCCTTCCTACAGACTTCTTGAGACACATGAGACATTCCTTTCGGATACGCAAATAGTCGGAATATTAATAAAATACCTTCTGAAGGCTTTTAAGTTTCTTCTGAACGACATTTCCGCTTAAACAGCCTTGAGTTTACGCCAGTCCTTCCTATGGACTTCGTACAGACCATCTGAGGAATTTCCTTTAGATATTCTTACTAGTCTTGACAATTCATGAACTTTTTTCTAAGGTCTTGTGAGCATCTCCAGACCGAAATTTGCTCTTAAAATGCCTTTTCTCCATCCCTTCCTACAATCTTCGTTTTCGAAGATCACAGATCTGTAGATCGTCTAAAGAACCACCGGCAGATTAACTACTTTCCGAGGGCTTGTGAACTTCTTAAGAACGAAATATAGGCTTAAATAGCCTTGACTTTACCCTAACCCATCCTACATAATTCGTGCAGACCGTCCAAGGTATTCCCTTCAGACACACAAATAATCCCATGAACTTCCTTTCGATTACTTGTATATTTTTCAAGAACTCAATAGCATTGAGTTTACAGCAACCCTTCCTACGGACTTTGTACAGACCTTCGGAGAATTTTCCTAAGAATCTCTAATAGTTTTCCATGATCTACACTGCGATAGCTTGTAAGTTTCTCAATAACGTAAGTTGGGCTATGATAGCCTTGAGTTGATTCCAATCATTCCAACGAACTTCATACCTCGACCTTCTAAGAAAATTACTTCATAGACTCTAATATTCTCTACGATCCATGTACTATTTTCTTAGGGTCTGTAAGCATTATAGAACGAAAATTCCGTCCAACGGAATTCGTACAGACCTTCTGAACAATTCCCTTCTGATACCCTAATAGTAATTACGACCCATAAACTACTTTCTAAAAGCTTGTAAACATCGTCCGAACGAAAAATAGGCTTGAATTTGCTCCAGCCCTTCCTACGGACTTCGTACAGGCATTCTAAGGAATTTTCTTCAGATACTAGTCTGAAGATTCATAAAATGCCTTCCGAAGGCTTGTAAATTTCTTCCGACCGACAGTTGTGCTCAAACAGCCTTGAGTTTACTCCGATCCTACCTATCGACTTTGTACAGACCATCTGAGGAATTCCCTTCCGATCCATGAACTATTTTTTGAGGACTTATGAACATCTTCAGAACGAAAATTGTCTTATTGTCCAATTGTCTTCAGTTTACTCCAGCCCTTCCAACAGACTTCGAACAGGCCTTCAAAGAATTTCCGAGGACTTGTACATTTCTTCCGAACGACAGTTGGGCTTAAATAGCCTTGAGTTTACTCCAGCCTTTCCTAGGGACTTCGTGCTGATAGGAATTTTTAAATTACAAATTTATGATACTCAATCGTTAGCCATCGGATTTTGATTCGGTTTTTTGCAATGGATCACAGAATCATCTTAGTTTGTGGATCTGCACTGGTTATTCTGAAAATATCCGTAGTTTCGGATTCCAAGTTGGGTGTACTGGGATAAGTATCTGTCCAAGGATGGTGGACACAATATTTTCAGATGTGAAACATGGCATGCGGCATATCAAACTTTATGATTTTGCAAAACTACGTCTTCGAAGAACATTCCTGACCAGCTTGGCCATTTAGAGAGGCCCTTCGGATTCCGAGTTCCTGCCAGAAAGTGGCCATATTCAAATCGTTACCAAAACCTGGCTTGCAACACATCAAACTTCATGATTTTGCAAAAACTAGTTTATGAAAAGACGTTTGAAGATTTTTGACCATACTGGCCATTTAGGGAGATCCCACGTGATCCGAGTTCCTCCGGAAAAGTGGCCATATTCAAATCTTTTCCAAAACCAAGGTTGCGATATATCAAACTTCATGATTTAGCGAAAATAGGTCTTCAGAGGACATTCTGAGGATTCCTGATCATACTGGCCACTTAGGGAAGCCCTGCGGGATCCGTGCTCCTCTAGGAAAGTGGACATATTTAAATCGTTGGCAGAACCTGGCCTGCGGCATATTAAACTTCATGATTTTGAAAAACTTTGTTTTCAGAGCAAACTCTGAGGGTGTTTGACCATACTAGCCACTTGCAGGGACTCTACGGGATCCGAATTCCTCAAGAAAAGCGTCGAAATTCCAAATTGAACATGGTCACTTTTCCGGATAAACTCGGATCCCGCAGGGTAAGATATCCTCAGAGTGTTCATCGAAGACCTTGTTTTGCCAAATCATAAAGTTTGATATGTCGCAAGCTAGGTTTTGGTAAAAAATTGATTAAGGCCACTTTCCCGGAGGAACTCAAAATCCCGTTGGGCCATCCCAAGTGACATGGTCAGACAACCTCAGACGAAGTTTTGCAAAATCACGAAATTTGGTATGTCGTAATTCAGATTTTGGAAAAGATTTGAATATGGCCACTTTTCCGGAGAAACTTGGATACCGCAGGGTCTCCCTAGTTGCCAGTATGATAATAAATCCTCAAAATGTCTTCTAATGACCTAGTTTTGCTAAATCATGAAGTTTGATGTTCCGGATGCCATATTTTGCATTTAAAAATATTTTGTTCACCATCCCTGGACAGGTACTTTACCCCAATACTCCCAGCTTGGAATTCAAAACTCGGATATTTTTTTTTGACCAATGATTTCTAAAGACTGGTACCTATGGATAAAACACAATAATACAGAGTTCAGCTCAAGGGTGAATTACCAAGTTTTGATCTAAAATAACATTATCTGTGGTTTTGTTTTAAGTACAATAATGCAAAGATCAAATGTAGGGTAAAACTCAAAGTTTTGACCTAACATGGAGAAATGTTTTTTTTTTTTTCAAGATAAATATGCAGTATGAATAATGCAATAACTTCGAAAGATTTGTAGCGATTGCTTGACCGCATAGTGATACAACGATAAGTTTTAGGGTCAATCACGAAGCCTTGACCTAAAATCAAAGAAATGGTTTTTTGATGGTGAAGATGAGAAAAATATGACCCCATTTATGACGGAGGACTATGTCTTTGTTTTCTATATTAGGGTACAATTTAAAAAAATCGCATTGCGACCGTCACGCACAGTGGTCAGGTTTTGAGCGTTAATATCTCAGTTGTTTTGCAAGAGATTTTCAAAAAAAATTCACCGATCGATCGGAATCTATCAATTTCGCATCAATTTCAATAGAGAACAGTGTTGATTATGGGCCAGATACTTTTGTAGAATTCAGGAGTGTTAAGCCTTGTCCTTAAAAGTGGATTAACCCGTCCAGGCCTAAGGGGTCATATATGACTCCAAAGGGAATATGGCGGTATAAAATACCAGACTGAATAAAAATGTACACTGTCTTCGACAAATTGGTTCTACATCAAATACTTCTATCTGGAAAATATATAAAACATGAATACGAAGAAGTTCAAGAAGAAACAATAATTGTCTTTTTAATAGTGCGAAGCTGTGTTCTAGAATACGGTACATATGTATACGTATTATTAAATTCTTGAATATTGAATATTTTCCTATCTTTCTGGGATGTTCTTGGTTATCCCAAATGTACTTGAGTTCAGAACTTCAGATCCACAGTTGCAACAGTAGCTTTTAGAACTATATAAGGTTACGATATATATTCAAACATATTGAATGAACCTTTTTGGAAGGTCGAAAGTTGTTATTTGATAATTTTGTGATGTTCTAGGTCATCCAAACTGTTCTTGAGTTCAGAACTCAAGATATACAGCTATAGCTTTTTCGGCTATAAAAAGTTACGCTACGTATGCAACCATATTCAGTGAATATTTTAGGACGCAAGAATAACATTGTGAGATAAACAGCGATGATCTAGGTTACCCAAACTATCCTTGAGTTGGGAACATAAGATCTACAGTTGTAACAGTAGGTTTTAGGAGTATGCAAAGGGACAATATGTATTTACCAATATTCATTGAGTAATGTGGAAGGTCAACAGACATAACGTAACATTCTGGGGATATTCTAGGTCATCCAAACTGTCCTTAAGTTCAAAACATTACATCCACAGTTGTAACAGTAGTTTATTGGGCGGGTCGGAAACGGCTTAAGCACCCCAAGACCCTATTCCAAGCACGGGGTAAACATTAACCTACAACGCTCATTTTTTGTAGTATAGTGCTCCATGTTGGGAAGCACCATACTGCAAAAAATGAGCGTTGTAGGTTAACGTTTACCCCGTGCTTGGAATAGGGTCTTGGGGTGCCTCAGCCGTTCCCTACCCTATATGTATTCAATCATATTAAATGAATCTTTTAAAAAGTCAACAATAACTTTATAATTTTGTGATCCTCTGGGTTATCCAAACTGTCCTGGAGTTTAGAACATGAAATCTTCGGTAGTAACAGTAGCTTTTTAGGCTGTACAAATTAACGTAACTTATTCAAGCATATTCAGTGAATATTTTCGAAGGTAAAATACACAAGAAAATAATCTTGAGATGGTCAGGTCATTCAAACTGTCCTGGCGTTCAGAACTTAAGATTTACAGTGGTAACAATAACTTTGAGGCAATACAAATTTACAATATATATATTCAAATATATTCAATTAATATTCTTAAAGCTCAGCTAACATTATAAGGCAATATGACATCTGCTAGGTCATGAAAACTATCCTTGAGATCAGAACGTAGGACCTACAGTTGGGACAGAAACTTTCTGGGCTACGATGTGTATTGAAACATTTTCACTAAATATCTTAGAAAAACAACAGAAATCACGAGACAATCTCTGGATGTTCTAGGTTATCCAAACAATCCTGGAGTTCGAAACTAAAAATCAACAACTGTAACTGTAGCTTTCTGGAGTAAACAAAGTAACAAAATGTATTTGACTAAATTCGGTGAGTCTTTTGGAAGTTAAACAAATATAATGAGATATCTTAGAATATTCCTGGTCACCAAAACTACCCTTGAGTTCAGAAGTTAGGATCTCCAGTCGTAACAGTAGCTTTATAACCTATAAAAGGTGACGCTATGTATTCAAGCACATTCAGTGAATCTTCCGTAAGGTCACCAGTCATTATCAGAGTATCTTTAGATGTTCAAGTTCATAAAAACTGACCTTGCGTTCAGAACTTAAGGTGTACAGAAGTTGACGTAGCCTTTTGGGCTTTACAAAGCCACGATATATGTTCAAACATATTCGATGACTATTCTGGAACGTCCACAGACATCATAGGATAACCTAGTTAGTTTCCGGTCATTCAAAGTGTCTTTCAAAACTTGAGGTCTTTAATTGTAAGAGTAGATTAAGGGCTGTAACAAGTTAAGTCAGTGCGTTGGGCATAGAATATCACAAGATTATCTCATAATGTCAGTTGCTCTTCCACGACATTAATTGAATATGTAGATCTTATATTCTAAACTCCAGAACAGTTTGGACGACCTAGCAGGTCTCAAGTAAATAATTCCTTCTTTTTTAAATCGTTTCTATGTTATAGTGCACCAAACCAATCAGAATACGCTTGTATTACAACGCACTTTGGTACGAATGGACAAATTTCGCGACAAAAATCGATAACTCGAAAACCATTAACTTTAGACGGATGATGTCTTCGGGAGATTTGATTTTTAAAATAAGATCTATCTTTTGGTTAGGGTTGTGACTAGGGTGGTCCTTTTATGTTCATAATAAAAATTTCAACTTCTTATTCTTATGATTTAGAGGTTTTTTTGCTTCAACAGAATAATTGTAGATATTTTAATTTAATGAAACTTTGCTGAAGAAGTTTTAATTCTATCCCATCTACGAATCGTTTTATAACAGTTTTTCTAACTTTCCTTAAGGTGGGACTTAGAAAAACAGTTTTTTTGCTGTCACTTTTTTACTTCAATTTGAATTTGAAAACTCTGCAAAGATGACTTTTAGGGTATAAATTGACGCACATTTTAAACATACAAGATAGTTGCTAGTTATTGTATTAGAAAAGTTGTAGGGGTTGAAGTGTAAAAAAATATACGTTTTTGCAAGATATCTTATTCCTTTATTTGCAAATATTTGCAAACACAGAGTACGTGAACTGAAAGTACATACTTCCATCTACAAGATCTATGCAAAATTGTTTGTCCCTTGCTGTCCCCTTTAGAGAAAAAAATCTTCTTAAATTTGGTAGTTTTGCATTTTTTCTGCATAATTTTCGATCAGCAGCATCAAAAATTATCACCAAAGACCGTAACATCTCGAGTTTTTAATGAAAATGTTTATATATTTATATTAATCCATCTCCGTTAATTTATTAACATTCATATCACAGACAAACTGACATTTCACTACAAATCATGGTCACTAAAAAACCTGCGCCATCTGTTGAGCACACTGTGATGGATGATAAAGCTGAACAGATGGCAGTAGTGTGTTAACGTCAAACAAAAATCGACTATACGTACTACCTGTGGCGATATTACCAACTAAGAAACATTTGAATTGACCGTTTAATGGGTAATTGGTAAGAAACCGCAAGTGTTATGTATGTTAGTCTGTGTTAACATATTTTAATCTGTTCAGCTTTATAATCCATCACAGTGTGCTCAACAGAAATTTGGTGTTTTAGTGACCATGATTTGTAGTGAAAAATGTTCGATGCGTTATGTCTGTTTGTCTGTGATATAATTATTTTTCATTATATAGTGCAACGCCTGGAAGAAATTAGGCCTGAAAGGGTTAATTCAATGTATTTGATCGTTGTACAATTCAAATGGCTTACATTTCGTTGCGTTCCTAGTAGCACACTTGTTGCAAACCAGTTGTGATGACTGCTTTGTGGCTCAATTAAGTCACAATGAAGTTGCTGCAACCATTTTTGACCGTTTTGTCATCATTCCGAAAAGTGCTATAGCAATCACTTCATTTTAAAAAAAAAATTAGCAATCGAACATTTATTCGAAAATTCATGATTGCTTACATAATCAACATTCGCCAGTTCTGGGGAAGCTCCGATGAAGGAATTTTAACCTCTGTTGGTCTTCTACTTCGTTGGTCCAAGTTCAGCTAACTAATAGTGTTTGTGGTTGCAGACTTGATTATATGTTTGTTTGCGATGTTCGTTTGTTGTTGGCTCTGCCAAATGGAACATCGAGATAATTGGAATAATTATTGCACATATCGAGTGGAAGGTCGGGACCGGGAGAAACGATTGAGCTAAATAGTTGCAGGAGTCGGGTTCTCCCTTCTGATCGGTTTTGCGCAGGAATCTTCAATTGATTTCCCATTTGGATGGGGGGAATGGAGAATTTCAATATTGTTTTGTTGAAAATGTGAATGTTTTCATTGGCTACCATTCTTGTGGAGTATTTCTAAAGTGCGTTATGATAGTTTAATATCGAAATTTTCCTGACTGGTCGAGTTTCCAGAATTGTTATGGATTCCAACCCTATCGGAAGCCAACATATTTGTCACGTTGTGCATTTCAATAGAAACTACATTTGCTTAAGCATATGACGATGACATTGTTGACCATCTCCCGGTCGTCAGTATCGGCGGCGGTTCAAGCTAGTGGAACAAACGGCCAGCAGTAAGGTTTGCTTTTGCCGTCGTCCGTTGGTAACTTATTTATTGTTCAATTGACTTTAATAAACTATGACGACGACGACGACGACGACAACGACAAATACACACTGGATGCTGCTGCTGCTCGGATAGCAGGCCCGTCTCCGGTAGAGTGTCAAACTTCACCAGAGAAGGCCATCACATCGTCCGTCCGCATGCGACGCGGATATCTACATCTGTGAGTGTATGTTAATTAAGGCAATTGATTGTGATCGCTTCCCATCGTGCGACGGGTGACTGTGAAGCGCCTATGGCTCTCGTCTCGACCCGACGACCGGTCGACCGAGTAGTTAGAATGATGCCATCCATCTATATTGATGAACTGCTGTTGAGGTCCCGCTCCCCTATGTTGTTTGCAGGCTGCTTCTGGTGACGACGACGACAACGAACAGAACGTTTTGACACACATGGGGAAGATGCTGAATATTGAAAGTGATGATAATTTCTTGGGGTGGTATTTTTTCGGGAGATTGACGACCATTTGAATGTCAATGGAAGCGAAACGGGCCATAGGTGATTTATGTAAATTTGAAACATTCAAAGATTGAGCAATTCAAGGATTCCGAATCACGTGTGTTTCGGGAGCTTAAGCCAAAGCATTTTCTCATGAAACCGACCCGTTGAAGTCGTGGATCAGCCGCAATCCACTTTACGATCATTATTACCTGTGGAGAGACCGCCTGCGGTCCGAAACTGTCAAGGACTGGCAAAATTACCGACGGAGGAGAAAAAGGTCGTGCAATTATCGTCGGGCTACGAAACACGCATTGCGCAATCCAGTGGGTTATGTCTACGCCAGTCAGTAAGTCAGTCAGGCGAATCGATGTGATCGATTTGAAGAAGAGAGTGAGAGGATCGTGGCTCTCTCACGACCACACAGACACACTCACACACGGCGGTTCTCTCCGAAAGAGGTTGAGCTGGTCCTCGAAGCAACGAAGAAGTGGTTAACCTTGAAATTGACTTCTTCTTGGCGATCACCTCTGATCTTCACCTTCGTGGTGAGACTTTGAAAGAGTTGGAAGTCGTGTTTCGCTGCCACGACCACAATCACGGCAGGAGATTTTTTTTATTCGATTGCCATTTTGAGAATATTTATATCTGATTACCACATCGGGAAGAAATTTTTGGTAATTGCACACAATTCGCTTGTTTTGAGCCAAGGGAGTTGTCCGCTGGAATGCCCTTGAACTTGCTGCGATCTGTGACTGGTGAGTCGCGCTGGAAAGCCACTCAGGATCGTGTCTTTGGCAGCACACTTTTGGGCGGCCGAACGGATTCGGTCGAGTTACCCTGGTCGCTATCCTCGTTCAAGGTCAGTCTTGGCGAAATGTAAACTGGTTTGCGATTCCCGGTTGCATAGCATCCGGAATGTCTCGGATGATGATGCACATTCTTGAAGATGTGCAGCGTTTTTGAACGTTTGAATTTGTTTGTGATTAATCAAATCAAATTAATCTTCCAGTTTCCTTCAACTTTGAGCACATGTTGGGACCAGTTCAAACGCAATCATGGTGGTTTTTGCGATACAAACTTTCCTTTAACATAAACAAGACATTTTGAACAATTGTAGTCTGTCACGTAGACTAGTTCTGGCGATAGATTTGAAGAAAAATTGGATAGACTGGAAGCACTCTGGATTTGAATCTCCTGAGGAAATCTAGATATATTTTACAGGACCACTCGATTGAAAGTAAATAGAGAACATTCCGGCTGATTCAGGCGAGTTAATAAAGACTGCATTCGATAAAATTTGGACACACAAAATAGGTCACCAAAAATTTTTCCGATTCTTTTCAAACTTTCTGGAAATAAAGTACTACTAAATGGTTAAGTTTTGACATCATTGGTTTATTGAACCTCTTCTCCCAACCCAAATGCCCGCACCTTTGCCTTGACTCCTTTCATCGAATTTTGGGCAATGGTAGGACCGACTGCGACTTACTTTTAACCACACTTTCTTTAGTTCATTTTCTATCAGGTTTGGAGTTTTAACGAGCTTTGCCTTCATGATTGCCCAAAACTTTTCAATTGGGCGAAGTTCCGGAGTGTTTGGAGGGTTGACGTCTTTTGGTACAAAAACTACATTTTTATCTTTGTACCAGTCTAAAACGGGCCGGGCATAGTGGCAAGATGCCAAATCCGGCCAAAACAGTGTCGAGCTATCATGAGATCTCAAAGAAGGGCAGAAGTCGTTTTTGGAGGCATTCGTCCTTGTAGATTTGTCCGTTGACGGTCCCAGAGGTGATGAAGGGCTGACTCATTTTGCCACATCCGCAGATCGCTTGCCAGACAAGGAATTTTTGGCGAATTTCTTCTTCCGTACACTCTCCGGAACGGCCAACTTAGATGTGGCGACGTAGAGTTCCTGTCCTGGCATTTGTTTGGTGTCGGCTTTAATGTAGGTCTCATCGTCCATCACAATGCAGAACGGTTTTGTGAGCCACTACCTGTACAGTTTTCTTGCACGAGTTTTGGCCACCGAGTTCTGTTTATCGCTCCGGTTCGGTGCCTTCTGGACCTTGTACACATGTAATCCAAAACGTTTCATTGTTTTCTGCACAAAACAAACTGAAACTTTCGCCTTTTTCGCAACATCCCTGATCGAAATGTTGGGATAACGCTTAAATTGGTTCAATGCCATCCTGGCCTTCTCCGAGATTTGATGTGCCACGTTTTTTGCTACTACCATTTTTGCGTTTTGATCACATTTGATACGGTTGAATGTGCGATTCCGAGCTGTTTTCCGATCCATCGATGAGAAGCGTTTGGGTTTTCGAAGTGAGTGCCCAAAATTTGTTGGCGCACTATTTCTTCATTCTAAGCCATCACTGAAATCACTCGACCGATTTTCACGAAACTCATTACACAGTTGACACAACACAATGAAATACATTCAGTTGAAATTTCAATAATTTTTACCCACACGCTAAAAAGTTACGAACAATTGCGTGTGTCCAAATTTCATCGAATACAGTCTTTAGGTGTACGACACTGAAAGTCTGCACTTATAGACGAGAAGTCTGCACATTGTAGACGGAAATACGCGTATCTGTCAAGATAAGCTATAAAGGCAGTTGGAAATAAATGGAAAATACAATTTTTTCTTCTCATTTCTAGATCCTGAGTCAAATCACAAGAAAAAATTAAGTATTAGGAATTAATAAATAGGAACTGCCAGAAAAGTGGGTTGGTCTTGTCAAAAGTTTAGCAAGGGCTTCTGTGTGCCACAAGCAAACAGTATCGTCTAACCAATTGGTGGTATTTCCAACCGCTCAGAAGTTCTCCAATATATCACTTAAGTTGCCTCCTGACCTCAGAAACTCGCGAAGTTCAGAGCAGATTTTTGAGATGCTTTTGAAATACACGGCCAGCCATTTTAACTCAATTTTAGAGTCATTCAAATTTGAGTAAATGTAACTAGTATTGACAAGTCGACAACCTGAAAACTTCGACTCACATCAGATAGATGTTTTTGATTTGTCAACTTGTTAATCCCAGTTACATTTTCTCAAACTTGAACGCCTCCACTTTCGTGCGGAAAGTGACTCAAAAACGACTCAAAACTGAGTTAGAATAATTGGCCCTGTTGATTTTCAAACTTAGAGCAAAACTTATGGAACATTTTGACAAATGATCGACTCGGAATCGCGAGTCAATTGTTGCCGAATCGACGCTGAATAGTGGTCAAATAGCAGCCGCACCGCAGCCTGAACCCAATGAAATAGCCTCAGCAGGTGTGGCATGTGAAGTTGGAAAATCAAAATCATATGTGCAAAATGTAAAGGCAGAGGCATGAATGAAAGCGTACAAAGCAAAAAGGTAGCCAACCTACCAAAAGTCAGAGCTTTACACCAAGTT
>JASCZW010001693.1:0-68093 GCA_034211315.2 Aedes japonicus | reverse complement strand
CTTCGTCGATTTTCTCTTTGCGTTCCTACGGCTATGTAAAAACATGTTCAAGTTTTTCAGTTAAGGATCCAATACGTCAAAGACTTCAGCAAATTGTTTAATGGACAAACTATTATCGAAAGAGAAAGTCTCTGAATGTGTCTTAGGACCTAATGCATTGTTCAGCTTGAATTGAGGAGTTGCTATCACCCAAAAACCTGAGTATCGTAGAATCTTCGAATTTTATCATGTAACTGTACCACAATATCTTCTCGAAAAACGTAGTCCTTCTCAAAAACACCCTTTAAATGTCCATTACGTCACAGGCGATCGAATCAGCAGCCAACAACAACACTAATGATCACTCTAATTTGGTATGCAAGCTGAGAATCGTCTATTATAAACCACCCTCTGATGGTAGTCGTCACGCAGATCTTGATCAATATTTGCCCATTGTGTTAGTTCCCGGATGACTCGTGTGATTTACTTCGTGGATGGGAGCAACATCTGCGTTTGGTGTCAGTTTACCTCTCAGACAAATGCTGTTCCAATCACTTTACATGTACGAGTAACATATTTGGGACATTCGATATACACAAAAGATTGTCATCCTACGTACGCAGCTCAAAAAACTTTGTTTGTTTACAAATAATCGTCGCTTTGGTTTGAATTGATAAAACAAATTTCAAGTCAAACAATGCATAAGGTCCTAAGTAATATTCATCGATTTTCTCTTTCATTGATAGCTTAGTTTTTATGAACCAATACATCAACATGTTAATCATGTAAGATGCTAAATAATATCGTTTTCTATCGTAATGTGTTTTGAAAATTGCTGAAAATGCTTTGCCGTGACAATGGAAATGCAAAGAGAAAGTCGACGAAGAGAATCTGTCAAATGTTCTTTGGATGTAATGCAATGCTTACCTTGATTTGATCAAAATTATCACTCAATCAAAAACATATCTCAGTAGGCTGTACAAATACAAAACAGAATGTTTCTACGAGTTCTCACCCCATATGGATGTCAGCTAGCTTCCTCACTTTTATTGCGATCCCAAACCGTTTACTACACCATGGCTTGGATCGCAACTGACGTGTATCTCCTCTCGAGTGGAAGCGATGCCTCTTGGCGAATCCGTCATTCGCGGGAGCAAGCGTTCTCATGGCACGCTGTAAAAGAATCTCATCTTTTTACCCGCTGCCGGTTGATAAACACAGTAGATAATTGTCGCAAAATCCTCCCAACCGTGTGTGTCTTTCAAATTGGAAGCTTCCTTGCTTTTTTCCACCATGGCATTACCGCATGCAGTAGCTCCGTTCCGTGCAATTTCGATAGAAATTATTATGACATTGCTATTTCTGCAGGGCAAAATGATGTAAGCGACTTACGCTGGCCGCCAGTTATAGCTATATGTGGCAATTATTTTATTGCACTTTGTTGACAGGAGCAGGATGAGCCAAACGATCAGCGATTTCTGGTTCCCTGATAGCCGATTCACGACCAATCATAGGCCACAACTCGTTACCGGAAAGGCGTGTATATGAAACCGGAATCGCTAAAATTATGCAGCTCGTCGCAGGTAGTGAATAATAATTAATCATATGCGCATACCATGTACGATTCGCCTGGTTAGCATACACGTTTGAGTTGAGACGGCGGCTTTTCCCCGCACACGCGCGTGACTTTAACGACGAGCGATCGCGACCCACCAGCTCTAGCTTTAGCTCGTTGTGGAAAATTTGCACCTTCACAGGAGCGGGTGAGTCGAATGAAAGTGGCATTGAGCTGGAAATCGAGCATAAGACGCTGATAGCACTGGTGTTCTGAATGGAAGCGAAATCGCTTCCAGGACAATCTGACTGACATATCATTGTGCAGTGCTGCTTCAAATTAAAGCAATTCTCGAGTACTTTTTCAAACAGACGTATCTGATTTTGTAAACAAAGAGGGGAAGTAAGATTCAAACGTAAATTTCTGAAAACTTTCAGCATTTTCACGGAAAGTAAAGTATGGCCCATTTTAGTATTGGAACAAACATTTTTGATTCTTACAGCGACCCTAGTGGTCGGATTTGTAAACTATGACATCTTATGTGTTCCCTATAACAATAACAACATCAGAAGTTTTTTTTCGCGGTGCAGTTCGAACGTGTTTCAGAGAAATACAAAATGGAAGAAGAAAGAAGAAAAATAATTGTGCGCAATCATTTGGAAAACCCTTCGTGGTCTGGGCTAAAACTTGCTTAAGTGTTGGGTTTTCCCCGAAATACCGTGTGGCGTGTTTTGAAAAAGTACAGAGAAACTTTGTCGACGGATCGCAAGCCTCAAAGCAAGCGTCGGGCGGGTACTGTCAACCGTCAACTGCGGAACAAAGTCATCAAGAACATTAAGGCAAACCCCAACATCTCAGACCGCGATTTGGCCAAAAAGTTTCGCGCCGCACGCAGTACCGTGCAACGGATTCGTCTCCGGGAAGGCTTCAAGTCATACCGTGCCTGTAGACAACCAAATAGGGATCAAAAGCAGAACAATGTGGCCAGAATCCGTGCCAGAAAACTGTATGATCAGGTGTTGACAAAATTCAATGGCTGTCTCCTCATGGATGATGAAACCTATGTAAAGGCCGATTCGAAACAGCTACCGAGACAAGAATTTTACTTGGCTACGGCTTGGGGAGACCTTCCTGCAAAATTCAAGTTTATGTTTGCAGATCAATTTGCTCGTAAATACATGCCATGTTTTGGCCAGATCTTGTAAGCTGTCCTTACAGTAAAATAGGCAAAGGGCTGTCCTCAAGAGGCGTCTTGTCTCCCCTCCTATGGTCTCTTGTTGTTGATGATCTCCTTGTAAAACTAAAGTTTAAAAGATCTGAAATAATTGGCTTTGCGGACGACATTGTCATTATAGTCCGTGGTAAATACGATACTATCATCACAAACGCTCAAGAGAAACTGAACAAGCTGCAAAGGCTTGCTACTATCTCTATAACTGGGACAATGCATAGTACTCCTTCAAAAGCACTAGATGCCCTACTCAACATTCTTCTTCCTTTAGATCAATTTATACTACAGGATGCGGGAAAAATGTTTGCATACAAAACGGTCCATGAATTTCTTCGATGGAGATCTTATTGGACACTTGAGTATCCTAAATGAGTTTTCGATAAATCCTTCAAAATATTGAAGTGAAGTGAAGATTATTTGCTTAGGAGAAACTACTTCAATCATAAATTCACAGTTCATGCAGCTACTCGTGCTGATTGGGATATGGTTAACCTATATTGGGTTCCTGGTCATTGCGGAATTGAAGGAAACGAAAAAGCTGATCAGATGGCAAAAATGGGGTCATCCATGCAATTCATAGGCCCCGAACCATTCGTTGGTTTATTTTCTTGCGCCTCAAAAATGGAACTAAGGAACTGGGAAAAGGAAAAAAGTTCAGGCTAACTGGAATAGTACCTCCAATGCCCGGCAATCCAAACAGTTCATTAAGCCTAACGCTTCTCATACGCAAAAGTTACTTAAACTTTCGAAACACGACTTGAGCACATACACTGGTTTGATAACTGGACATTGTCCGAGTAGATATCACCTGAAAATCATCGGTAAGCTTCATGAAGATAAATGCCGCTTTTGTGGATTAGAGAGTGAAAGCTCTAAGCATTTAATGTGCGACTGTGTTGCACTATTCAATAAACGATGCAGATTTTTTGATAAGGGGCTCATTGAACCCTGTGAGGTCTGGAATGCTGCTCCCAATCAAATAGTACACTTCATAGGAAATGTAGTACCTGCTTGGGAAAATTGCCAACTGCCGTAGTGGTAGTTACTCCAAATAGTAATTTACAATTGCGATAATATGGCATAAATAAAAAGGAGGACACGCCACAGTAAATCAAATCAATGGTCGCAGTGGCAATACGTCCCCAACAAGGGAAAAAACAGTAAAACAGTGCTACAGTGGTATGAAACCAACGGGATTCAGTTTATACCGAAAGAATTCAACCAAAAGAATTCAACCAACCAAACTATCCCCAGCTCAGTCCCGATGAAGATGATTTTGGGCTTATTAAGCAAGAGGAGATGCTTGATAGGAGCAATGGCAGTGTCGTCAAAAAGCAGGTCAATGAATTGAGAAACCAGTGTGGAACCAAGACAAGCAAATCGATGGCTGAGAATAATGTGCGCAGGTTGATGAAACGTTTTCCGGGAAAAGTCCGCAAAATTCTTCGAAATCGAAATGATGAATTTTAAGTCTGTATTTCCCCTCTGAAGTTCACATAAAGTCGAACCTTTTAGTTAAAACAGAATACTATTTTGTTAATGTATATCCGAAATATGCGTCTATGTTTCAATTCTAACTGGGCCACACCTTAGGCCCACGGAAGTCGAGATTTTTTTCAGTCGACTGGACTGAGAATCGAACTCACTGCCTCCGGATTTGATAGTTCCGTGCCTTTACCGACTAGGCTATCTGAGCCCCCCTACTATCTCGTAATGATCATCCCGTTAACCAGCCCTTTTTACCCTTCTTACATCAATAGAAGGGTATTAAGATCGCTTGAAAACTCGACTTTTTATCCGAGGCCCACAGGGTTGAGTGTCATATACCATTCGACCCAGCTCGACGAACTGAGCACATGTCTGTGTGTATGTATGTGTGTTTGTGTGTATGTGTGTGTGTGTGCGTTACAAATAATGTCACATCGGTTTCTCAGCCATCTGTGAACCGATTTCAGTTCTGTTCTGTGACGGCAAATGGAAGCTACAACATTCCCATAGAACGTAATTGATTTTTTTTTTTCATTCGGACATTCCGTTACGAAGATATGAACGAAACAGTACTTGAAGGCCTATTATAATAGTAATCAAACAGTTTAGTCTCCGATTACATACTGAGCTATTTGTGTACCGGATTTTAGTTTTGTTGGTGCCAAATCAAAGCTATGATATCTCCAAATAACTGGTCAAAATTTCATTATGATTGAATAATCCTTCATGGAGATATGACCAAAACAATACCTGAGAGCACATAATTGTGAGATGACAATATACTCGTTGCAGTGCAAAACCGAACAAGACCAATCACACCAATCGATGCCGCTTGCATTCTATTGTGTCGCATCTGGAGCGTTGTATAGCACATACAGAATGTATAGAATTAGAGCAGCATCGATTGGCTCGAGTGGTCTGGTTTTGAACTGCAACGCGTATATTCGAAAATGCTCCATTTACTATAGAGCGGTTCCATATCATTTCAGCAACGAGTAATTTTCATATTTTTGATTTGCATGAAAACCTTGCATACACGTTTTTGGGGAAGAAAAACGCCGTTTTGCATACTTGGTTCGCCATTTTGAATCTAGCCTTACTTATGAGAAGGGCCTATGAAAAATGCACATGATATCTTCAAAAAATTGTATCTCGGAAACGGTTTGTCCGATTGGTTTGGTGTCCTCGGCGAAGTTTTAGACAATTGTTGGTGCTATATGGAGAAAATATGCACGGTAAAAAAAAAGTTTGGTTTTTGTGTTTTGAACTAAAATATAGATTTTCCCTTAAAAGTGACCTGCCAAATTTTTTTTATTTATTCTTATGTTATAGCTGACTTAAAATGCTATCTAGTGCACAGTGAGTTGTTCTGGAGAAAATAGGTTACAATGAAAAAAAAAATTAAAAAATTACAATTTTCAAAAAGCTATTAAGAAAAAGTTAAAAAAGTTTGTCACCCTAATTTTATGAAAGTACATCAAATTTGCAAGCAAATAGTACTTCGATAACATTTTTCTAAGATGCACCGTTTAGAAGATATTACTGATTTAATATTGATTTTTTTGATAACTTAATAAGTTTTGGCCCTTTTCGGATGTACTCCGTGTTTTTTTCAGTTTCAAAAGTATTTTTTCGGAAAGATTGGAAAATTTTGAGTTAAAATGACACTGACAGCTTAAAGATTCGAGTGAAATTCTCTGCCTTAAAAGTATTTTGAAAAACAAGTTACAAAATCCCACTATCAGGAACAATGATTTCTTCCAGTTATTTTTGGTGTATTGTGTTGAAAATGTGCATTCAACTCTTGCATATCGCCTAACAGTTTAATCCATTTAAACTGGATGTGTTTATACTGTGCATATTTTTCTCTATTGCCGAACATTGCCCCAGACATCAAACCGATGAGACAACTCGATTTCGAGATACACCTTTTGAGAACTGCAAATGCAAGCTCCTCAATTAGCAAGATTCAAAAGAGCGAATTAAGCTTATTTTTCAGGGATGGTGATTGTGCGCAATAAAAAATAACATTATATGTTGAATATCATCAGTTTATTTTTATTCCTGTATTTTTATAAAATTATTGTTTACACAACTTTCTTAACAATATCGAATATTTTGGCATCATTGTCAGGACAGTTTGAATAAAGCTTTGCCTTTATTGTATTTTCTGATAGAGGAAGAAATGAGTGGAATTTTTGAGTTCCTTGAATTGTTTTTGCATTATTATATTGATTATTTAGCTGCAAAGACATATTTTCGTATTCTTCTGTAGTAGAATAACAAAATGACAACTTTGTAAGTTCTTCTTCTTTTTGTTTGTTTGCCCAATTGAACAAATCTATTGCAGTCTTTATCGGGTGTTCGCGTTCTTTGGCTAAACTTGCTCTGGTAGCCATGCGTTTTATCGTACCTCCAATAGCATCGCATGGACCTTTTCCGTGCGATGTTGCGAAGAAATGTCATTCAGCGTCAATACCATACTTTGACTTAAATTTACAAAGGCTAGAAAAGTTTTTTCGGTTTTTATACTGTGAAGCAGCACCATCTGACATAAAATAATTTTTTTTTATGTTTTTATTTTGATCAATTTGTAAAAAGTTTATCATTTTATCAATAAACAAATTAACAGCGACTGAATCATGTCTTAGTTCTTCAGAAATTATAATGAAGCTAAAATGTTTAATTTGCATATTTTCAGTATAATATATTTCTTCCAGTTGTTTCAATAAACTGTCTTCTAAAACTGAGGTATCTGGGCAGTTTTTACATCTTCGTAGATGGCAATGAGTTGTCTTATTTTCGCAAAGTAATCTATTCGTTAATGTTTTTAGATCATTCAAGACATTGTATTTTTATAAGCTATGTAGAATTAAATTGACATTTTCATGCGTAGTGCAAACGCAAACATTATGTGTTCCTGTGATAGTCAATAGTTTACATTGCCTTGGCCGGAAGCTTGCAAATGATGAAAACCCTATTTTTACATTGACGTAGAATAAAGAAATTTCAATCGCCGTGGGAGTGTACCGGTGGACCGTGAGAAGGGGTTTGAACCGACAAAAGAGAGGACAACTATCCGCGAAGGAAGCCTCAGGTCGTTCAATACAGTACGAATACAGTGCGTTTAATGAGGAAAACGGCGAAGGAACACGAGATCAGCGACTTTACGACCCGAAAGAGCTTGAAAGAAGATTGCGGGGGGCTTAGTCGAGGGCACGGAAAAAAATTCACATGATTACCAAGCGCATCCGGGAGTTACGAGCCGAGCGATGTATGAAAATCTTGAACTTCTTAACCAAAGAAACCGGTAATCATGTTCACCAGCGAGAACATGTTTACCGTTGATCCCGTATCAAATTCCAGAACCGATCGCTATATTAGCAGCGGCTGGATAGACAAGAAGAAAATAAATTAAGTTTTTGGCTTTGGTACCAGTTCATCGGTCGCAAATTCGGTCCCAAGCTTAATGATTCGCCCCCAATAATGTAACTCACACGAATACACCCCCAAATATTCTGTCAAAAACACAGCAAATCAAAAAAAAAACAAAGATTCTAGTACCGAAAACCGCAAGAATGTATAGAAAGGTGCAAACTTCTTGGTGTAGTTCGCATCAAGGGGTTCTACAACAGTGAACCAATTGAAAATAGCCAGTTTCATATTAATTGTTGATATTAACGTTTGCATTAAAAAATAGATAAAAATTGCCGATTTTTCGTGGGTTTACCCACACTGACAAAACTACCCATGTAGCATCAATAATAGTAACTCATGAGTCAGCAGACAAAATTTGACAGCTCTATCAGTTGAACTCTAACCGTGATGGCAAAAACAGTGAAGCAACTCCGTTCAGAAATGTGTGCGTTCAAAGAACGGCACCCCGCCCCGTCGAAAACGGACGCCAGATACGCCCGTTCCGGCATCTACAACATTTTGGCACTATTAGACAACAGTCAGAGCATCGAAAGAAAGCCCCGTTCCGGACGGCCGAAGACTCTGAGCGACAAGAAGCTCCGAAGGATGCTGAAGAGGAAGACCGAGGGAAAAGTGGCTACATCGCATTTTCCCGGTGAATCACGACGTGGCGGTGGTGATGGACGACGAGGCCTATCTCACTCTGGATGGCAACGACTGGCAGGGCACTTCGTATTTTACTTCCCCCACGGAGGAAGTGAGCTCCGAGGTAAATTTCATTTCACACACCAAGTTGCCCAAGAAGGTGCTGCTGTGGCTGACAATCAGCAAGAAGGGGATGTCAAAGCCACTCTTCTTTCGCTCCGGACTGGCCGTGAACGGGGAAATTTATAGTACGAAATGCCTGCCGGAAGTTGCGTCGTTCATCAAGAAATACCATAACGGTGAAGGCGCGGTGTTCTGGCCGGATTTGGCGTTGGCCAACTACTCGAAGCGATCGTCGGAGGAGATGGAGCGGCTGAATATCGATGTGGTATCCAAGTCGGCGAACCCGCCCAACGTCCCCCAGCTGCGTCCCATCGAGAATTCCTGGGCCAACCTGAAGCGTATGATCTACTCTTACAATTTTGTCGCGAAAACTAAGGAGGAATTGATAAATAAAACGAAAGAACTCAAAAACATGCTTACACGCATGTTTTCGTCCGCCATGGCGAATGTTCCGGTTAACTGCAGGAAGGCCGCTCGCAAGGGCGTGGAATTGTTTTGCAAGTTAGCTCAAATAATTCCCTGTCATCGGAAATTCATCAAATGCAATTAACTGTCTTAGCTTTATTTTTATCTCCATCCGAAAAAAAAGTTCATTTTGACGTAGACTACGTCTTACGGCAAGGGTAGGGTGTCAAATGGAAATCTAAAATATTGCGACCGTCACGAAAAACCGTACGATAGATTTACATGATTTGTTCCTCAATCGGTCGGAAATTTTACCGCGCTCTAGTTCAATTGTCAAACATTATTCTCAAACAAAGTAAACTATTGAAAATAACGCAAATATAAGGTGATGTCTTATAATGTCATTTTGCAGAGTAAATTTACCAAATTTCCTATCACAGATTTCAAATCGAAGCAAGGAACGCCTTGCATCATCTTCTTCTTCTTTGTATTAGAGAGAGACTTTAACCAATCATGTCATTTGTCTCTCCATGTACGTCTCGCACGCAGCTGAGAACGGTGTAAAACGAACACTAAGGAAAATTATGCCTCAGTCGTTTGGCAGCATTGAAGCTGTGCGGAGCTGGTCGCTGGCAGCTGGTCGCTGGTCGCAGACAGCTGCTTCATTCGTCCGGCAGCGGAGCTGGTCGTAGAGGTAGCTGGTGGTCGCGTAGCAGATGGTGGTGTACCAAGGCTCTCCCAAACAGCGATCGTCGCGATGAGGTAAAATGGCGGATTATGGGGGCGCACAATCGCGTCGGTTTGTGCAAGCCGTCATCTTACCACCTCATCGTGGCGATTGTTTCGCCGCGACTTCGAAAACGCTGCTGTTTGGGGGAAAGCGTCCTTATGGGGCGAGCAGCAGTAG
This sequence comes from Aedes japonicus, assembly GCA_034211315.2. Taxonomy (NCBI): domain Eukaryota; kingdom Metazoa; phylum Arthropoda; class Insecta; order Diptera; family Culicidae; genus Aedes; species Aedes japonicus. The sequence continues at coordinate 58,343 of JASCZW010001693.1, read as the reverse complement.
GTGGAAATAATCTGTTCTTTTGAGGACAATAAATTAAAATCAAAGAGTTCTTTATTAAAGAACTAATCTTAAATTTATCTTGAATCGATGAATCAATAAATCAATTCAATTTCTCATTTAGGAGAGTTATTTGAATAAGAGTTTATCGTACATTTTGGTCGATTGGCAGTCATATTGGATTTTGCCAAGTCGTTACTAGGCAACAGTGTGCTATGCAGCGGATCCATAAAATCAGTGAAAATAAATCAAAGCCTGCCGGTTGCTTTGATTTATTTTCACCGAAAAATCCTACCAGATAAAAATCCATCTTTGCTACTTTCAATTTAAAATTCTCAGCTTGAGAGTTTGTTTGATTGGGATTTTCGTTTCAAATTGTCGATTGGCAGCCAGTGGTATTAGTAAAACTTGTTTTCCCTTCGTCGCATACCTTAAACCACACAAATTTCCTATCACGGACACCATTTTCGATGTCGTCGAACATGATATTCCGAACCAACATTCTCTGTAAATTCCAATTAGTAGTGTGTTATAAACAGTTGTTCTATTGTGTTAACGATTCGCGTTGGATAGAGTCCTACCTCTAGGAAGAAAAACTTTTTGAGAAACATAGTAAAAGTGAGAACGCCTAACCGATATGATCCAGAACGCTTGCGCAGATTCAGAAAGCGCATAAAGAGCGAACATACGGGAAATCCTCCGAAACGACCATGTACCGATGCCGAGCGAACTCGTAGTTATCGGGCGAAATTGAAAGCAGCAAGAGGTTATGCGTTGCCAACAACTAGTTGGGACGCTGGAGAAGGTCCTTCAACTCGAGGTAGGAAATTGATATTTATCAAATTTAAATCAATTTGACAAAGTGCATATCATCATAGCAATTGAATATCTCTCTATGTTATCGCTCACTGTCCTAATAAATTTCAACATAGTATTAATTATATTCTGGTGATGACATGCGCAGCGTGGTTTTACTGCATATAAACCTACACATGATATCGATACAACTATTGCGCTGAACATGTTTTAATGCGTGATTATTTTCTCAGGTGTTTATTTTATATTTATAAGAATTAATCATATATTAACCAACATTTTCTCCCATACCCATTGCAAAGAATAATGATATTTTATAAAACTCACTCTCTTTCTTCTGCGAGATCTAATATGTTCATATATATATTTCAATTCCCCAAACGTTTTAGCCATTTTGAATTCACTAATTTACCTGATATTCACATAGAAACATGAATAATAATTTCACAAGAAAACCATTGACCATATTTTAGGTACGCATTTCACGTTATATTCCCAACTATGGCCACATAGTAAAATGTAGAATATAAAAGTTTTCAATAGAAAAGTAAGTGTGAGCTAGAAATTAGAAGAAAAATTAGTATCTTCCATTTAATTCCAACTACCTTTGCTTATCTTCGACAGATACGCGTATTTCGTCTACAATGTGCTGACTTCTTCAGTGTCTCGTACTTATAAATCGACTTTAAGAAAACCTTCGCCATCTGCCGTATATATACTATTTTCTAAATACAAAGCGTTTACCTATCATGATTTTGCTTATACCTAACTTATTATTATTTTGTTTATACCTATCCTGAGTCAAAAACAAATGTACTTAGTGTGAGCGGTTGTGTATTTTTCGAAGGGCTTATTCATACCAACACATATATTTTAATGTTTTGAAATGGAATGGCCGATTGATCACATGCGAAAGTCATTTAGATTTTATAAAGTAGCTTTATATTCCGTATAGTATTCCGAATATAGCTGAATGCCCAATGTGATAATATAAATAAATGCCCGGAGCAATGAAATAAATAAACTTTTCTAAAATTCGTTCGAACAAGAATCCTTAATGATATCCATATCCATCGAAAGTTTTCGACTCAATAATGTTAGTTGGTGACTTTTCATGGTCCAGTACAGCAAACGCCTTGTTAAACATGTCTTAGCAAAGGTATAACTAGTTGAATATCGTTACTAGCTAAATTATTGTATGAGTTATAGTTAAAACTGTAATCGTGCGCTACATAATCGACTGAGTCAAGGGACATGTACCATATATACTTGTATATAACCTTTTAACAACTGCAAGATAATTTTTGTTATTTTCTGTTTGATAAAACTTTCTGAACTTTGAACATTTTTAGAGACGCTTACACATCTGAAAATGTTGCAATTCATAATAGTGTTTTCATAGCAATTACTAAACCTGTCGGATATTTGCTGATAATAAATTTTATCGTAATTTGAATTCTAGAGTATTTCAATGTTTATTATTACCCTTGAAATCCAGAATTGCTAAAATTGCATAAATTGCAAATCTTTGAATTCTTTGAAGTTGAATTATGCAAAGGCATACTAAAACTCAGATTGTATACAAATGATCCGAATGGTATGGTATTTAAATGGTGAATGTTAAAAAGGAGACAAGGTATCAGTCTAAATATATGTTTTATGTTTTTCAGGGCCACCAAAGAGTTATAAAGAGTGTACAAGAGAATTTTCCCACATACTGACTTCATAAAACCAAACGGCCTTTTTCAGGGCCACCAAATAATATCTCAAGAGCGTACAATAGAATTTTCTTACATACTGGCTTCAAAACGCGGTCTAATGATCCATAAGAGCCGCACCCGTCATATTGTGACTTAAACTGCTTCTATCAGTAAGGGTAAGCGACCAGCACGAATAATTGAAACCCTTTCAACGCTAATAATAGCCACACAGAATTTCCCTGACATTATAATGCATCACTTGGTTTAACGTAGTCTACGTCAACCGGTCGTGTCTTGTACACAACCCCACTGATTTTTTTAATGCATTACTGCTGTCATATGACGGATGAACCATCGGGGAAGTAAAATTTGATCCAAAATAGTATTCAGTGTAAAAATGTGAAATTCGATCGCACTTTGACATCCTCAGTCGGCCTAGTATATTCTTCCAGAAAAAACATCCTATCAAAACCAAAATTATGCGGCACTCATATTATTTTGCCGATATATTCTGGTAATGACCTTGCCGAATCACCAAACATAAAATTGAGACGTTTCAGATTACCACGAAGGCAAGCAAGCTCTATCTCTGACTTCGCATTTTATTGCCCAGCCTACCTAGCCGAACTATTACGTCATTTTAAAACACGGGAATGGAGTAACTTGGGAGGAAATTTGTCGGCAATTTCCTCCTCGATGTGTGGCTCCTCGTCGCAGCAAGCAAAAGAGAGGGAAAGCACACTTTTAGTCGTGTTTAGGTTGTTTCTACGCGTGAAGCTACAGATAGTCGATGCAAGCCGCCAAAGCTCTGGGCTATTTCTCTTAGTCCCACTTGTCTTCGGCGAATGAATGAAAAAGGCCTTGCTATTGTTTTGCCACAGTGAATCGTTTGGACTTGTTGTTTTTTGCAACGGTCAGTAAGTCAGTGAGTGCGTTGGAACCCGGGGCGATGTTGGGTTAAGTAGTGATTAGAAGCGGTTGTAGTTGGGGGCTAATTGATTTCGGTGTAGTGCATTCGGTGCGTGAAAGTTCCGCCACATTTAGGCGGAAAACTATGCCGGTCGATTAATCGAGGAGCGATTGTTAGAATTCCCAAACACCCATTCTTGCTTAAAAAAAAAGAAACAACAACATGTCCGTTCCTCAACGGTAGTTGTTATTTTTTCAATGAATGGAAATTAGGGATTTCACCACGGCTGATGGGTATTTTTCTGCAACGATGCGCATGATAGGATCGATCGTAATCGGTGAGGCCGACCCTTCTAGCAGTTGATTGAATCGAGAATGCACCGAAAGTTGCGTTGTAAAAAAAGTAATGAATCGGATATCGTTAAGCGGTACATAAGTCGGCGGATATTGGGCAAGCTTATTTGCATCAGTTTCGATTTGAGCGAACTTTGAAACGTAGTCCATCCAGCGCTGGCAAAGGTCACGGTCGTCATGCGACAGTGAAAAAAACTGGCCATCTCACTATCACGAAAAGAAACGAAATATCGTGAGATTTCTTGTCATATTTCATCCATCAGGCAATGATGAGTTTTTTTTCTCATTACATGTTGACACCCAAATTACTAACAAGTCCATATAAAATAAGCTAATCAATCATATGTAATCGATACAATGAGTTTCAAGGTTTGCGTCCAAAGTAACATTAATATCAATAAACGTGAGAAACTCGATACAATTTTGAAGAGATCCCAATCTTCGTTTCCTCACGCTATGAGATTATGAAGTGTATTCCGGTAAACATCGTAAGAAATTTTTCATTGAAAATGACATTTGCCAGCCCGGTTCCAAGCTAGGACAGGACCTGCCGGCTGTTAGTTCAAAAACAAGACCATTTAGCTGTCAAAAAAGACCGTTTTTTATTGGTCGCTGTGACAACCGCCTCTACCGCCTCCGCTGAGTTACGTTACAAGCAGGCAGTTTGTTGTTGGTTTGGCGGTGTTGCTAGTCACTGATTTTTAACTTTTTTCGTTTGTGACAACTGAACAAATTCGGAAATAAAAGTTCACTTTCGCAGTGGTTTAAAAATTAAAATTTTAAATTAAAAGATTTAAAAGTAACGCGTATTATTTATTTGAATTTTTACTATCATCCTTTTCTTCCCTGTAAGGCAGTTTTGTATTCGTAGAGCCTCAAATTCACAAACCTCTCCATTTAAAATATTGACAATTGTCAACGTTTACTTTATTGAATATTACCAAGTATTAAAAGAATATCGACGAATTTTGATTACATTTTTAATTACATTATTTTCAATGGGACTACTGTGTAAACATATCTGGCAACATTGGAGCGACCCCCGTATCATAGCAATCATAAATTTATAAGAGGTCATCTCTCTCTGAGCTGGCAAGTCCTGTCCTAGGTTCCAACAAAGCAATCCTACATGTGAAGAAAATCAAAGAGCTCTACGCTTTTCATATTTTCCTTCTCAAAAGACTTGAATGCCGATGAAACGACGAACCGAAACCGGGATAATCAAACCACGGAGAGAATACGGACCTTGGACAGACGGTTAGCTAATGTCGCACCTGATCAAAATTTACAGTGTATCCGCTCCTAGATATACCTAGATTTACCTAGATCGACTTAAAAAGTAGAGAGGTTATGGAATTTTGACTGAAGTATCAATCTGCGTCTGCAAGTTCTCATAGTCTTGACGAATCTGTACCTTTTCTAAAGCGACTTTAGAGCGCTCTGGTCCTGCGGAAGCTTGTCTGAAATAAGACAGAGTTGAACATGGGCATTTCGACAGCCCGATGTTGCCTGGGAAGTATCCACATTTTTTTTCAAAATTTTTAAAATTATTGAGGGTCTAGTTCGACATTGTAGCGCTGCAGGAGGTTTACTAGAAAGAATCAACGGTACATACATTTACCAGAGCTGCGGCAATACACACGAGCTAGATATAGCTGAGCAATTCAAGATAACGCCTGAATCTAGCCTGTTGTATGAAAGATTGCAAACATTGTTGTATCCTGATTGAAAGATTACAAACAATTTCGTTGTTAACGCCCTTTTTGGATTGGAACTAAACGAGGGGAAATAACAACAATACGAGATCAAAATAAGGCAGTACGACAAAATTGTTATCGGAGGTCTACATTCTCAAGAAAATCAGTATTAGGAATTCATATTGTTTATAGGCAAACTCAGTGCCCCATTAGTACCTGTTTCCTGGACAACCGCCCATTTTGGTATACCATGTTGGTTTGGTATGTAAGCACATTAGAATAATTGGAAAGGATATAATTGATGTGAGAATAACGCCTGCCATCAGGCGCGAACATCGTTTTGGACGAGATGAACAGAAGGGCAAAAGGCGGCGAAGACGTATAGAACGTTCGGTACGGTAGAGAGGAAGAAAAAGTGAAGAGAAAGAAAGAGAGAGTGATAGAGAGAAAGAAAGAGAGAGTGATAGAGAGAAAGAAAGAGAAAGTGATAGAGAGAAAGAAAGAGAGAGTGATAGAGAGAAAGAAAGAGAGAGTGATAGAGAGAAAGAAAGAGAGAGTGATAGAGTGAAAGAAAGAGAGAGTGATAGAGAAAAAGAAAGAGAGAGAGTGATAGAGAAAAAGAAAGAGAGTGATAGAGAGAAAGGAAGAGAGTGATAGAGATAGAGAAAGAAAGAGAGTGATAGAGAGAGAGAGAGAGAAAGAAAGAGAGTGATAGAGAGAGAGAGAAAGAAAGTGAGTGATAGAGAGAGAGAGAGAGATTTCTAACGCAGCAAATAATTTTTTGATTAATGACACTTTACACCAGAAGAGTGCATTCGTGACTTACGAAATTCTTATTTCGTTAATCTATTTCATGTACTTTATTTCCTGTAATTCTATTCCCTTCCACTTCATTTTGTCCTTCTCAAGTGTTATTCTGCAACTTCTCTACTTCTCCTTCTATTGCTCCGTTGGTTTGCTTCAGCTTTTCCTGCTTCTTGCGATGATTCTACTTTTCTTATAACTGTTATTTTCTCCTTCTTTTTTTCATATTTCTCCTTCCACTTTTCTTCTTCTGCAAATTTTCTTCCAAATTTTTCCTTCTGTTTTTTCGTCTTCAACTTCTTGTGCTTTTGATCTTTCGTTTCTCTTCCTCGACTTCTATTGGTCCACTTTGTCCGCATCGCTTCTCTTCTTCTTCGATGTGTAACGTTTCTCTCCATAACGTTGTTTGTTTCTATTTCACTTTGTTATTTTGCTTCGTTTCGCTGATTTGCTGCTTATGTTGCCTCCAATTACCTCTTCTTTTCATGTTTTCCTCCATCTGCTTTGGTTTTCTTCTTCCACTGATTCCGTTCCGCTTCTATTCTTCGGCTGTTCTCTTTCTACTGCTCCGTTGGTTTGCTTCAATTTTTGCTGCTTCTTGCGATTATTCTATTTTTCTTATCTCTGTTGTTTTTTCGCTCTCTTTTGACTTTTCTCTTTCCACTTTCTTATTTTCTTCCACTTGTTTCCTTCTGTTTCTCTACGTCTTCAACTTCATGTGCTTCTGCTCGTCCGATTCTATTCTTCGACTTCTATTGATCGTAAAAAGCTATGAAAGTATGGCGAGAACGGTTTTCCCGGGAAACTGACTAGAATGATCAAGGCAACGATGGATGGTGTACAGTGTTACGTGAAGATATCGGGTGAGTTATCGGACTCGTTTGAAACACGCAAAGGTTTTTGATAAGGCGATGGTCTTTCCTGCCTCCTGTTTATCATTACGCTAGGAGGTGCGGGGCACTGTTTTAAATAAATCCAGCCAATTCTTTTGTATTTACTGACGACGTGGAAACGGGAAGCAGAAAAGGTTGGATTAACCCTTTCAAGCCTATAATTGAAAAAAGTAGGAAATATATTTTTGAAATGTTCTAGGTCGTCTCAACTTTCCTGGAGTTCAGAATATAAGATCTAAAGTTGTATCGGTAGCTTTTGTCCGCTACACAAAGTTAGGTATGTATTCAATCATATTTAATAAATGTTCTGAAAGACCAACCATCATGGGACGTTCTATGTCATCCAAACTGTCCTGGAGTTCAGAATTTCTAAGGTCTAAGGTGAATTTTCATCAACTACTTGAACATCCCAAGATAATTTGATAATGACTAGTGACCGTACAGAAGATTCACTGAACGTGTTTGAGAGTATATCGTTATTTTCATAGGTTATAAAGCTTCTGTTACGGCTGTAGATCCCCATCTTCCGAACTCAAGGGAAGCTTTTTGTGACCTTGAACATAACAAGATATATCATTATGTCAGTTGACTACCAGAATCAATGAAATTTGGTCAAAAACATTTGTTATTTTAACTGGAAATTAGAAGAAAAATTAGTATTTTCCATTTAATTCCAACTACCTTTGCTTATCTTCGACAGATACGCGTATTTCGTCTACAATGTGTAGACTTCTTCAGTGTCTCGTACTAATAACTCGACTTGTAGTACGAGACACTGAAGAAGTCTACACATTGTAGACGAAATACGCGTATCTGTCGAAGATAAGCAAAGGTAGTTGGAATTAAATGGAAAATACTAATTTTTCTTCTAATTTCTAGTTACAGGTATTCCACTAAACAGCTCAAACCCTTTAGGATTCATTTGTTATTTTGTTTAGTACAGAAAACTGAAGTATCAGCTGAAGATTTAAAGTTTTGAACTCCATGATATTATCGAAGATTATCTCATAATGTCTGTTGTTCTTTCAAGATATTCAATGAGTAAGTTTCAATAACTATTGTACCTTTGCATAGACAAGAAACTTAAGGTCTCCAGGATAGTTTGGATAACCTAGAATGTTTTATATTCTTTATAATGTTTGTTGACCTTTGAGAATATGAACTAAATATTAATTGAATATGTTTGAGTATTTGTTTGCCTGTTACACCTGTTGTTCATAGATCTGAACGCCAGTTTAGATGACCTCGACTATCCCAAGATTGTCTTCTTATGTATTTTTACGTTCGAAAATATTCACTGAATATGCTTGAATACGTTACGTAACTTTACATAGCCCAAAAAGCTACTGTTACTATCGTAGATTTCAAGTTCTAAACTCCAGGGCAGTTTGGATCAAACAGTTATAAAATAACGGTTGTTTACCTTCCAGAAGACTCATTGAATATGTTTGAAAACATAAGGTCACTTTACATAGTCTTAAAAACTACTGTTACATCTTTAGACTTTATGATTCGCACTTAAGGACAGTTTGGATGACCTAGAATATCATAAAATTATTAAATTATGATTGTTGACTGTAGATCTGAAGTTCTGAACTCAATTACATTTCGGATAACCTAGAACATCCCAGAAAGATACAAAAATGTGTATCGTTCATCAACAAGAATTTAATAAAATGTATGCATATGTATGCATAGACTTTCTGAACTTCTTCATATTCAAGATGCTCTGGGTCATAAATTAGGCCTTAAACCCCTTCTTTATATTTTTCCCAAATAGACCAATTGATGTAGAATTTGCCAAAGACAGTGTACACTTTTATTCAGTTTGTGATTTGATACAGCCATTTTCCTTTTGGGATCATAGGTCGTTGTAGGGATGTCAGACAACAATTCCTCAAGAATGGTGTTAGCCTCGAATTCGACCGGTAGAAGACGCAGGGGAGCGCATTGAGTTCGTTGTTGTTGAGAATTTCGTTGTTGTTGAGAATTTAATTAATTAATGATTTTTCCCGTACTGAAAAAACTGCTGAATAACCCCGGAAGTTGTTGCCATCTGCGACAAGAAGCTACACAGAAAAACATCTTGTAGTAAAAACTACCATTTCACCCGACTATGCCTATTTTTAAAACTACCATGAAATTTCAGTCAAATTTACTACGATTATGGTTAAACCTTCAACATTTGTGGTATATTTGACAGACTTCAAATTGACATCAACCGCACCATAGTTGATCTCATCGCAGGCATGGTAAAATCAAACGCATTTATTGTCAGGTGAAAATTGCTGGTGTTTGCGCTTAATTTATCTCTCGAAATGGTAGTTTCTACTGGTTTTTTTTGTGTGTCGAAATAAAGGTTTTGGAATCGTTTTGAACTCATGCTTTACATTTTTACAATAAAAAATAATCAAGAAGGATGTGAATTACATTTAACGTGTACCAACACTTGAGTAGTGTAGGATGAAGTGTGATCGATTTTTCGAAGTATCGATTTTACACGCTCATTTCTAGTGTCAAGCAAGCTGTATTGACGTATGCAAAAGTCATCATGACAGGTCAAGGGTCACTCAAAAAAAAAAAAATGTTATAAGCCAATCCAAAAAAAATTTGGCCTATTTTTGAAATCCATCGAAAATTGCGATTTCAAAAAATGACTTGTTATAATTCAATTTATTGTTGAATCCATGGCATTTCCAAAAATACTAAATATCATTCATATGTTGTAAAGCGAAAAAAAGCCCAAGTAGCACATGTTGTTACATTAAAGTCGCAGCGATTGTTATGTACCATATTTGTATGTGAAATCAAAATAACTGTAACTGTCTTTATAACAGCTGTGTAACCAAAAAAGCGCAAAACGTGTAACTATCAAATGTTACATAAAAAGTTACTGAGTAATCAATATGTAACAATGCAAAGTAAGAGACTGGTTATTACACAACTTGAATGTAACGTTACCCAGCAACTATAAATTAACTAATAAGTTACTAATTAGTAATCCTGAAATACTGCGGACTTTTTTTGATCGATTAGTTTTGGAGCCATGAATATTCAAGTAGTTGCAACATCGTTGCGATGAAATCAAAAAAATTATTTATCACAGTTCATGACCATCGATAGAAAATATAATTGATATATATTAACATTGAAGTAGTTATGTTGAATTTCAAGAAAAATCATCAACATTGTTTGTCCAGTTTTAAATTTATGGTGAAACCTATGATGTATACTTCAAAAAATCGCACGCTTCAAGTAACATAAGCTTTTTGTTATTTTTGTGTGTATTATTTTGTTTTCAAAAACATATGTGTATGTAAATGTTGTATCGAATATAAGCTATCCACATACATTTGCGTTGTACGCATGTATTTGTGATGGTTTTTTATGCTCTGAACACTGCATGCTGTGCGTTTGACTATCAGCTTTCTTTTGTTTACTTGTTTGTGCGGTTCAAATTCTGCGTTTTCAAAATGTCGCGTATTGAAAAGGAAGTGAAAATTAAGGTTCTGGACACATGGCTAAGTGAGAAGGGTATTACTATGCGAAAATTGGCGAAGCGGTTTGGAATTCATCATGCGAGTGTTAAAACCATCATTAATAAGTTTGGGAAACACTATTCTTTGGATGAGCTACCAGGAAGAGGCAGAAAACCCGGTTCTTCCAACCCGAAACTGGAGCAGAAAGTGGTATCTCTAATCATGAAGAACAAATCAATGTCAATACGTGATTTGGCCAAAAAAGCAGCAACGAGTGTCGGAATGATCCAGCGTATCAAGAGGCGAAACCACCTGAAGACCTACAAGAAGCAGAAAATTTCGAAACAAAGTGCAGAACAGAAGAAGCGAGCAGCAACAAGGGCCCGGAAATTGTATTCGCGTCTTTTGCAGCGTCCGGATGCATGCGTTTTGATGGACGATGAGACCTATGTAAAGGAGGACTCAAAAACCCTTCCAGGTCCACAATACTTTACTGCCGTCGTTGGGGAGGATGTGAGCAATGCGGACAGGTCGATTCAAGTGGAGAAATTCGGTCGAAAGGTACTGGTATGGCAAGCAATATGTTCCTGTGGTTTGAAGTCAACCATTTTTTACACTACCGGAACTATAAATGCGGAAATCTATCGATCTGAGTATCTCCAGAAGAGATTGTTGCCTTTATATAAGAAGCATAGTACACCTCCACTGTTTTGGCCGGATTTAGCGGATCACTATGCCAAAACCACTCTCAATTGGCTTGCGGAAAAGGGTATAGATTTCGTTGAGAAAAATATCAATCCACCAAATTGCCCTCAGCATCGACCCATCGAACGTTACTGGGCAATCGTGAAGAGGGTCTTTAAGAAGACTGGTAAGGCAGCTGGGAACATGCAGGAGTTCAAAAAAATTTGGGCTCAAGCATCCAAAAAATGCGAGCAACACTTGTCCGGAACTTGATGAAGAGCATTCGATCCAAAGTTTGACAATTCGTGAAGGAATAACTTAAATTTCATCCGGTCTTCATTATGTTCAAGTTTAACATCGTACAATAAAGGATCAATTTTTTGTATGAATAAAATATCGGTTTTCAACATAATTTGAAAGAAAGTTTGTGGATAGCTTATTTTCGATACACTCCTTATACTGGCCAGATCCTTGTACGTTTTAAATCCGAACTTCAGATAATACCTTTATTTGAAATTTGAAAAATATTTAAAATGGCTGTAAAAATCTGCCTCATAATTAAAATTAAAGACATGTCTGTAAAAATGGTATCCATTTGCTGCTTCGTTTTTCAACCTGGATTCGTCTATAGCTAACGTAGTTGGGACAAAATATGGGCTTCAATAAAAAATGTTATAAGCCAATTGTAAATTGTTAGTTTCATGTTCATTGTTGGTATTATTTGCATGCACAGTCAAACACGTCTATCAAATATAAAAATTGACATAGTACACTTCGCACCTGGGCAGTACTACATAACAGTTTTCTAGTACCGTAGAGCGGGGTGACTTCGATCAACGGGGTGACTTCCACCGCCAAGTTCGATATTTATTCAATTTAAAATTATCCTTCTCCCAGTGTCTGAATTTTTAAAGCTTCGAACCATATATATTCAGAATTTATTAGGGTATATAAATGCATTTTGTTTTTAGCATGTCTATATTTCTTTCGCTATAAAAAAAATATTAAAAAAAAATGCTCCTTATGGTATTTTTTACCAAGCCCAACAACAATCATATATTCAAGCAATAAAATGATTTAAAAAAAAACGCCAACCACATTTTCAGATTCCTTAAACATTCGTCTCTCTAAGCTTATCGAAAAGATATTAATGAAAAAAAAATATTTTGATCGAAAATTAAGAGCAAACGAATAAACGCGACAACCTTCTTGAAGTGTTGCACTACCTTCCAATCTGAGGTGGAGAAAAGGTGTGAAACATTTATTTCGACAATTTAATGGTATTGAGAAGTCCAAAATGCTGAGAAAGTACGTGAAAAAAGTTGGTGGAAGAGCTTATTTACAGTACAGTTTCGAATCGATGGATGCTGCGTTGGAGGCAGTACGAAAAAAATGATATTCAATGCGTGAAGCTGCTCGGACCTACAGCATTCCTTACAGCACCTTTCATGATACACTCAATGGACGGCACCTGCAGACGGTTGGTGGTCAGACAATCTTAACCGATGCCCAGGAAGCGAATCTCCGGGAAATTCGAAATCCGGGAAAATCAAAATTGTAGGTGAATGGGGATTCCCTTTGACTCCGGCCAGCGACTCCGGACTCCGAACTACTGAAAAATAGCAATGGATGGGTCGCTCATAAGTTATGTCATGCTTTTAGTGGAAGCGAGCTTTGGGAATTGGGATAATCTGTACACAAAATTTAAGGTCCATAAAAAAACATGACAAAGGGGGAGGGTTTTGAAAATGGTCCTTTTTTGCGTGACATAATTAATGAACGTTCCCTTTGGGGAATGCTCCACCCCTGTGCTATTCGGGAGACATCTGCATCAGACGGTTTGCATAAAACATTTGTTCATTTATTCATTTAAGCACTTCAAATGGATAAAATTGAGTTTGGTCGAAGTCACCCCATTACTGAAAATTGGCCGCGGGAATTAAACAATTTTTTTAAAGTTCATCTGACATAATAATTTTTTTTAAATTTCTGTGTAGTGTTATACTACAGATACCAGTACTGGTTTTAAAAATGTAAAACAAAATTTTAAAGATAATCATCATAGAAAATTTCAAGAAATAGTTCAAAAAGTGATCGAAGTCACCCCGTTTTACGGTACATGAGTAATCCATGATTTGTGAGTATTTCTTCGGCACTCTGACTTCCATCCAAGGGTGAGTCGCTTAGAACAGTGTGCTTGCCACGATGTCTTACACACCAGACGAATATGTTTCATAACTGCAGTTCTTCGATGTTCAATCCACACCACAGGTGTGGCACACTGAGGAACACTTTTGACAGTTGAGCTTAAAGAAATAAGAAACTAGCAACTTTGCCAATATGCCTGGTTTCCAGGTTCAGCAGAAAATAACAATTTGAACTGTCAACACATCGGCACCTTCGGCTCATTACGGGATCTTCCAGAACAATGCAACGCTTGTAGACATACTAAAATGAAATAGCAGAGAAGAAAAGTGTGCTGAGCGATCCACCCCTTCCTCCCATCAATTTTGGGTATATGATCGAACTGAATTATTGCCTACATCCAGAGCGGACTCATTGATGATTCCGATCGTACGATCCACGATCGACCGCCATATTTGTCTTGCACTCTCCCACTATCACGGCCCACCCGTCTCATTGTGATTGTTATTCGATCGCGTCTCTAGTTCAAGGTGACCTGCATTTGCTTTCAGCCGCTTTCAGCGCCATCGAACACCTACAGAGCATGCAGTTTAGGTATTTACTTCAGCTATACCTGACTCATGGCCTGCGATATGATGTCGTTACAGATCGGAACGAAACGGAAGGTGATTGGAAAACGTCCAAATCGCATGGTCTCAAGTCGGACGGACGAACGGATGTCGCGGGAGAAGTGCATTTTCTAACTACACCTCTGCGTGACCGGCGTGGCGTGGCGTGCAGTCACTCCGTTTGATTTCCTCGTGAAGCAGGCCATGACCGAGAAAGAGAAAGAGCCTGCTAGATCATGTGTCCACCACACGGCCACCATTAGATGTCGAGGTTCACTGGCCGCTCTTTCGTAGACGTCGTCGTCGTCGTCGCATGTCAGGATTTCAGCTCCAGTAGAGAAGCAACTGCCAATTTCACCGCAACCAAACACAATGATTACAAAGTTGTTGATCTTCTTTATCTCCGCTCAATTAATAGTACACGCATGGATAAGGCCGAAATTGCAAGCCAAATCTTCTACATATTATAGACACACGGCGGATTTGATTGGACGGAAAAGCGAAAATTCAATAATTGTAGCCCCAATTTGATTATAGTGGCGGCGCAGAGGAGGTTGCACTTTGGCCATCTTTGTGGGTGGACTTTTCGCCGCTGCTGAAGGAGGCACGAGGAGAGGCACTCGATAATGTTAGCGCATCGCATTGCCATATTATTGATGCTAGCGATTTTGCCGATGTGGTGTAATTAGATTTGTTGTGTGCGTTGTTTGCGTTCATGATTTCTTGCTCATCGACCGCCAACCAGTCCGGTCAAAAGTAGAAGTTATTTCCAACAAGCCAACCAACGGATAGCGATCGGATAGATGTGGGTCAATTGGGTTGCCGAGTGATTGATGAGAGTGCGAGCTTCGGGTTTGGTAACCTTTATTTCAGAGGGAATCGGCGATTCGATAATAGTTCGGTGGGTTCCCATTGTTTGTTGATGGACGTAATAATGATGATTGAGTGAAAATTGGATGCAATGGTTGTTAGCGAAATGTGACCTTATTTTCTGTACCGGAATACACCGTTTAATAAGTCGTTCATCGGGTTGGAGATTTGTTGGGTCCATGAACGATTTAGTCAAGCAGCTCGTCGTCATTTTCCAGCATCCATTTTAGACAGATCCAAATATTTTGATGGTTTTCATTGACTGGTGTGCTACATTAGAACCGGATGTTCCGCAATTTGCGAAAGCGTCTTCGCTACCAACGATTTCCCATCGGCACCCGCCTTCAATAACATAGTGCAGCGAAATTCATGCAGTGGGAAAATATCAAAACAACGTCAGAATTGAAAAACAAAATAAGAGAATAACGTATGCATTAAGAAAATTGGACTGATTTTAGCGATTTTGCAACCATTTTAACCTTAGCATCACCAGTCGTAGCAACCCTGTTGGGTACTAAAAAAAATGACAGCGTCATCAGTTGTTTTGCAGCAGTCTTGGCGCGAAGAAGTTGGACATAGTGAGGCCCTTTGCGTCGGCCTGATATGGCCGATCCGGTAATTACGACATCTTCTCGCTTCAGTAGAAAGGCGAGAGCGTCGAGCGTAAAGTACAGCAAATGCTGAAGAGGAAGACCTAGGACAAGGTGGCCTCATCGATCCGCGTCTTTTTTTTTCTAATTAATTCGTTTATATGTTAGGCTCAGGCGTGTATAGTACTTTGCGGAGCCGATATTCAATATTGTTATTAACAGCGTTTTATTCTTCAATTTTAGTAAAATTGGGGTGCCAATTAATCGTGGCTGGCTCGAGGTTAACGGGTCACATTATCGTTTGGAAGGGGCTAGGCAGGTAACTTTTTTAAGGTATTAGTTGCTGCTCATGGTTTCAGGAACTAAGCCGCAGCTGGATGACTACAGCTTGCTGGGTAGGTTGACATTGACTGCCCTGTGCGTGTTATGGTTGACTTCAGGGTTTTCACACTAGGGTGTGATGTTTTGCAGGCTCGTGCTTCAACATATGCCCAAATCGAATAATCCAACGGATTAAGATCTGGACTGCTAGGGGGGCACAAATCCTTCGGCCAAAACTTCATGTTATCGTTCAACCATTGTTGGGTTCGATTGGACGTGTGACACGGCGCTCCATCCTGCTGTAGGACAACGTTTTGGTCCTCGGAGAAGTTGGCCTTCACCCAGGCACTTGATCCTTTAAAATGCCGATATACACTTCGGTATTGATTTTAACTTCAGCATTTCAGGCGGCATTTTCAAACCGTTGGACGCCACCAAGCCAAACATCATAACACCAGCCGGATATTTGGTTTGAAATTTGAATATCACTTCTTCCGGAACGTTCTCCATTTTCTGCGGTGAAATAAACCGGTCCGTGCGGCTGTTGGCCACAGCATCGATGCTGAAAATCTTTTCGTCGGAGAACAGGATTATCATTTTTTCCTTCTTCAACAAGGAAAGCAATCTCTTGGAACGAGTCACTCGTAGTTCCTTGACCCGGTCCGTAATCAAGTGGCGTTTCACTCTGGCTCTGGAAGATGCATGCAGGTCTTCTTTGATGATTCTCCGCATGGATTTCTCCGAAATATTGGCTTCCTTTGCAAGTTTTCTTATGGAACGCACCGGGTTGCGAGTAATTTTTGCACGGACCGATTTGATCCGGTTCGGCGTGCGGATTGCCAACTTGGCTATCTCTTTCGGCTTCTTCTGGGCAAGCAACTGGTGATTACTTCTTTCGCGAACATTTTGACGAATTTGCAATAAAACAAATAGAATGTTTGGATGCAGCACTTGAAAGTAAACATAAACAAATACACTTTCGACAGAAATCAGTCAGTAGCTACACGAATTAACCCAATACTCATGTTTGAACATTTTCGCATTATTTTCTGCCGCACCCTGTACTACAGTCTGTCGTCTACACTCAAAATAATCGACACGTTACATCCACCTGAAACGCACGTAATTTTCGTCCACTACCAAAACCAGTAATTAACACGTGGAATTCACGTAAGAGCTACGTGATTTCCACGTAAATTCACATTCTACGTGAAAACCACGTAAATGTTACGTGATTTTTCACGTAAAATTCACTGGCATGCAATATTTACCTGATTTTACTGAAGAAAATTTGGTTACGTGTTCAGGTGGAAGTTACGTGAAATTTCACGTGAAAATAACGTGTCGATTTTTTTGAGTGTAGTAAAGTTCGCTAAATATAAATTCTCGTAAATCGTAGTTCTGGACTTTTATTAATTACGAGAACATGGTGTAAGAAGTGGGATAAGGACTATTGATACGTTGCACAGTGGGCAAAAACTGATGAAAACTAAGGAAAAAATCTGTAACTTTTGTCGCTTTTAAGCGCGGCTTGAAAACAAGGCCATTTCCGCTTGAAAATTGTCTGGGAAATCGAATGAAACTGGTTTCAATCACCGCACGGATATGGTTGTGGAGTTATAGAGCTTATTTTACCCCACTTCCCCTTATATTCTTGAATAATTTAAAGATATCTTTGCATGGAGTCGCTCAAGATCAACAAAATAGTGCTAACCCCATGTGAAATTTCCTGGAAAATCGAATAGAAGCTGTTTCACTAACCGCACGGCTCTGTGAACGAAGATATGGCTGGTTTTACCCCACTTCCCCTAGTATTCTTGAATAATTTATAGATATCTTTGCTCGAAGTTACTCAAAATCAACAAAATAGTGCTAATCCCATGCGAAATTTCCTGGAAAATCGAATAAACGTTATTTCAACCACCGCACAACTCTGTGAACAGAGATATGGCTGGTTTTACCCCACTTCCCCTTATATTATTGAATAATTTATAGATATCTTTGCTCGGAGTCTCTCAAGGTCAACAAAATAGGACTATTCCTGTGAAATTTTTTGAAAAATCGAATAGAAGCTGTTGCAACCACCGCACAACTCTGTGAACAGAGATATGGCTGATTTTACCCCACTTACTCTTGTATTAATGAATAGTTTATGCGCCGTGCGGTGGTTGAAACAGCCTATATTCGATTTTCCAGGAAATTTCATATAGGAATAGTCCTATT
This sequence comes from Aedes japonicus, assembly GCA_034211315.2. Classification (NCBI taxonomy): domain Eukaryota; kingdom Metazoa; phylum Arthropoda; class Insecta; order Diptera; family Culicidae; genus Aedes; species Aedes japonicus. The sequence continues at coordinate 40,253 of JASCZW010001693.1, read as the reverse complement.
TTGTTGATCTTGAGCGACTTCGAGCAAAGATATTTATAAATTATTCAATAATATAAGGGGAAGTGGGGTAAAATCAGCCATATCTCTGTTCACAAAGTCGTGCGGTGGTTGAAACAACCTGTATTCGATTTTTCAAAAAAAATTCGCATAGGACTAGTCATATTTTGTTGATCTTGAGCGACTTCGAGCAAAGATATCTATAAACTATTCAATAATATAAGGGGAAGTGGGGTAAAACCAGCCATATCTCTGTTCACAAAGTCGTGCGGTGGTTGCAACAGCTTCTATTCGATTTTTCAGGAAATTTCACATAGGAATAGTCCTATTTTGTTGATCTTGAGCGACTCCGAGCAAAGATATCTATAAATTATACAAGAATAATAGGGGAAGGGGGGTAAAACTAGCCATATCTTCGTTCACAGAGCCGTGCGGTTAGTGAAACAGCTTCTATTCGATTTTCCAGGAAATTTCACATGGGGTTAGCACTATTTTGTTGATCTTGAGCGACTCCATGCAAAGATATCTTTAAATTATTCAAGAATATAAGGGGAAGTGGGGTAAAATAAGCTCTATAACTCCACAACCATATCCGTGCGGTGATTGAAACCAGTTTCATTCGATTTCTCAGACAATTTTCAAGCGGAAATGGCCTTGTTTACAAGCCGCGCTTAAAAGCGACAAAAGTTACAGATTTTTTCCTTAGTTTTCATCAGTTCTTGCCCACTGTGCGTTGTTTCGGCGTCATTTTCTCGAAATTGCGAAAAACGGGAGTGAAAAAGGACTATTTTCGACACAAATTAGGTGGGCATCGGAGGTCATTTTGTTTTTGTCCGTGTGCTTGGTGAAGAGACTTTTTCGACACGGATTGCTCGGGCACCGGAAGCCATGTTGAAATTCCTGTGAACATTTCAGGACCCTCATCGACATGCGTCCAACGCAATTGAAAACGTTCCAGGATCATCAGGTTCAGCTTTTCACAAGGCTGATGAAGGACATGGCTACGACGGTTACCCATGAGCCGTCGTCATCAAAGATCCCAATTCATCAAATCAGTGGAAGGAGACATGGAGGAGAATATGGATTTTTTTGAAAGGAGCTGGAAGGCGTATTCCAGCGCAACTGGAATGGATCAGTGGCCGGCTGAGGAGAACGCCAAGAAAGTCAGTAGTCTTCTTCCGGTGATGGGAGAGGCAGCTAAACGGAAATACTTCAATTTCGAGTTGACGGCGCAGCAGCAGGCAGATCCGACCACTATCAAGTCTATCAAGTCGAAAGTTATCACAAAGCAATACATTTTCATTGATTTCTGGATTTTTTTTCGGCTGGTCAATTATCGCATGAATCAATTACTGATTATGCCACGCGACGGCTCAAGGCACTTGCCAAGATGGCAAAGCTTCGGGAACTAGAAAACGAGCTAGTTACCTATAAGGTCGTGACGGCTAATCGATGGTCACAGTTGAGGACGAAAATGTTGGCCATGGCAGACATCACACTCACGAAGGCCGTGGATATGTGTCGAGCCGAAGAGATCGCGGCCAAACGATCGCTGGATTTGGGAGTTTCTACCTCGAAACTAGCAGATGTGAACAAAGTGAGTAGAGCCAAGGCTGCAGGACCTCTCTGGTGCAAATTCTGCGGAGACCACCATGAATTTTCCAAAGGAACCTGGCTTGTAATTGAAAAACGCTGCCACAAGTCTACCGGCAAGAATCACTTTGGAAAAGTATGTAAGAACGACAAGAAATCGAAGCATCGAAGATCTCGACGGGGGCAGGAGGTTAAAGACGGAAACAGAGAGTCCAACGACGAAAGCGGCACTTCATCGGATTAATCGGAAAAGGAACACAAGACCGGGAAGATTTTTGATAACTCGGATCATGGCGGAACTTGAACTGAAATTCAACAACGTTTGAAAGTCTGTGACGTGCGAAGTCGACACAGGTGACAACACAAGTCTGATCGGATCATCAAGCCTGATGAAACTAAGCGGAATCAATAATCCACAGCTGATGCCTTCAAAACTTCGGAGGTGGTCAAATCAAAGTTTCGGGACATGTCAAGATTTCGTGTCGTCGCAGAAGAAGAAGATATCGCTTGGTCCTTCAGGTTGCGCTGTCGAACACTGTCCGCTGCTCTATGCAAAAGCCTCTCGAGAGCTTGGTTCCGTGAAATTCTGCAAGGCAGTTGTGTTCAGCAAGCCGAAATCTACGGATACCTCGGAGCAGCTATTCAATATTTACCGGAACAAGGCGCAGGAGATTGTCGACAAACATCAGGATCGAATCACCGGTTACGGAAAGTTCGCAGATACTGTTGCCTTGGAAATCGACGACGGTATTGCTCCATCAATCTAACCTACCAGACGGGTTCCAATCGAAATGAGAGATAAGTTGAAGAAGGAACTCGAGCAGCTTGAGAAAGATGGACTTATAGTAAACGAAGCATCACACACGGCTGGGCTAGCAATTTGGTCATCGTGAAACGTCCGGGATCGGATGGAATTCGAGTGTGCTTAGATCCGATCCCGCTCAACAAGGCACTGAAAAGACCAAACCTGCAGTTTGTGACACTTGATGAAATCCTGTCGGAATTCGGAAAGGCAAGGGTTTTTTCAACCGTCGACGCTATGAAGGGGTTTTGGCACGTGGTGTTTGACGAAAACAGTAGCAGACTGACAACATTCTGGACGCCCTTCGGAAGCTTTCGTTGGACCCGCCTGCCTTTTTGTATCGCCTTGGCGCCAGAAATTTTTCAGCTTAAGCTTCAGGAAGCTATCGAAGGTTTGAAAGGCGTGGAATGTATTGCAGACGACGTGTTGGTGTACGGAATCGGCAACACATTTGAAGAAGCTTTGATCAACCACAACCTGTGCCTGGAAGCGCTCCTGATTAGACTGGAAGAGAAGAATTTAAAGTTGAATTTGTCGAAACTCAAACTATGCAAAACCTCGGTGAAGTTTTACGGGCATGTACTCACCGATCGCGGATTGAAGTCAGACAAATGCAAGATCGTTGCTATTCGAGATTTTCCCATGCCAACCAACACAAAGCAAGTGCACCGTTTCGTTGGAATGGAGAATTATTTAAGCCGTTTCATTAGAACCTCAGCGTCAACCTAACCAATTGGCGTAGATTGGTCTCAGAAGAAGTTCATTAGCAGTGGACGAAAATAGAAGAAGACGAGTTCAACAAAGTGAAATCATTGTTTTCAGACGTTGGGACGCTGCGTTACTTATGATCCTAACCTTCCGTTGACAATAGAATGCGACGCCAGTTGCTATGGTCTAGGCGCTACGGTCTTTCAGCAGGGCTAATCTCTTCTGGCCCGGCATGAGTGCCCAAATAAAGGACGTCGTGAAGGAGTGCACGGTTTGTGCGAAGTACGCCGCTGCTCAGCTGAATCCGCCGATGATGAGCCACAGCATTCCGGTTTTTCCCTTCCAAATGGTGAGTATGGATGTCTTTCTTGCAGAGTATCGAAGTCGGCTACTTCGAGGTCGCCCTTCTCGAGGATTTGATCTCGGACTCCGTCATTCGGTTGTGCAAGAAAAATTTCGCTCGTCAGGATGTGCCCCAGACGGTCTTGACAGACAATGGCACCAACTTTATCAACCGCAAGATGGTGCAATTCGCGATCGATTGGAATTTCGAGCATATTACGTCACATCACATCATCAGCAAGCGAATGGGAAGTCCGAGGCAGCGGTGTAGATTGCCAAGCGAATGATCAAGAAATGTGAAGAAACGGGGAAGACTTTTGGCTCGCCCTCCTGCATTGGCGCAATGTTCCGAATAAGATTGGCTCCAGTCCGGCAAGTTGTCTTTTCTCGCGATCTACACGATGCAGTGTTCCCTCTTCCGTGGCGAATCTGCTTCCAAAAGTTGTGTAGGATGTACCTGAAGCGTAGGTCCAAATTCCACTACGATGCAAGGTCTCGTACCCCATGTGGGTTCTCCAGTGTTCGCTCAGCTCAATCCGAAAGTAATCAAAATATTGACACCAGGAGTTGTATCGAACAAGCTGAGTGATCGCTCGTACTTAGTAAATGTTGCTGGCGCTGAGTTTCGGCGAAGCTTGGTTCACTTGAAGCCACGATATGAGAGCACCGAGGATAGTACCGGATCTATACCACGATGAGATCAACAGCTATGCAATGGTTCCGGCCTGGTTTCAACTGTTTTTCCGACTCCGAGGGTAGTCGAAAACCTCCCATCGGCGAGCTGCAACGTTGAATTAAATACATCGCCTCCTGCGATTGAACCGTCTTCAACGTCAGTGATAGTTCCAGAGGTAACGTCTGATCAACCGTCTAAAACAGCGACGCGAGTTCGCGAGCCAAAGCAACGCGTCGCGAAGCCAGCCAAACAAATCAAGCCAAATAATGCATAAGGTCCTAAGTAACAATATAAACAAAATCGAGTTGAATATCGATTCGGACAGAAATCCATTACTTTTATATGAATCATTTTGAAACTATGCTCTAAGATTTAAAAAAATTGAAAATACGAGCGATAACAAAACGGGCAAAATACCTGCCGTCTTATATCACACAGCTCTGTACATTGGACTTTTGTCATCGCTTGTCCAATGTACAATGTTTGTTTAAAATTTTGACAGATGTAGATAGGACCTACATGTTTTCTTCTTAAAACGCGTGTTCTGATTGTTCGAAGAATTGAAACAAGCAAAAAGTTCTTCGTTTGGATGGATAATATTTAACTACTTCAAGCAACATTTGTCTCAAATTGAAAAAATAGGATCGACAATTTCAATATTCTTTATTCAAATCGTAATAGCAACTCACTTGTGTAATCTTAAATGTTTGTAAGATTTTTAACCTTAAACGTCGTCAGGATTATGAAGAAAATGTTGCCTTTGGTGTTTAGTGTGATTCTAGACGTGTAATTGATACATTTGTTACTTAGGACTTATTGCTTTTGTATTTGTATATTGGACGTGTTCGAGTGGTCTTTTGCAAAGTTATAATGTGCATTGGACTATTGTGATTGCGGTTTGCTCTAGTAAAATAATGTTTACATTAATTCTGTATTAGTGTTCGGATAGTCGAAGAATCTTTACAGCCTTTTTGTCGTGCGGAGGCATAAAACTAAAGATAAAGGGTTTATTAATTTCAATTTGCATGGTTCACTTGTCTAAAATAGTCTTCTCTTAATGTACTGGCCTACTGCGGAACAATTTCATTTGATTTTTTTTGTACATCTATAAGGCTTATAATTAAACCAAGGGAACTAATATTTAATTCAGGTTAAGTTTACCTTGTAAGTACTGCTTTAATTAAGGTTTAAGGATTTCCATCAAACACCACTATGCTAGGAACTACCGGCTACAGAACCATAGCTCGAATACAAAAGCCTAACATCAGGTTTTATTCTGCTACCTACACTCTGTTTCCGTCACATTGACAATCGATCAGCAACGGCGAGTTCGTTAGCTCTCATTAGACCAGTGTTGCCGGAACAATTAGCTTTATTGTTGAACTCTCAAACCTCCTAATTCTTGCATTTAGCAAACCCCAACATCGGCTTCATATTTATTCAATCGAAAATCGCACAACTCGACACAAATCTCAATCAATAAAGGACCAATGCATCTTATTTTCTAATGTGGGCTTTGTTGCGTTGTAGCAGGCACAAGAATAACAAAATTAGATGTATTGGAGTTTTAGGAGCTCTAATGTTATATATGTGGGTCTGAAATAACCATAAGTTCATACAGTTTGTACACTAACCCTTGTCATTTACGGTTAAGAACAAGTATTTGAAGTAATAAGTGCACCTGATACAATAGTCCGATTGAATAAATATGTAGCCAGTTGTTGGGGTTCTCTAATATAATAGACTACTTTTTATTTGAATTTTTGCTAATTGCAAAGATGAGGCAGTAGAAGAGTACAAAAATAAAGCTAGAAGGAAGCTAATGTGAACATTTATTTTATTAGTATTTATAGCAATCAAAAAAGTCCAATGTACATTCTAACTTGACAGAAGACCAATCTCACAGGTCCAATCTTCAAAGCTAAATGCAATAGGTCCTAAATAACAAATGTGTCAATTGCACAACTAGAATCATAGTAAACTTCAAAACCAACTTTTTCCTTGTGATCTTGACGATGGCTTACGTTGAAAACCATGCAAAAATTAAAGATTACATGATTAATTTACAGTTACGATTTAAAAAACAAATCAACATTTTCAATCCTATTTTTCTCGATTTGACACAAATGTTACATAGGACCTAATGCAATGTTTGGCTTGAAATGATCAGTCCCAGTTCATCAAGTACTCGGCTCAGACGGGAAACAAGCAAGCCGCAGAAGTTAAGTGATTATGATCTAAGTTTGTAAGCTTAGCTTAGCTTAGCTTATACTGACTGCACGTATCAATGTTTGCTACTCCGTGATTGATCAAAATCAGTGAAATTGCACAATGAATCAACTAAATGGGGCTGGGAGTAACCGACCATTCTCGCTGTACACGCTTCAGTGACTCAATTTCTTCAAAAATCAATAACGACGCCGGCCACGTCCTTGCAATCAGTTGGGAATAGGGAAGGAAAGTTAGTGTGACCTTTGCTGATTAGGGACCGTGTTTACCTCTGCATCCCCACAGAGGTCACAGGAAGGAGGTTTTTCTATGTTAGTAGGGTAGTGCTCGATGGATCAGGATTCACCTTGATAAGTGATGTGATCATATAGTATAGTTAATTTAATTCAGGGGACAAAAAGGATAACAATTACCTGTTTCGGTCCGCGTTTTTGAGAGCACTTACCACTTCTCAATTGTCTGAAAATCCCTTGCAAGGTCCAATTGGATAGCGTTGTTTTTTCCGCGGTACCTAAATGATGCCTATCCAATACGGCCAAGCTTGCCCCATATGGCATTGCAGGTGAACGAAAGTAGCATCGTATCTCGAACTTAACTCATCCAACTGTGGAACTGTATCTACAGGGTGGCAACGTAGAAATGATACACTCGGAAATTGTTATAAAACTTAAACAGAATTGTATTTCTCATTCATTTAACTTTTAATAACAAGACAAAATGTTAAACTTTTATTGTGCTTAGTGAAGTTCAAACCTTTCACCTTTGTATTTAATCACGGTACGGAGACGCTTCTCAAAGTTTTTGCAAGCCGCACGCACCACCTCCTCCGGCATTTGATCCCAAATCTCAACCAAGCGTTTTTTAAATGAGTCCAAACACATGTGCTTCATATTGCCCAGTTTTTCAAGCATGTAGCCCCAGATGCTGAAGTCCAGTGGGTTCAAATCAGGAGACGATGCAGGGAATTCTGAGCAGCTGATGAAACATGGTAAATTTTGCTTACACCAATGCTGAACAACTATGGCCTTATGCGCTGGAGCTGAATCTTGCTGGAAGCAAAAACTTTCCGCACCGAAAAGTTTCTTAGCATAGGGAAGTAGGTGGTCCTTGATGACGTATTGTAAATAGTACTCTTTGTTTATTTTCACCCCCCTGTCTATGAACAGCAGCGGTAATTTGCCTTTTGACGATATTGCACCCCAAACCATCACCGCAGAGGCATTTTGATATCGTTCAACCCCTCGTTTGTCAGCCGGTATTTCACGAAGATTTGTTCCATATACACGATCATTTTGTTTGTTCAGGGACATTTCCAGAGTAAACAATTTTTCATCTGAAAAAATTATGTTATGACCAGCGTGCGTCTTAAGCAACGCACGTGATCTGGCAACTCTGTCTTCATTATTCTTGCGTGTCAATCCGTGAATCCTCTGTTTTTTGAAAGCTCCATATCCAAGGTCACCTTTCAATATATTTTGCATTGATGTGTGACTCATTTTCATTTCACGCGCCATTTTTCTCGCCGACCGAGCCGGATTCCTTCAAATTCGCTCATTAACTGCCTTGATCGCTGAGGGCGTCCGTACACTGCGTTTTTTACCGGGTTTCTTCTTAGCGACAACAGTACCAGTATCTTTGAAACGTTTTATGGTCCTGTACACAAATAATCTGCTCAACTTCAAATGCGACAGCTTCCTTCTGATCTCCAAATTAGTCAATCCTTCAAGATGCAAGATCCGAATTTGTTCTCTACATGAATCCATTTCTATTTTCGTCAACTTAAGAGTACTAATTCAGTTTGTTGTTTACGAATGAACTGACAACAAGTCACTGTTTCAAATCGTACACAAGGGGTCTACCGATAATGGTATACATTGTAGCGAGGAGATCACAAATGAGTGTATCACTTTCATGTTGCCACCCTGTACAGCAATGCCATTTCGGTAATGGAACTAGTCCGTGGTGGAACTGGTTTACCAAGAGAAGTTTGACGAACATCGGTGTTTGTAGGATACCGGGTGTCCGGAGAGATTTTCCCAAGTCCTGGAGCTGAGTTTGGTAGACAGGTACAAGCCGGTTTAGCCAAGAATGGCTACGGTGGCGATACAGTTAAGGGTCAAACATGAATTACTCCGATAATAATTGTGCTATAATATCGGAAAACACAAAGGAAGAAAATGCACGTCAAACTTGCAACCCTAACCTATTATGGTAATCTGAATAACCGAAAAAGTTCAAATCAAAAAATGTATCGGAATAAGGTGACATCCAAGCGTATAATTGCTTAATTACTGAAAAAAAAAGAGCCTTCATCCACGAAATCGTTAACACACCCCTTGTGATCAAGGTTGTCAATATTGTCAATTGCATTTTTCGTTCCTCTTAGGAAAAACGGCAAATAAATCAGTAAAATGGAAAGCGCTCACCCGGATAATCAGCAACAATCAGCAAACGTGTACCAATCGGTTCGTTTTCGAAATCCATTTACACCGGATTTTAGTTTTATTCAACACACAAATGATGTTTAGGTATGACTCTGATCATAAACGCAGCAACCAGCATTCTAATAAGAATAAGTTTCATCACACAAAAAATAGTGATAAAACGTCGAAACACCGAGGTATTTTACTTTAGTCGAAAAGTCAATTGAAACTCCAGTTGTAGTCAGTCTAGGTAACGATACCGTTCTTCGTTTTGTGAACGGTATAATTCCCGTTTTTAAGGGATTAATACCCAGACCCTCTTTTTTGCACCACTCCGATTCAACGCAGTTTGCATTCGGCAGCAAATTATATTTTCCTGCTTTCCGCGCACGATGATACAAACGTCATCGGCATATCCAACTACTTCAAATCCAAGATCGGTTAACTTTTTCAAAAGATCATCAACTACTGGCGACCAAAGCACCTTTTGTGGTCTGACTACCAATCGCGATCCACCGAAGTCTGCAAACATGACTTGATTTTTAAGCATCGCCTCTATCCAACTTATTATTTCTTTGTCAAAGCGTCTAGTCTCCATGGCTGTGCACATGGAGCTATGAGATGCATTGTCAAAAGCCCCTTCTATGTCTAAAAATGCACATAAAGATATCTCAGAGCACGTATCACTCGACCCTTGTAGATGATGGAAGTGTCGTCCGCAAACATCGACAAAATACCACCACCCGGAAGGGGAGGAACATCTGACGTGAAGATGTTGAACAGGATAGGTCCTAAGAGGCTACCCTGGGGAACACCAGCAGCAACGTTAAACGTTTCAGAATGGGAATTGTTCAAAAAGACCCTGAATGATCTGTCCATTAGATAGTTCTTGATGATCTTAACAAGATAAATCGGGAAGTTGTATCGATGCAGCTTAAACACCAGACCATCATGCCAGACATTATCGAACGCCTTCTCGACGTCCAACAATGCCATGGCAGATGTCTTTCCAACGGACCTGTTCCGTTTGAGGATGTTAGTAACTCGCGTCAGTTGGTGGAGTGACCTTTTCTGAACCCAAATTGTTCCTGGAGGAAGATGTTGTTATGGTTTGCAAAATCCAGTAAACGGCTGAGGATCAGCTTTTCAAACAGGGGGCAATAACTTTTAGCGCTGGTAGGATCTTTGCCAGGCTTGCGAATAGGGATTACTTTGGCTATTTTACAGCTAGAAGGAAAGTAGCCAAGCTCCCAGCATCTGTTAAAGACCGCTGCAGGATGACGGAAGAAATCAAAACTCAAGTTTTTCAACTCGAGCTTGATGACTCCGTCGACACCTGCGGCTTTCATGTTCTTGGTTCGCTTGATGGCAGCTATCAGCTTATCAGCTGATATGCTACTATCGTCAGGGACAACTATCGGCGATTCTAGACATTGCCTCTGTAACCGTAGGCTCATGTGGGCTCACAATAGTTTGCCCAAGGTTGTGTGAGTTTACGAAGTGTTGACCTAGTGCGTTGGCCTTTTCAACAGAGGTGATAAGTAAAGGTGGAATCTTATGTTCCTAACACCGTCTTGAGAGGGTATGGTCCTGACGCTCAACCACTGGAAATCGTTCATGTGTTCGAAGCATCCGTAGAAGTGAAGACCTCGGAAAGTAAGCTCGAAACAACTGCTATGTTTTATGTCATCAAAGGTGGACAACAATCGCTGTTGGGTAAAGAAACAGCTAAATGTCTTGGTGTACTAAGAATCGGACTTCCAAATCCAATCAATGCCTTGACGTCTGTGAAGAAACGCACATTCCCAAAAATGAAGAATGTTCAGGTGAGGATCCCTGTAAATCGGAATGTTACTCCGGTCGCTCACGAGTTCGTCGACCGCCGATGGCACTACTGAGCAGAATTGAAGAAAAATTGGATCAGCTTTTGGCTATGGAAATCCTCGAGCCAGTATCTGACCCAGCTGAATGGGTATCACCACTAGTTACCATAGTGAAGGATCATGGTGATTTGCGTCTATGTGTGGACATGCGTCGTCCAAATCAAGCGATCCAGAGAGAACATCATATGATGCCTACATTTGAAGATTTTTTGCCACGCTTTAAGTCGACCCGGTTCTTCAGTCGGTTAGACATTAAGGATGCCTTTCACCAGGTAAATTAAATATCTGAAAAAGAAATTCTGTTTGAATAATTGTTTAAAGATTTTAATATTGTATATTGTTACTACTTGATTTGATTACACAGATTGAATTAGAAGAATCGTCTAGATATATAACCACATTCATATGTCATAAGGGCTTGTTCCGATACAAACGCTTGATGTTTGGCATTCCTTGTGCTCCGGAAATGTTCCAAAGGTCATGGAGCATATTCTGGCGCAATGTGAAAATGTTGTAAATTACATCGATGATATAATGGTTACCGGTGAAACAGAAGAGGAACATGATGAAGCATTAAGGAAAGTTCTCAGAGTATTGAAAAGTCGCAATATCTTGCTGAATCAGGACAAATGTATTTTCAAAGTCAGGAAGATCGAATTTTTGGACATTTGATGTCACCAGAAGGTATTCGTCCAATGGTTAGTAAGGTTGAAGCGTTGCAAAAATTTCGAGAGCCAAAAACGGCAGAAGAAGTCAGGAGCTTCCTGGGCCTCGTTACGTATGTTGGGAAATTCATTCCTGATCTAGCTACAATCACGGAACCTCTAAGGCTGTTGATATGCAAAGCCAACAAATTCACTTGGGCGCAAGAGCATCAGAAAAGCTTTAATCATTTGAAAACCCTCATTTCCAATCCATAGACGTAGTCGTTCTTCGATAATTCATTAAGAACCAGAGTAATTGCGGATGCTTCGCCGGTTGCTTTAGGAGCAGTGCTTGTCCAATTCGAAGGAAATACAGATTTCGATCCTCGTATTATCAGTTTTGCAAGCAAAAGCTTAACTGTGACTGAAAAAAGATATTGCCAAACAGAAAAGGAGGCCTTAGCGTTGGTATGGGCCGTGGAGAAATTCTCCACGTACCTAATTGGTCGGGAGTTTGAGTTGGAAACAGACCATAAGCCACTAGAGATTATTTTCTCTCCTACATCTACACCATGCGCTAGAATTGAACGGTGGGTGCTGCGACTCCAGTCGTTCAAGTTCACTGTAAAATATCGGAAAGGTTCAGGAAACGTTGCTGATTCTTTATCACGGTTGGTTATTGAAAATAATCCTGTGGAATTTGAAACAGACAACCATTTCTTAGTACTTGCTTTTCAAGAATCTGCTGCGATTGATGTGAGTGAAATTGAAGCTGTCAGCAAAACGGACCCTGAACTCAAAGCTGTGAATGATAGTCTAGAATCAGGTAATTGGAGTGATCCAGTGGTAAAACCATTCGAACCATTCAGAAACGAGCTCGGTATGATTGAGGATACAGTCGTACGAGGAAATAAATTGGTTGTACCTCGAGGGTTGCGATTGAGAATGCTTCAACTTGCGCATGAGGGCCACCCTGGAGAACCAACCATGAAGAAGCGACTGAGAGATCGAGCTTGGTGGCCAGCAATGGACCGTGAAGCTAAAGAACTTGTAGCAAAATGTGAAGGATGCCAATTGATAGGACTAACAAGTAAGCCGCTTCCTATGAGTAGACGAGAACTGCCTTCAAAGCCTTGGATCGATGTGGCCATAGACTTTATGGGACCACTGCCTTCCGGAGAACACTTGTTGGTTATAGTTGATTATTTCAGCAGGTATAAAGAGGTTGAAATAATGTCAAAAATCGGATCACGCGAAACCGTCAATAGACTTGACAGGATATTCACCCGGTTGGGATACCCAAGGACGATTACACTGGACAATGCGAAACAGTTTATTGGAAAGGATTTTGAAGAATACTGCAAAATACATGGTATTCATCTCAACCATTCAGCTCCATATTGACCGCAAGAAAATGGGTTGGTAGAAAGACAGAACAGGTCGCTTTTGAAGTGGCTACAGATTAGTAATGCATTAAAGAGAGATTGGAAGAAGGATTTGAATGATTATTTACTAATGTACTATACGACCCCTCATTCGACTACTGGAAAAACTCCTACAGAATTGTGCTATGGGCGCACAATTAGGTCAAAGATTCCATCAATTGAGGACATTGAAACCATCCCGGAATCTTCGGATTATCGTGATCAAGACAGAATGAATAAACAAAAAGGAAAAGAAAGGGAGGATAAAAGAAGACATGCTCAAGAATCGGATATTCGTAGCGGGGATACTGTATTAATGCAAAACCTTTTACCGGGAAATAAACTGGCAACAACGTTCGGTAAAACCAAATACAAGGTTGTGAATCGCACAGGTCACCGAGCTGCAATAGAGAACCAGGACTCTGGAGCAATAAACGAACGAAACATAGCGCACTTAAAGAAGATTACTTCCCCAGCAGTGGCCACCCCTTTACCTGATCGTACAAATGGAACGGAATCCAACTCTGAAGTAATCAGTGCACCGATGATTGAAGATACCGATACGAAAATTTCTGATGAAGATTAACCGGTGTTCAAAGGTTTTGAAGACATCGAAGATTTCGCAGGAATTTGATAAGGTTAGCTAGTAAAGATCTATTACAACTTTAATATTAGAATCCAGCATAGAAGATTAGAAGTAATAACATAATTAATAAATGAAAGCATATAAAATATCGAATCCGGGGAGATTTGCATTTAAAATTTATAAAAAAAATGAGATGTGCTATCATATTATGTAAGTAGGCTATGATAAGAAAATGAATAATAAATCAGATTATTGTGTGTAGTCAAAGAGTACGGAAGTATTTACTACAAGGTGTCACACACATTTTGCTATCACTAAGAAAAAATATACAGCAAAATGATTTTCCAATTTGCTCTCACTGATAGCAGGATCAGTTTTAAATTTGATGTCACAGGAATATTTTTTTGCAAATCATTTTTGATCTTTTAACAGTTAAAACGAAAAAAAACGACAGCAACCTGAGTAAACATTATCAGCAACATCACGACAGCATATTTAGTTGTCTATTTGATCTCATCAGTCTTATCTTTGCTTCACCCTCTACACATTATGTGATAGAGTGTAACGCCACTAAACTTTCTGCTTGCTTAAATTTCGCATTTGAAATCACAAAACCTCACAAATTATTCTTAACAATTTGAGAAACATATCCATCATGACCGTTGCTGATGCTGCCTTGCCATCAAAAGAAGACTCCAACCCCCGAACAAAACAGTCCATTAAATGCTCCGCTCCAAATGCCATCTGGCGTAATGTCTAAGTCATGGGAGAAAACGAAAAAAAAAATGTATAAATTCATAACAGGAAATCATTTCCAGTAGGTCACCCACCGTTCATGGATCCGTGAGACGACGCTGCTAATTTGGTCACAACCAGCCGAGCAGCTGATAATTTCGAACTCAACTCAACTAGCATTGTCTTCGTCTGTATTTTTGGATGACATCTCTCTGTCCGTTCGCTGACTGTTTAATTAATGCCATAAAGTTACGATGACACTTCCAAGCAAATGCCAGATTTTCGCTTGCCACCAAAGAAGGCCTGGGAGAAATTGCATCCTTTCCAGTTGCCACGAACAGCGCAATGTTGTCATAATATTTACTCCTTCACTCATCCAAACCTGCTACGTTGTGCTTAACCCAGTCGCCAGGTATTCGCTCCGATTATGCAACCCATTCGACCGCAATAGCCTCTCAAATTCCGTCACGTCGGCCGTGCGCGACCAACAAAACTCGAACGCGAACCGCACCGTGGAAAAATAGGTAAACAAAAGAGTTGATCAAAGCTGCCCTACGTTTCGATTGATTTGGTGATCAAGATGATATGATCGTAGGCTAATGCTTGTCTCTCACGCACCTAAGTCAAGGACGGTCATTTCTCCGTTCCGTCTTTCTTCGCACCTTTTTCCCCTGTCGTGTTGGGAAGGCGAACAGAAAACCGCTTCCGCATAAAAAACACTTTCACTGCTGAAGAAGCGAATTGATCGATGAATTCCATTCATCACGATCCTATGTTCAATCGAAATGCAAACGCCTAAATGTATGTCTCTGTTCTCGCTCTTTTCGCAGATACTGAAATCGATCAACAACAAAATGCAACGATCTACGTTCAGCTTTCTGCTGCTGATGCTCGTGATCCTGGGCGATCAGTTTATAGGCAGCGCCTATGGAGGACCAGCGCAGATGCAGCAGATGCACTTCCGACCACGATACCCCCGGAGGGATCCTTCCTACCTGGCAGCGTACAACATTCACAAAACGTTCAAAGCGCGGGACGTGAACGATTTGGACGCACAACAAGCCCGAAAGGCCATGGTCGATGTTCAGCAGACGATCGCCGAGGTTCAACGATTGCTAGCTCAGGACCCTTCGCTCCCGAGGTTAACCAGGTGGGTTCTGCTATCGACACTCCCAATTTTACCACGCTAACACCTTTTCCTACCTTTTTCAGGGGAGAAATCGAAGAGCTATTCGAAAACGTGACCCGCGAAGAGTTGGCCAAATCGCTCCGTGAAGGCGATCAGACCCGTGCGCAGCACATGCGCGCGCTGATGTTGGTCCTGCCTTATCACACCAACAACATGAACCCGGAAAACCTCAAAAACATCTACACACTTCCTCCGGTAACGAAGGTGATCCAAAACGAGATCGCTCCGAAAAAGAGTCCCGCCAACACCCCAACGGTGTCTCCAACGAAGATCACCGTCACAACGGTTCGACCCACCTTCAAGCAACGAACTCCGGCCGAAGAACTGTCGAAACCGCAGTTGACGACTGCCGTTCCAATCACGACGATTCGATTCACCACTCCCAAACCGACCACGTTCCACCCGGCACTGCCAAACGTTATCCGAGACGAGGTGAAACCATCCCAAACGAAGCCCCGGATTACCACGACTAGTGAAGCTCCTCCAGTTGAATTCACCACCCAACCACTTGAACCCATCACTGATGAAGCCCCCATCAGAGTGGAACTGCCGCTTGCCACCACAGAGGTGGTGAAGAACTCTGAGATCAACGACATCCTGGCATCGCTCGGCTTAGGAGACGGAGTTCTCCCCACTTTCAGACCGCTTCCCCTGGAGATGACCACTCCATTCGAACTGACAACGGAGTTCAACGTGCCACAAGCAGAAGACCCCGACAAGGTGGACGAAGAGCTCAAAATACTGCTGCGATCGTTCGGTTTGCTAAACGACGGTGGCAACTCGGTTGGAATCAACCCAATCCCAGTAGATCCACTTTATCCCGACACCTTATCGGACATTCAACCGTCCCATCTGATTCAAAACGAAGGCCTGAAGGTAGAAGAGCTTGAACCTTCCGCTCCGGCCATGTCCAAAGCGGACATCAAAGCAGATGACTACGTCGCCTTCAAACCCCTACCCAGTGACGTACCCAAGCTGACTGAAGATCTTGACAAGTTGTTGAGGTCCTTCGGAATTGTCGACACCAGCGAACGGAAAGAGAAAGCAATCAGCTCGGAATCGACCACCAGTGCCACCAGCTTGGGAACAACCGAGATGGATGGAATGCCCATGATCGATAAGGACCTGGTCGTACCGCAGATGGTCTCCATTCTGGACACCCTAGGCATTCAAACCACCAAGAAGGATCGAAATGGCCGCAAGCTAAATTTCAACAAGGAAGCCAACGGAATCGAAATGAAATCCAACGGAATCGCCTTCCGACCGAAGAAGAAGCCGGAGAAACCCGCGAAGGTCGCCAACGAAGACTACCGCAAGCTCGAACAACTATGGGAAACGATCCGAGAGCTAGAAAAGCTCAACCCCAACATCACCGAAGAGTCGCTGGAATCACTGGATCTGAAGAACTTCAACCTAAGCGACTCGCTGCTGGCTCAGGGGCCGAACCCTCTGGAGAGCTACGACTACACCCGCAGCAACGACATCAAGAAGCGCCAACAACCGACCACCGAAGACACCCCGACGCGCATTTCGCTTGACTTGGACCTCACCGCGAACAATTCCACTGGCAACAGTTCCTCCAACCAAGTGGAAATCATCTCCACCACCGGCGGAGGGCAACCGCGCAGCACAGTGCTGGACGTGGAAGCAGAATCGGAAGCACCCAGCTCAACGACCACGTCCTCCTCCTCGACTACCACAACCACTTCGACCTCAACGGCGGAATCCTCTAGCAGCAGCAGCAGCAGCAGCAGCAGTTCGGACAGTTCGGCTCGCTTCTCAGCGCTGGAGGAATCGTTTGGAGGGGGAGCGGACCCGGTGGCGCAGGAACCGCTGCCAGCGCCACGGAGAAATGGATTCTACTTCTTGGCTGATTGGAACTCGTTCCTGGAGGTCGGCGAAGACCCCAACAAGGTGGTGATCAGTTTCCGACCGCAGGCAGGCGATCCCAGCCGGTTCTTGCCGGTCAATGTGCCGTAAATGTTTTTTTCTAATTGTTCAAGGGATATTTTTTTTCGGGGCGTAGATTTCCAATCAGGAGTTAAATTACTACTGCTTCTGTCGCAAAAACGGTGGGAAAGGTGAAGTTTTTTTTTTATTTTTTTGGCATTTTTTAAGGTAACAATAAGCATGAGAAAAATTCCATAAAGAGCAAAGGGGGGAGAGTTTTTAGTAGTAAATCCTCGGAAGAAGCAAAGCTCTTTCTTACTTAAATAAACGAGAAGCGATAACGAATACGATTTTCGGAAGGAAGGGTCAAATTCTTTCAGTTCTATTTTCCTAACCATTTTCTGTTTTCTGTACATAGGTAACTTATAGAACTCGTATTTATTTGTAAATTTGATAGGAAACTAGAGAAACTAGTGGGTGAAAACTGTACCAGAGTGGATGCAATAAAGATATGTAAGCAAAATTGATAATTTCTAATATGGAAAGTATTGAGAAAACCTTGGATATTTCAAGATTTTAGGCGTAGTGCATTTGGCTTGCTAAACTCGGAAAATTATAAGAAACGTGTTGTTGTGCGCTATCATTTAATGTTTCTAGACAAAATAGTCAACAGGTCGAAAGTAACATTTTTTTTTTTAATAATCATTTATTTGTACAGGCTCAATCGAATTAACTTTACAGAGCCAAATTTTCATACTTTTATACATCATTTATCTTAAAACTAAAGTTAGGAGGGAGGAGCCGATTACTCGCGGCCGTCTCGAGGTTAATAGGAATTACAAATTACGGATGGGAAGAGGGTGGAAATTTAAAGTATGGTTTACATAACATATTAAATTTAAATTCTAAATTATCTAAACACTTATAACTATACAATTTATGGTTTTCTTTTGACTTGAACAATTTTTGAAAAAGAAAAAAAAACACACACATACACATATAAAAAAAAAACTTAAAATAAACATACAGGTTAAACTAACTACAATCTAAGGCTAATGTTAGTCAAAAACACATAAATGAGTTTCATGTACTCCAAATCACGTACAGCCAAAATATCTCGAATTGGCACATTGGGTTGTCTACCTCGAGCCCGAAGGGAATCATAAAGCTCAGATCTGACTCCAGAATGCTCAGCACAAGACCAAATAACGTGATCTGCGTCCTGATAGCCTTGTCCACACTCACAGAGATTGCTGTCGCTCAGCCCAACCCGGCATAAATGAGCGTTCAAAGAATAATGATTGGACATGAGGCGAGACATGACACGAATGAAGTCTCGACCCACATCCATCCCGCTAAACCAAGATTTCTTCGACACCTTTGGGATGATAGAATGTTGCCATCGCCCCAAATCTCCTTTACTCCATTTATGCTGCCAGCTAACGAGTGACTGTTGACGAAAAATAGGAAAAAATTCGTTGAAGGCGATTTGTCGATCACAAATATCGCCTTCCATAGCGCCCACCTTTGCAAGCGAGTCCGCTTTCTCATTGCCCGGAATTGAACAATGAGATGGGACCCATACAAAGGTGATGATAAAATAACGCGAAGATAAAGCACTTAGAAGCTCCTGTATTTTCATGAGAAAATACGAGGAGTGCTTTACCGGCCTCAATGAGCGAATAGCCTCTATAGAACTGAGACTATCCGTGAAAATGAAGTACTGATCCGGTGTTAATGAGGCAACAATTTCTAGCGTAAAATGTATTGCCGCTAATTCAGCGACATATACGGAACAAGGAGCTTGAAGTTTACGGTTGGCGCTATAAATTTCATTGAATATACCAAAGCCTGCTGACTGCTCTATCAAAGATCCGTCAGTGAAGAACGATTTAGTGGAATCAACTTGGCCAAACTTTGCAGCAAAAATCACCGGAGCAATCATAGGACGATGATGCTCTGGGATTCCACGAAGCTCCTGCTTCATGGATAAATCAAAATAAACCGAATTGTCGAAATCGGAGAAGCAAACACGATTGGAAATGTTCGGCGAAGGGCTGACATCCTGTGTTATGTACAAATGGTACAAGGTCATGAAGCGAGTTTGAGGATTCAACTCAAGGAGCTTCTCAAAATTTTCGATCACCTCGGGATTCATAACTTCACACCTGGTGAGGAGCCGGAGAGATAATTCTGAAAACCGATCCGAGAGTGGCAACATGCCAGCCAGCACTTCAAGACTCATGGTGTGAGTCGAGTGCATGCAACCTAACGCGATACGAAGACACCGATACTGAATACGTTCCAGTTTAATGAAGTGCGACCGAGCCGCTGACTGAAAACAAAAACTACCGTATTCCATAACCGACAAAATCGTTGTCCGGTACAACGTTAGAAGATCTTGTGGATGCGCTCCCCACCAGGTTCCGGTAATTGTGCAGAGAAAGTTGATCCTTGGCTGGCACTTTCGCTTCACATACTCAATATGGGATCTCCAGGTGCACTTTGAATCGAACCAGACCCCAAGATATTTAAATGACATAGAATGAGTTATCGGCTTACCCCAAATTTGAAGCTTCGGTTGTGCTGGGTTATGCTTCCTAGAAAAAACTACCAACTCAGTTTTCTCCGTAGAGAATTCGATACCTAGCTCTAGAGCCCAAGTAGACAAATTGTCCAAGGTATCCTGTAAGGGTCCTTGCAGATCGACCCATTGGGTCCCGTGACGAGACACTACGCCGTCGTCTGCAAGTTGTCTCAACGTACAATTGTCACTTAGACAACCGTCAATGTCTTTGACATAAAAATTATACAAAAGGGGGCTCAAACATGATCCCTAGGGGAGACCAATGTAGCTAAATCGTGAAGCTGTAGAGGTTCCATGAGAGAAGCTCATATGTTTCTCTGACAGCAAATTGTACAAAAAATTATTCATTAATGGTGAAAAGCCACAAGCGTGGAGTTTATCTGAAAGAACTTCAACAGATACTGAATCAAAAGCCCCCTCTATGTCCAAGAATACAGAAGCCATTTGCTCTTTTTTAGCAAAAGCTAACTGAATATCTGTGGAAAGCAACGCGAGACAGTCGTTCGTTCCCTTACCCCTACGGAAACCATATTGAGTATCTGAAAGCAGGTTGTTCGTCTCAACCCATTTGTCCAGACGGAAGAGGATCATTTTCTCCAACAACTTTCGAATACAGGATAACATCGCGATGGGTCGATAGGAGTTGTGGTCGGACGCGGGCTTACCAGGTTTTTGAATGGCAATAACTCTCACCCGTCTCCAATCATCCGGTACAATGTTGAGTTCCAGAAAGTGATTAAACAAGTTCAACAAGCGCCTCTTCGCGACGTCTGGGAGGTTCTTAAGCAAGTTGAACTTGATCCTATCAGCCCCTGGAGCCGTATTGCCACACGAAAGGAGTGCGAGAGAGAACTCTACCATTGAAAAGGGTTGGCTAATCTCATCTATCGAATTCGTGTTTTCGCGAGGAATCATCCGTGCCGGCACAGAATCTGGACAAACTTTTCGCGCGAACTTGAGGATCCATTGGTCCGAGTACTCCTCGCTCTCGTTGTTCGTTGTTCGGTTACGCAACCTTCGCGCCGTGTTCCAAAGAGTACTCATCGACGTTTCGCGCGATAGCCCGTTCACGAATGTTCGCCAGTAACCGCGTTTCTTGGCCTTGATGAGGCTCTTAAGTTCGCGTTCGAGAGCCGTGTATACTTCGAAGTGCTCAGGTGTTCCACGTCTGCGGAAAACTTTAAACGCGTTGGACTTTTTACGGTAAACCTCGGTGCATTGCTGATCCCACCATGGAGAAGGAGGTTTCCTGCGAGATGACGTTCCTGGAACTGGTCGAGTTTGAGCTTGAAGCGCGCTGTCTAAGATCAGGTTGGAGAGGAAGTTATATTCTTCCTGCGGTGAAAGCCTTTCTACCGTCGTTACGGCTTCATCTACTGCTGTCCTAAACTTTATCCAATCGATGTGATGGGTAAGATCATACGTGACGTTGACAGATTTCGACGGATTGAACCCGGTGGCAACCGAAATTTTGATGGGCAAGTGATCACTACCGTGGGGATCTTGAATCACATTCCATGTGCAATCCAACGATAATGAATTCGAGCAAAGTGTGAGGTCTAATCTACTGCCAACTGAGGATGATCCAGCCAAACGTGTTACTTCTCCATTGTTAAGTACTGTCATATTGAAGTTGTCACAGAGGTCATATATTAGGGAAGACCGGTTGTCATCGTACAGTTCTCCCCAGCCTGTACCGTGAGAGTTAAAATCTCCCATGACCAACCGCGGAGCAGGAAGAACCGAACAAATATCTGAGAGTTGTTTTCGGTTAATGGAGGCTCTTGGAGGAATATATACAGAAGCAATGCAAAGGCTTTTATTTTTAATAACAGCCTGACATGCGACAACTTCAATACCTGGAATGGGAGGAAAGTTCACTCTATAGAAGGAGTAGCACTTTTTGATCCCAAAAAGTACTCCCCCTCCACGCGAATCCTCACGATCAAGACGAATAATATTGAAATCATGAATCGGAAGATTGATTTCGGAAGAGAGCCATGTTTCACAAAGAGCGAATGCATCACAACCGGTAGTGAGAGCTAAAAATTTAAAAGATTCCAATTTAGGAATCAAACTTCGACAATTCCACTGTAGAACAGTGATCAAATCCCCGACCTCATTTGGAAAATTATCCATCGAAGGAAATGATAGCTGCAAGGAGGGGCCACTTTAATGTTAATTTCTGCAAAAAGGTTTTCACAGTGGGAAGCATTGCCAAAACAATGCTTTTGAGAGGGTCAGAAATTTCGAGGTACTTAAAGATACCTTCGGCTATGTCATCAAATGAGAACAGCCCACTAGAGGAGGGGGCTTCTGTTCTTAAAATTGGGACTTCAGGGGTTTTGGATGTCCCCGGGAGAGATGGAAAGTCCTGGCTGTAGTTAGTACTACGAAAACCAGGTGGACTAGGATTTTCCTTTTTTCCACCTCTCCTTGAATTGGGCAAGCTGGTTTTGGGCTCCGGTTCAGCAACTTTCCGTGGGCGGACGCGTCTTCGCTTCCGTGAAGCACCTTCCGGAAAGCTGAATGATGTTCCCTCTTCAGCCAAATCAAAGTCAGACTCGTCATCTGACAGAGGAGCAAAGGGATTTGTATTGACATTGGGTGATGGTGAGGCTTTTTTCACCATTTCGGCGAAAGATTGCCTGGAACGCTGTTTTAGCGAGCGTTCTAATTTTTCCCCGCGTTGTTTGTACGCCGGGCAAGATGAGAGAGCATGTGGAGGAGTTTCCTTGCAGAAAGCGCATTTTGGTGTGCTGTCTGCATAGGCGCCATCCTCGTGCTTCTCCCCACAATTAGAGCAGCGTGCCTTATTGCTGCAATGGGAGGTCGTGTGTCCCATCTGCTTGCACTTTTCGCAGATCATGACCCGAGGTACAAACAACCGCACAGGTAGTCGAAGAACCAGAAAAAGTCACACGAAACGAGTCTGAGGGGGTAAATTTCTTTTTACCCTTAGTGATCGATACGGTGCCTAGTTTTCGCACATCGAGTATCTTGACTGAAGGAAGCAGAGGGTTCTTGAATCGACCAACCCCCTGCTTCAACAGGATCTCAGGGGTCAAACTCGCTTCGGAGACCACACCTTCTATCTCAATACCTCGAACTGGGATGTACACTAAATACTCCAGTGTAAAAAATTGAGAGACAGCAATTTCGTTAGCTTGTTTAAGGCTGGACACAACGACTTTTAATTTATTGTGTCTCACCTTAATTATCTCGGTCACGGCCGAGAATCGTTTCGTCAGATCGTTTGAAATCTGGTAAATGTTGAGAGGTTTCGTTTTGGGCCGAAAATAGACAACCCAAGGACCAGATGAACTATCTGGATAAGAAATGTTATTTTATTACCTTTCGTTCTAAATCCTCGCGAATACTTATTAATTCACTTATTGAGAAAGACCCAATAGGTTATGGGCCCAGCAGTATCGAGGAAATTGACGAAAGTGGAACTTTTTTTCCGGTAAAAACGCGTTGGAGTGATTTTTTAGGTTTGAGCATCGCGAATTGCGAGTGAAAAAAAAGTAAAAAAAGAAACAAGATGGCGGACAAAGTTTCGTTCGAGAAGCTGAACGACCACAATTTTGCCGTGTGGAAGTACAAAATTGAGCTTCTACTAGTGAAAGAAGATTTGCTGGATGTGGTTGCGAAGGCCTTGCCTGCAGAACAAAAGGCGGATTGGATCCTGAAAGACGGAAAAGCTCGCGCCACGATCGGTTTGGCTGTGGAGGATACGCAACTGGTGCACATCATTAGGCAAACGACGGCAAAAGGCATGTTGGATTCGTTGAAGAAAATTCACGAGTAATCGTCGTTGTCTTGACACTGCACGTTTTGCGAAAATATGTTCATTGCGTTTATCGGAAGAGGTTGGATCATCTAAACGAGATGACGGCGTTGCACAATCAGCTGGAATTGATGGGAGAAGGACTGAAGGACAGAGCGTTCATGGCTTTGATTCTCTCGAGTCTTCCGATGCCATACGGTAGCCTCATCAATGTGATTGAGAGCCGGTCGGAGGCAGAAGTGACTGTTGATTTTGTGAAGAGCAAATTGCGTGAAGAATGGCGTCGTCGTCAGGCCTGTGGAGGTGGTGCAGAGAGCCGCAGGTATGCAGGTATACCGTTTTCGGAATCCAGTGAATGACATGATTCTCATCAGTCGTGATGCGCAGATCATCGAAGTGAATGAAGCGAAGGAATCTGTTCGAAATCAGGAGGAGTTTCTGGAGGAATCCCCGGTTGAGCCCGAAGTTGAAGTACTGAAGACATCGTCATACAGCTAGGAGAGAACAAGGTCGAAGAGATTCAAGAACTCGAAACTGTTGGCAATAACGACGAGATTGAACAAGGAGCTGACGGAGCAGATCTGGAAGTCTCACAGTATAAGGTTGCATCAGAGGGAGATTAGTCGTTTCACGGATTCCCAATTGATGAAGTTGCTAGGCGATCGGAGACGTCAACGAAGAGTATACGTCCACAGCGCTTGGTTGTGGAGATTTGCGCAGCAAGAGGATGCTCAAGAAAACTTTGAACTGTGAAAAGAGTGCTGAGTGGAGGAATGCTCTGGTCGACGAGCTGAAGTTGCATGAAAGCAACGGTACCTGGGATTTGGTAGATCCTCCTGTTGGGCGGAAGCCAGTGGGATGCAAGTGGGTTTACAAGGTGAAACGGAATTCTACAGGAGAGGCAGCGAAGTTCAAGGCTCGTTTAGTGGCGCAAGGTTTTTGTCAGAAGTATGGTCAAGACTATGACGAGGTCTTTGCACCTGTCATCAAGCAGACAACTTTGAGGGCATTGCTAGCGATCGCCTCCAAACGGACTCTTGTTCTGAAACACTATGATGTGAAGACGGCGTATTTGTACGGAAAGCTGCAAGAGGAGCTCTATATGCGACAACCGACCGGCTTCGAGAAAGAAGAAAGGGAGAATCAGGTCTGTAGGCTGAGGAAGAGCATTTACGGCTTTAAGCAGTCAGCTCGTTGCTGTAATCACCGTTTGCACACCGTTCTTCAATGTCCGAAGTTCAAACAGAGCCGGGCTGATCCGTGTCTTTACACTAAGGTGGTCAACGGAGAGTCTATTTACGTGCTGATCTATGTCGATGACATCTTGATCGGCTGTGAAAGTGAGGACAAGATCAGAAAGGTCTACTCATCCTTGAGTAGGGAGTTCGAGATGACTAACTTGGGAGATGCGAACTATTTCCTGGGCATGGTAATCACGAAGGAAAATGGCAAGTACGGGATTTCGCTGCAAAGTTACATCGAGCGAACAGCCGACAGATTCGGTTTGGGTTACGCTAAGTGTGTGAAAAGTTCGATGAAGGATGGAGGCAAGCTAACAGGATACTCAGACCCGCCCAGTGACTTGAAAACTCGCAGGTCTACAACCGGCATCGTGTACATTTACGCAGGAGGAACGATTGCCTGGACAAGCCGTCCGGAGGATTTCGTAACATTGTCGTCCATAGAATCGGAGTACGTGGCGTTGAGCGAGGCGAGCCAGAAGGCAGTTTGGCTTCTGAATTTGTTCGAGGATTTCGGTGAACCGTCATTCAAACCGGTGACGCAGTGGGAAGATAATCAAAGCTGCATCAAGTTTGTTGCTTCGGAACGGTCAACCTAACGTTCACGACAAATCTAAACTCGTCAGTGTTACTTGAAGGACGCTCGAAGAAAAGGAAAAGGGATATCCCTGGAGAGAAGGAAGAGCTCAAAAAGGAACAAAACCGACGAAGAGAAAGGAACAAGCAGTGTATAGCGCACTGCTGACAACCAGAAAGAGATAAAGAAGAAGAAAGCAGCAGCGAGTGAAGAGCAGAGGAAGCTAGAGATAACTAGGCCACGTAGCGAGCGAAGAAAGGATGACGCTCTATTTGTCTAGGTAAAAAGTGGATCGACGTACGCTGAACTCCTCCGTAAAGTGAGAGCAGAATAAACTAGTGAAGAAAATTGTGAAAACCAGGTGCACCGTGAAAGGTGAAATGTTCTTCGGGCTGAAAAGGATCCTGCCATCAAGAGCACATTCTTCAAGATGCTCGTTGAAAAGTCTCTTGGTTACCAGACCAGGAAACAACCACATGCCGGGGGACTTCAGATGCCCAGTATATAAAAAAGCGACAGCAGGTCGGCATTAATGTAGGTAACACAAATAAATATCAATCATTTCAAAATAAAGTTCTGTCCAGTCCAAACAGAACGTTGAAGCAAAGTTTCGTCACAAAAACTCGAGCTCGGAAATTGTACCAGCAGGTTTTGACGAAGTACCAAGGATGCCTACGTCAAAATGGATTTCGGACAGCTTCCTGGCCGAAGTTCTACATGGTAACGGCACGAGGAGATGTTCCTGCGAAGTTTAAGTTTGCTTTTATGGACAAATTTGCTAATGATTTGGCTGGGATATGCAGCTGATGGCTGATAACTTGGTAAGGGATATGCTGCTGCGGAGCAAAGACTAAAGTGTTCGTGACGAATAAGACGATGGACTCGAAGCTGTACAAGGAAGAATGCCTCAAAAACCGCGTACTACTTTTCATTAAAGCCCATGAAAGTCCCGTGAAGTTTAGGCCAGGTTTGGCGAGTTGCCACTACAGCCGTGAAGTCATCCAGTCGAACCGCGATAATAACGTAGATTTCGTCGATAATAACATAAATTCACCCAACTGCCCGCAGTTCCGGCCCATCGATAGATTTTGGGCAAAAATGAAGCGGAAGCTTAAAAAAAGTGGAAAAACAGCTCGGGACGCGACTCAGATGACTAAACTGTGGAACAAATGTCCAAGGAAGTTGACTCCGGAGGTGTGCAGCGTTTGACGAGAGGAATAAACAAGAAAGTGCAAATTTTCGCTAGAAACGAAGAGAAATGATTTCTATTGATATTTTAAAGTACAGTAAATTACCTTTGTTTTGATATATTAAACTTATTTGTACGTCAATCCGTTACCGAGATAAAGATGATTTTATTATTCCGGATTCTAAATGGACATAGCTTTAAAATAGCAGACAGACAGACAGACAGACAGACAGACAGACAGACAGACAGACAGACAGACAGACAGACAGACATGCAGTTTCATGCTTTTTTAAGAATTTGAAAATTGTGGAGAATATATGTGGATATACTATAATCCATGGATGTACTATAATCCATAAAGAAAAATTAAAATTACTGGCAATCACGACCGTTTTCTTCAATACTACCACATAATTGCAAAAAAGTGTTTGCACTACTACGTGCATGTTGAAAACTGAGGATTCAAGGGAGTTTCACCTTAAATATGAAACCTATTGGCACCTCTTAAGGCCACAATAAAACCAAATTGATTTGCAGTGGCTTTCATTAAACCTTATAAAGCTGGATGGTTTCCGCAATGTTGCTTGGGACATGACTACTACCAAACTGGATCTTTAAAACAAATTTAGATGCCTACAGTGGACCTTCTTTCAGACTATGGATAAACGAAAACGCAGACACAGGGTAAAACTTTGGTTTTTCGGAGGTAATCTTTGCACTTTCACACAATCTAACACCACTATCTTGTTGAGGGTGCCTGATTTTAATGATGGCGTTCAATTGTATCGAAAAACGGCCAATGGAATCATTGTTTACAAAAGCATATCCAATATTGTGTTAAACTTCTACCAAGCCATTCTACCAAGGAAAGTTCGGATCAAGCAAACCCCCACCATAGTACATTTTAAAAACGAATTTCAATTTATTCTCTGCCTGCTACCGCTACTGAAAGAAAAGTGAAAAAAATACAATCGTTAACAATTTTTGTGTCCCGTTTTGTTTACTACTGTACGTGTGTCACCGATTTGGCGCTTTAAAATTGGTCTGAAATTGAATTTCATTTTGCGTTTCAACGAACCTCATGGCAGACATATTTGTTTTGTTTTGTTTGTGCTTCAGTGGACTCTTACTTCACGTTTCATCATGAATATGTACACGGATTGTTCGAATAATAATATTTTGACGCACATTCGTTGCTATACCTCTCTACTTTATATGTTTTAGATGCGCTTAGTCGATTTTGTTACTGTTTAAATATACTCTCTTCTTTTAGCTTTTTCTACATCGCTCTCGTAAGTTAAGATTTGTAAATAATTTAACACTCACTGCACTACGGTTTTCTCCGCACTTTTTCTTCTAGTAGAATTAAGTTCCTATTTGTCGTAATCGTACCTTAGCTAACGTCGTTAATTCAAAGTTCAGTCAAATCTAGATTTGTGGATTCTCTCCTTAAAACATTGAAACAGAGCTACTACAGTTTCGTATTTCGTCACACTTGCGCGAAGGCAGGTGCGGAATAGAATAAATATTTACACGTTCGAGTGACGGTTAGTTTAAAAGCTAGAGTAAGTACAATTAGTTGCCTATCTTAAATGTTTGCTTCTGCTCTTTCTTTCTCTTTTTTAAGCGTACACTTTAGTAAATATACTGCGCTTCCTCGCAATAGTGAACATTAAACGCTACACATGTATGTACCAACGTAGGTCAGTGGTGAAGAGGACGGATTTTTAAAATATTTTTGTTTACTCTAAGCCTAGTTCAGTGTTGTTAAATGTATATTAGCTATTTCGGTTGCGGATTTGTGGGGCTTTCAGTTTTTCCTTCCTATCATAGCAATCAGTTGTCTTTTCTTTTTCAGGGTTTTAAGAAGAAAAACAAACGAAAACGTTAATATTTTCCCTATCAATTCAGAAAGAAACAGAAAAGAAAAAATAAACAATCTTTGCGCCTGGCAGTAGGCAAAATTTTATCACATTTCGAAAAAAAAAGTAAATTTCTACCTATAGTTAATCAAAGCAGCCCGATGCGGCTGTAGAAGAAAAAGAAAAAATCCTACTCCGCTCACACTTCAATACTGTTCAAACTGCCGGAGGATCATGTTTTCGGCCCGTCCTAGCCGGGCTGCCCGTTTGACCCCGCTGGCCGCGGCTCGGATCGGCATTGGCGACCGGTTGTGCTGCAGCAGTTCGGCACTTGGCCCTCGACCCACCCGAGGACTGCCGGGGACGGATCCGGATCCTCGCCGTCCCCGTCGGATGGACGAATTGTTCCTGGAGCCCAGTACGATGCCGACCCCAGCCCCGACAGTAGTCGTAACCCCACAGTCCCCGTCCAGCATCATCTTCTGCTGCTGGTCCAACCCGTTGACGTGCTGGCCGTGCTGAAGATTACGCATGCTTCGCTCCAGTGTCCTCCGGTGTGGCATCGATGCCAGCATCAGATGTTCCTGCCCAACGGCTGTCATCGGATTGATCGTCGTCGCTGCCGCTGCCGCCGTTTGCTGCTGATGCTGCAGATGATGATGATGATGGTGGTGATGAAGGAACGGATGGTGTTGCGGATGCGGATGGTGATTGTTATTAGTAAGATAAGATCCATTGCAGGTCAGATTGGTACCACCACCGCTGATGTCGGCTGCGAGCTCACCGCCGTCCCCGTCACCGCCGCCGCCACCACCGCCACTACCGGATCCGGCAGTGCCACTCGGAGCAGCGGACCTCGTCGGCTTGGTCGGCAGAAAGCGCAGCTCCATCACATTACGATTCTAGAACATTCACGCTGATTTCTAAGCTAGAATACAAATTGGCTCGCTCGAACAAAAAGTGGGAAAGGTAACGCTACACACAAACTAATAGAACGATCTCTGGTCTAGTGGGGAGCTAATTTAGATAAAACTTGGAAAATGGGAACAAACAGGTTCTCAAGGCCTACTGAGGATCGCTGTGCGGCGAGGAAATTTAGTGCTAGGAAATGTCAAAACAATTATCCAAAAGTTTGGGAAAAATGCGATTCAGTGTGTGTGCACGTTCGGAAATTTTATTTTACAAACAGATGGTAGAGATAAAGAAACAGAAAAGAAGAACAAAGGAAGATGTAGAGGAAAATGTAATTACTACTGCTGCTAGGTGCTTTTTAGGGTTTGAGGGGAAGAGAGAGGGTGGTTCTACTGACTACCAACTAAACTACTAACAGAGCACTACTCTAGGAGGTGTCGTTCCGACAGGACCAGCGATGGCGGTACGGTTTCTGAATTTCGAAAAAGAAATAATCTTGGACTATTGTCGTTACAGGCAATCAAACAGAAGAGCAAACCAAAACATGGTGACACTGACAAAATGAAAAACGGTGAAAATCAAGCTATTGAGTGATTAAGTTGAATGTGGTGAAAGGATCGATACAGTTAAGATACGAATACGTCATTCCCTTTAACCTTGAAAAAAGATTGTTAAAACATATTTTTCTTCCAGAAAATCATCGAAAAATCAACAAATTATGATCAAAGCAAAGAAGAGTGACTGAACGAGTCTTCTTCTTTGAGGAATTTTAAGCTTCTTATCAACTATAAACGTATTCTCACTGTTACATCAAGGCAACCCATGATTTTTCATCATTTACAGTAAAATAAAATATCGAATCATTCTATGTCCAACCTTCGAATTAAGCAAGTGCAAAGTTCTCCAACAAGTTAAACGATGCATCCTGGGTGGATCAATCAAGTAGAAGGTGACCTGCGGACCCTCCGCAGACAGCGAGGCTGGCGAGTGACAGCCATGATCCGAATAGAATGGAGAAAACTTTTGTGTACAGCAAAGACCACGCCGGCCTTAGTCTGATTGCTAAGGTAAGTATCCTGGATGGATGGCCAGCTGACTCCAAGCAAGTACTGAAGGATGTTCTGCCGTACTACAATCAACGTGAATCGCTTAGCATTATCAATAGCTGTGTTATGTTCAAGGAAGAGGGTCGATCGTTCCAGAAGCCTTCCAGCGACGCTTGCTCAATCAGTTCCATCGTGGTCATCCTGGTATGGGTACGCATGAAGTCAATTGCTCGGAACTACGTGTACTGGCCCGGTATGGATCAGTGAAATCGAAGAATACGTTCGACGCTGCACCCTGTACTCCCTGTTGGCAATGCGGCCAAATGCCTTTGTTTGTGACTGTCCGTTTTCTACACATCAATGCAAGACGTGCAATTGAACTGGCCATAAGGAGGGTACTGTGGCTGCATCAAGAAAGCTACAGACAGTTCATCCAAACCACCTCAAGACAAACGTTACAATGTTCTGGGCATAGAATGGATCGACCTGTACAACCTGTGGTCAATACCGTTCGACGCAATCTGCAACCACATTGATCTGAAAACAAGCCATCAACCAACAATTCACTTCAACAACTTCAAGCAAAGCTACGCTCAAGTTTTCGACGAAACGTTGGGTCACTGCACAAAGACCAAAGTGAAGCTTTTCCTGAAACCTGATGCCAAGCCCGTATTTTGTGCCAAGCGACCGGCTCCTTTCAATACGGTTCCGCTCGTTGACGCCGAACTAACCCGCCTGCAGAATCTTGGAATCATTACACCAGTTGAATTCTCAGAATGGGCAGCGCCGAATGTAGCAGTTCGCAAGCCAAATGGACGAGTACGGAATTGTGCAGATTATTCGACGGGATTGAACGATTATCTGGAAGCCAATCACTATCCTCTCTGCAAACGCCGGAGGAGATTTTTGCGCAACTCAACGGAAGCATCGTTTTCAGCACCATTGACTTGTCAGATGCATATCTGCAAGTAGAAGTGGATGATGACTCCAAGAATCTTCTCACTATCAACACCCACAGAGGATTGTTCCGGTTCAACAGACTCGCTCCAGGAGTGAAATCGGCACCAGGAGCATTTCAGCGTTTGATAGATGGCATGATAGCAGATATTCCGGGAATTCGTTCGTTCATCGATGATTTGATCATTTTCGGAAAGGACTGGAAGTCACACAATGCTTCACTCAACATGCTACTCAGCCGTTTGCAAGAATATGGTTTCCACATCAAGCTAGAGTAGAGCAGTTTCTACCAAACAGAAATGGGATATCTAGGGCACATTGTCGACCCTCAAGGCATACGTCCGGATCCTGAGAAACTGAAGGCCATTGCATCGATTTCACCTCCGACCAACAATTCCAAGCTTCGATCTTTCCTTGGAGCAATCAATTGCTATGGAAGATTTGTTCGGAACAAGCTGCTGAAACAAGGTGGGAGTGGAATTTGGAATGCCAACAGTCTTTCGATGAATTCAAGAAGATTCTTCAATCAAAGTTGCTGTTAACTCATTATGACACCAAGCTACCGATGATTGTTGCACCCGACGCATCAAGCACAGGTATTGGCGCCGTTATATTCCATGAGTTCCCGAATGGCAGTTTGAAGGCAATCCAACATGCATCACGCTCACTCACACCAGCGGAGCGGAATTATGGTCAACAGGAGAAGGAGGCACTTGCTCTGGTGTACGCTGTTACGAAATTCCTCAAGTACCAGCTGGGACGACGTTTCACGCTATTAACGGACCATAAGCCTTTACTATCGTTTGTTGGATCAAAAAAGGGAATACCACTTCACACCGCGAACCGGCAACAGCGATGGGCGCTGACTCTTCTGAACTTCGATTTCCAGATTCAGCATGTGGCTACCAACGACTTTGGCTGTGCAGACATGTTGTCAAGGCTCATCGATCGCATCATTCGACCAGAAGAGGAGTACATAGTTGCTGCAGTTACTCTAGAAGAAGACATGGCAAGCATTCTGACGGACACTGTGGACAAGGTACCCATATCTTTCGATGCTTTTCAAAAAGCTACCAGATCAAGCAAAACGTTGCACTAATCCAGAAACCCTTCCCTACTACCACAGGCGGGAATCGCTCAGTCTAGTCAACGACTGCGTGAACTTCCACGACAGAGTGGTAGTACCCGACAAGTTTCGACGGCAGATTTTGAAGCAAGTTCACCGTGGTCATCCAGGGATAGTCCGAATGAAGGCAATCGCTCGAAGTTTCATCTACTGGCCCGGAATTGACAAGGAAATAGAAGATTTCGTCAAGCGATGTTCACCCTGTTTTGCCGCAGGAAAAAGTCCACCCAAGACGACTCTCGAATCATGGCCAGTTCCATCGAAGCCTTGGTCACGCATCCACTTGGATTATGCAGGTCCTGTCGACGGTAGGTATTTCCTCGTGGTTGTCGATCCGTATACAAAATGGCCAGAAGTGTTTGCGAATTGGACGATCACCTCAAAAACGACAATCAAGCTCCTCAAACAGACGTTTTCTACATTCGGCGTTCCGGCCGGAAACCATTGTATCCGACAACGGAACTCAATTTACCAGCCATGAATTCCGGACATTCTGTGAAAACCTCGGCATCAACCACATTCGTACAGCCCCTTACCACCTTCAATCAAATGGACTGGCAGAGCGATTTGTGGATACCCTAAAGCGAAGCTTACGGAAAATTCGTTCGGGAGGAGAGACTCTAGAAGAAGCACTGCAAGTTTTTCTCCAAGTATATCGCACCACTCCTTCAAGCGACTTAGGTGGAAAATCTCCTGCCGAAATGATGTTCCAGAGGCCAATACGAACTGTTTTCTCACTGCTGAAACCGCCAACAGAAGCTCCATCAACAACCTCCGACAAAGCAGAGAAGCAAAATGCAGCTTTCAATAAGAAGCATGGTGCACTCAAACGGCAGTTTGCAGCAGGTGAAACGTGAAGCGAAACGGAAAGGTCAACTATAATGTGTAACCAGAAGAGCGTCAACGCCTCATCCGTTCCCATGCGAATCAATTGAAGCAACTTCCAAGCGCCATGTGAACGCTGATGACGACGAGCCCGAGATTTCTGCTGCAAATGAAAATCCCATTGAATCTGATGAATCTTTCTATTCCGAAGCATCCGAAGAAGAAGTACCAGCCCCTCCAGTTCTGGATCCCGTTCCTGATCGAGATAGACGTTTGATACGGCTGCCTGCAAGGTTCCGATCCTAATTGTTGGATTAAAAGGGGGGAGATGTTGGATCAAAGCAACACAGCCTCAGATGTTGGAGCAACCGAGCTGCATAGCAACCTAGCAACCAACTGGGCGGTTGCTTATTTGGCCCAATCAACAAGTGAAAAATGTCTCATTCCTCACTAAGCATCTGAAGAGAATACACGCTTATAATTTCTAGTCGAGTTCTTGTTCCTTACTTCAATATTGTGGCACCACGGTTGTGATACTTATCACTTTTGTCGTCGCTGTGGCCTCCGACTTTCGATTTCCCCCGGTCAAGCTTTCCTAGCTGTCGACAATCGTTCACCGAACACTTTTAATACGTTGGAACCAGTTGATTTAGCCACATTCAACAATTTCGCCGACTTGGCGTGAGAGTAGTTTGGATTTTCGCCATGAACGTGCAAAATTTTGATACGCTGCTTCTCTTCCTTCGACGACATTTTGATAATTGAAGTGCTAATCTCAAAATCAAAATAGAGACATGATGTTACACGCACACATCCTCAAAATGAAGGGCAAGCAAAGTTTTTTTTATGCACGATGAAAGGAAATGCGCCAAGTTAAAGTCGACCAAATTTTGATCGAAACACCCTTTAAAATACAAATCAAACGCAGCCTCAACGGTCCGATGATTTTTGCAATGTTTTCAAAGACAATCTAAATGTCTAACTTTGATCCTTTCAATCCACCTAAAATGACGAGCCGATGATGATGATGATAATGATGATGAATGTAAACACATAGATCGATAAACAATCCACAATCGCTTGTCCTCAAAGGGAGATTTTAACTACATATAGACATCACTAATTAGCCGCTCACTAGGTGTTAGTTCAAGTAACAAACAACGCTTAACAAACACTCTCCTAATCTTGAACATGTAACTTTAATTTGAACCGTTTGTTCTTGGTAATTGTACTTATTTTTTTTTCTACCGCCGGCATCTTTAGCAAAGAGGAATCTACACAGCAATCCGAAACAACGATCGACAAATTAAAGTACATAGTACGGAAAATCACGTGTTAGTATTGGTTTTCTTGGAAATTAATACAAAAAAAAAACAGACGAAGAAGAAAAGACAGAAAACTAACGAAAGAGCTGACAATCCGCCAAGCGCCGGAATGTCAACAGAAAAAAATCGCCAAAGCTACTAGCAGCCTGAGCCTACCTTATCGCCATCCTGTGCCAGCGGGTTGGGCGTGATGTTCATCCGGGCACTGATCCCGTTGCGGCTCTTGTGATGATGCGACCTGGGACCTCCATTGCTCACCGATCCGGGGAATCCGTTCTGCTCGACTTGTATGTGCGACTTGGCATCGGTTTCATCTGAAAAATACGGTATTCCAACCTGCAATTCTCTCCGGAAATTCAATCGATACTCACCAACTCCCGGTCCTCGTTTCTTGCGGCACGCTACACAACAGCAGCAAAGTAGGACGATACCGCCCAGCACCAGAACGAAACCACCGACGCCCATATAGACATAGTTGGGTACCTCTCCGGTCCCGTCGCTTGCTTCCGAGGCGGCAATCACCGAAGGAACAATCGGTGCCACCGTAGGAGGTTTCAGCGTCTTCCCGGTCAGAATGGCGCTAAAATCGGACGCTGCGGCGGCGGTGAAGGACTGTAGCTTGAACTCGTACGCCGTTCCCGGTTCCAAGTGGTCAATCTTGAAGTGCCGCGCCGTTGGTGTATCGACCGTAGCTTTGGAATACTCGCCAGCCGTTGTGGCAGGGCGATAGTACGCATAGAAGCCATCGATCGGGTGGGGAAGATGCTGCGGGAACTGCCAGTGCAGGACGATCGCATGTTGCGAGACGGGTTCGATGCGAGTCAGCGTTGGAGCGAGCAGGTGGTTCTTAACTCCTAGCTGGGATCCTCGTTGGAGGTGGAATTTCCCGGACGCGGCCCCCTCCTTGTTGTCATTGTTGGAATACACGGCCACGATTCGGAACCGGTAGAAGTGGTCCGACTTCAGTCCGTTGACCTCGTAGGAACGGGTGTAAGGGGGGATGTCTTCGTTTTCCGTCATCCATTGGGTGCGGGCAATGTTCCGGGACGGGTCACCGAGCATCCGGTACTGGACCTTGAAGAACTGAATTGGCAACCCATCGGACGAGGGGACCGACCAGCGCACCATGACCGATTCGTCCGACAGGCGGGTTATGTTCGGTCGGGATGGCGGAATCATCACCACTGTTGTATTGGGAAGAAAGAAAATATGTTGAAAAAATAAACAGTAGGCTTCGTGTTGTCAAAATAATGCCACCCAAAAAATCAGGCAATAAATCAAAATCTCCCAATGCGGCGAAAAAACCTCGCAAAAAGTCCAGAAAAGCCCGTAAAAAAAAGGTTGATAAAAATCTCAAGTTCTGCGACGATAAGCATTTCGATGCCAAATTAGCCGTCATCACGATGGAACATTGCCTGCGTTGTCCCATCTACCGGGAAATGGCGGAGAAGATCTTTGCGGAAATTTGCAGCACCCTTCCGGAAAACAAGTTCAAGCTCATTCGGAACGACTTCGATCGCTTGGAAGCCCGGGAAGGATCCTTCGAGGTTTACCTGGCGAAGAACTGCCGAACTCCACCTGAACTGCTCTGGAGTGGCATCGAACGAGGGCCTCCGCGGCGTGAAAAATTTCCCCTCGATCTAACCGCAATCATCGAACGCGTTGACAAGGAACTCAACTCGGAAGACAATAATACACTGGCATTCCTTAAAAACTAATACTCACAATGTTTGTGTTTCTTTCCACCCTTGGGCCTTTTTCCGTTGTGTTCGTTTCCTTTCGGTCCGGTGGGGAGGGATCCGAGTGGAGCCGTTTCCATGCCTCCTGGAATCTGCTTCGGGTTGACCTGCAGAAGGTTGCTTTCGCTGACTTCTCCGACTTCGTTCTTCGCAAAGCACTGGACTATTCCGGCGTGCTTCTTCTCCACCGACTTGATGAACAGCTTCGATCCGTTGGACTTGATCAACCGATCCCACTTGGTGTAGTCGCCGTTTATCATCCAGTAGATTTCCGGAACAGGCGAACCTTTGGCTATGCACTCCAGTTCGAGACTTTCGCTTTCGTTGGTCAGGGTTGAGCGAGGAGGCTCGACGATCTTCGGTGCTTCCAGAATGGTCAGTTTGATGGTGTGGAGCAGCGAGGGTTCAACGCCGTTTTCCAGCCGGCAAACGTACTCGCCTTGGTCTTGGGCGGTCACGGAGGTGAGCTGCAGGCCGTACGGGAGGACTTTGGAGTGATCGCTGATGGGAAGGCCGTCCCGTCGGAACCAGGACGCCCGGGGGATTGGATTTGCGACACCGGGGCATTCCAGAAGAGTGGTGGCTCCGGGGGAGACGGATACGTTTTGAGGCTTGTAGATCGCTTTCGGTGGGGAACGAGGCGTGTATTCGACGAGGATTGTGGTTTTCTGCGGCATTTTCAGCTCGTTGCCTGTGATGGAGTTGATGGCCGAACACCGGTAGGTTCCGGAATCTTGCGGGGTTATTTGCGACAGGATCAAGCTTCACCGGTTGGGAGCTGCGGAACGTTCCGTTGAGATGACTACTTCGTCTCTGTTGAGGGAAAAAGAAAAAGTTCAGTTTAGGGGTAATGAAGAGTGTGAAGTCCATTGAGAAACTTACTTGTAGTAGCTCCATATGGCTGGAGGATTGGAGACGACGTCTCCGCACTTGATGATAATACTGTTTCCAGGTGAGATTTTCAGATGTCGCTGCTGGATAGAGGACAGAACCACTCCGCATGACCGTCGGGACTCGATCGGTTCGAGCGTTGTGGTTATCGCTTATACTACCGATAGCGTCCGCAGGATCCATAGTTGCTGTAGCTTCCTCCGCTACTGCTGCTACCACTGCTAATACTGGATTCCAGGTTGATCGAGGCCAACGTGAGCCTCGCCGGTATCGACGCGATCGCCGAAGCACCGAACCACGCCACGCACTGATACTCGCCGATCGTCTTTGTATTGACGTACACGTGAAGTTTCGAGTTTCCTTCTATGGTTGTCACATTGTGACCCTGAGAAAATCAATAATGAGTTAACGAACCGTATTCCTAACCCCAAAACCAACTTACATTCTTGTTCAAATAAACGTAATCATCTCGACTGCCGGCACTGTCCTGCGGTCGAAACCTCCACTCCAACCGCTCCGGAATAAGATTCACCTCGCATTCGAATAGCACCTCGTCCCCGGCCGGCGCCGTCGTCGATTCCGGCGAACGAATCATGTAAACTCCTAAACTCTTTGTACTACCGCTACTCTCACTACTACTGCTGCTGCTGCTGCTGCTTCCGGCGCCAGGCAAGGAAGAAGAATGATGCGAAGAGTGCGGCATGGCTCTGACCACTGCCAGCAGCGGACAACTTAATACTACTGCTATGAGCAACAAGCAGGAACACTGGCCGGACATCCCGAGCTCCGTGGGCCTTCGTCTGAAGTTGTGTCTCCGATGGGGGGCCGTTGCTACGGCGACAGCGTGGCTTGCTTTGTGGGGCATGGCGTTCGGTTCACTGAGGCGGTCTTCGAGAGTCGTTCCGAACATTTTGGATCATTACCTGGAAAGATAAATGTAGACATGTTTGGTAAGTTACGGCTAAAATGAATTAATAGAGTAGAGATGATTTGTAGTGATAAAATAAATTGAATGCCGAACGATCAGGTTGTGATTTTGCGATTTAAAATACAAGCAACATTCCAGGCGAGATTCCAATCTTATGTTACCGATGAACACGCAGCAACAGGTACTTAATTTACTCACGCAAACCTCGCGGACACGCCACTTGCCAGTTCAGTAAATGATAAATAATCCACGAGCCTCAGCCTCCGAATTAAAAAAAAAACAGATCAAGTAGGCAGCGCCTGTCCTGCCTTCTTTGTGGAAATCTGCGCTTGTTATGATTAACCAAAGTTCCGTGCCTAGTCACGCAAGGTTCGTTTATTGAGTCAACAAATACATTCCTCTCTGAAATTTTGCGACAGCTGGTAGGTAGTCCACAAAAGTCGTGGTGAACTTGGTGCATTCTCCAAGGGCCGAACGACATTTGGAAAATAATCTAAATTCATTTATTAAATTAAAAATTGAGTTTTCCACCAACCTGACATAACCTCGCAAAATCAATCGGATGAATTTCTTTTGACAGGAGTCCGTGGTTTGTTTATTTCTTCTGTTTGAATTCGAAAACAAATAAACCACGAATACCTATCAAAACTGAATTCCATTCATCAGGATGAACTAGTTCACTAGTGACGTCATCTTGCAAAATTCTATAAATGGAGCTACTAGGATGAAAGCTTCATTTTGCAATGCCCCCATTTTTTATTTAGGTGAAAATTTCAAAGGGGCAAAGGGAATTGGGTATTTCAGTTATTTCTTATTGAATTCAAGATCTTTTTTCATACAAATGTAGGGTTTTTTTCATACTTTTAAGAAAAAATACGGATAAAATTATTCGTCACGGTTTCGAAGGAATTCTCGAATTTTTCCTGTAACGCGGCTCATTAGGCGGCGCACACCTTCTTCGCAGGTAGCTGACGTGCCGCCATGTTTTCGAAGCCAACATTGGATCCGTCTTCGTATGATTTGTTTACAAATTTTAGCTGAATTCAACAGCTGTCAGTGGGGCCCATGATTCTGGGCCCGCCGCGATGTTAGCTCTTTTCAAGACAAAGGCAATAAGATAGGGGTGCCAGCTACCTGCTTCTTCGTCCATCGTTTTAGCTATCTTATTCCACCAGGTCTTCATTTGATTGATGTCTTTGACAACCTTTCCCTTTGCCTTGAGTCTCCTCTCCATGATTGCCCAGTATTCTCAATAGGGCGGA
Source organism: Aedes japonicus (assembly GCA_034211315.2). Taxonomy (NCBI): domain Eukaryota; kingdom Metazoa; phylum Arthropoda; class Insecta; order Diptera; family Culicidae; genus Aedes; species Aedes japonicus. The sequence goes on along the minus strand of JASCZW010001693.1, from coordinate 875 downwards.
ACTGGGGTAGCTGGGTGGGTTAAGGTTTTTCGGAACAACCTGGACCCCTTTCTCTGCATATCATTCTTGAACGACTTTGCTGTAATGACAGCTTGCCAAATCTGGCCAAAACATTACGGGATGGTCGTGGGATCGAATGAACGGCAAAATTCGTTTTTGGAGACTCTCTTTTTGGTATAGTTCCGACGTCATTGTCTTATTTGTAACGAAAACTTTCGTTTTTTTGCCACAGCTGCAAATGCTCTGCCAAATCATGAATTTTCGTGCAAATTTGTCGGCAAAACCAAATTTAAATTTGGCTGGAACATCCCCCCGAGCCGTTGCCAAGTAAATTTTTTAACCTGGGATTTGCGGAATGTCAAAAATACATACGTGAAGCTGACGAAATTCCCGACACATGGGCGCCAAGAACTTCCAAATGCGTTCACCAGGAGCGCCCCAATATGAGCAAAAGTTTGTTCCAATTCTAAATGAAGCAAGCCTTAGAAAAAAAAGAGTTAATGCATGATTTGCGACCTGAACATCCTGAATATAAAGGAGTTCAGAAGGAAAATATAAATGACTTATTGATTGTGTAAATCGATTCACTTCCGTCGAATTTTAAACGACGCCGCGACGGGAAGGAGCAAATCGTACGCTTCGAATCGGTCAACATCTCGCAGATAGTTACACGTTATACTACAACTTGGAACGCTCTTCTGAAGAGGTACGACCACCGCAAATACCTCAAGACTCTTGAGTCAAAAGGCAACTCTTCAAAGCGCTGTACGAGTTGCCAGCAGTCACGCAGGAGTGTACAATACACATCCACCGTTTGGCCGCCGATTACACTGAACGACAAAATCCGAAAAAAAAGTCTTGAGATTCAGAGCTCC
>JASCZW010001692.1:29623-97217 GCA_034211315.2 Aedes japonicus | reverse complement strand
CCACTGTGTCTTATAGAATGGCTTTCGGTACAAATATCAAGAGAACCACTGGTGTAACGACCGTTAGATCCATGAGACTCTGATATATCAACATTCACATCCATTCGCTAGAACCAAAGATGTGAAGAGAAAGTGTCGATAGGTCCTAAAGCGCTCGGCAGGTTGTACTGTAATTGAATAGAATTAGTTTGAAATTGAGCATAGGGCTTTTGTTAAGCAGTATTTCTGAAACAAACGTGGCAGTCGATCGCTCAAATACCGTCAAATGCTGCGTTATATGGTTCTTGCGATGTGCAATTTATGTTTTACGCTCCCTAAAGACCACATGTGATGGAAGCCAAATTCCGTAATCAGAGGTTTTTGAAAACACAACTTCTCATTTTTACCAGTAGTGGTTTTTTCTCGTGTCGTTGTTTACTTGTAGCTACGACCCTGCAGAGAGAAACCCGGTAAAAGATCGTCATGCCGATCCTCTTAAGCTACAGTGTTTGGCGGAAATTCAATCATGGAATATACACTACCCATACTTTGTACATGCGCCGGCTGGAAGTTACTCGAGCTAAAAAAGCCCAACGCCCGCTGCTCAAACATACCACCTAATTTCTAATAATTTAATTCTATTAATATTAAATCCTCTAGACTCATAACCAAAATAATAGCGACAGTTAAATGTAGTAGCCTGTTATGTTGAAATATAAGATTTGAAACTACTTTTCTGTGTACGTATTTAATTTTATTATTCAAAAGGTTTTACAATAATGAGTTTTGTTTATAAGCGCATTTTAGAATTCACGGTATTATTTTCTTGTACGAACAATTTAGTAGAGTATAGACTCCTACTACTTGATTAAAAGTTTCGAAGCTAACGAATGTCCATAAGCAAAATATGGAGATAGAAGTTTATTCATTAACGATAATATTTTCGAAAATGTAGCTTCCCAAGTAACAATTCAAATGTAAATTGGTTGTATTCATGATTCTATGGTAGTTTTATAAAGCATTATGGAGATCATCTGGTTTTATCACGGCATTTTCCGTTAAGGTAGTTATAACTGATTAACAGTTCTTAGAGTGATTAAAGAACATTTAGAAGAAACCTCCATAAAACTATCATCATTTATAATGTAATTCACCTTACAAGTAATTTTATAAGATACTGATTCCTCTCAAGACATCGTTTCGCAACTTTCATAAAACCTGATAAAAGTTTTGAAAAGTTATATGACATTCTTCTTTAAGATAAATGTATCTTGAAAAATGCTGCCATAAAGCGCTCTTAGAACCATTTCATTTCGAATAAGAGAACATACTCTTGAGGAAGAACATTATGTGAAAAGTAAACAAACTGAACTGATGGACGCCCATAGGTGAAAGAAAATATAAAATAGTGGATCGTTCAAGCGGAAATTCAATAAAAACCTATCCAATATATTGAGTACTCCTTCATCTCAGCCACCAACGACCAATATTTTTTTTACCATCAGCAGATTCCATTGGATTTGCAGCCTACTGAGACTTATCAGAAGGATCTATGCGTTATGCGTCCTATTTTTCGTAACGAATCAAATTAAATGAAGTCAACGTGCGGCAGTTGAAACCGAAAAACATAACTCTTGATAAATCTAACGTCCCAGGTAGTGCGATTATCGCAATGCGTTATCGTATTTCCACCACCGTTAAATCTAAAGTCGAAAGTAGTGCGCTGGAATCGCCCGGTGATCTACGTACACAGCACATTCTTCCGACGTTAGGTTAAGCATATAGATCAAGAGGAAAAATCACTTCCGCTGGTGAATAAAAATAATAAATTATAAGCTGTAATCATGACTATTATGTATAGACACTTTTGATTTGCACGTTCACATTTTCTTTGTTTATGATGTGCCTATTTCACACTGATCTTATGGCTATATTATGAAAGAATTGTTTACCTTTAGCAATTCAAACAAGTTTTATTCAAGCGTAACTTATCTTTTTCAAGAACAGAAAAAATAAGTATGAACCTATGCGCTCCTCAAAAAGCTGTAAGTTTTGTGCAAGCAATATAAGTTTTATTTGCGTTTTATGATAGTTTTCGATAAAACCATTGAAAAATGGCAAGCGTGGCTATTCTGGATTCCCTCGAATGTTAGCCATTTTCATAAGTATGCAACAAAACTCTCATTTTTCCAATGGTACGAACAAACAATGCTGTTTAAAATACATTTTGAAGCATAAAATGGATTGTAGACACAATTTATTCAAGATCTAACAATTTATCAGCCTTTTCAGCCTAATAGTTGAATTTTCTACTATTTGGTTTATTTTTAAATACGTCAGTGTTCTAGGAATAATCAGAGGCGCATTACTTTTGGAAATCTTTCGCTTTATGTTATGAAACATCAAGGCTAAACTAATCGTCATGATGAAAAATTCATCAAACTGACAGCAAAAAGTAGATGCATTTATGGTCACCTAACTATTAATTTACATACGTATTCACTTTGGAAGAGAAATATAGTAGCTTCTACTCAAACTATAAACAAAAAGTCCCATTCAACAGAACAGAATCGAAAAATGGAATCTTCAGCTATATTTGTGACAGACTGGAAGTATTTTTAAAGAGGAAAATTATAAAACTATCAAAACTTGTGGTAGTTTTATCATAGTTTTAAGTATGTCTTGAATGTCCTTACTAGTATGCACCGATAAAACTATCAAGTTTTAAGCGAACCTTGGAGAAATAGTCTTGAGAACCTCCTGTAGTATGGGCCTATTGGAACTTAAGAGTGGTTTGATGGCTGTTTGATCGATGTGTATGTAGAATATCTAGTGTTATGCGTGGTTTTATCAAATGAGTCTTGAAAACTTCTTCAAGTGTTCCTTAATATTGAATTTGTTACTTGGGTTAGAAGTAAGGTAAACATGTAATCAGGTAAATTTCTAAAATCATAACATTTATTGAGGCTGACTTCAGTAGCAGTAGTAATCGATATAGATTGCAATATGGGTCTGCATGTCAGATTTTATCAAAATTACTTCGCATTTTATTATAACTGTTCTAACATTTATACTTCAGATTTCTTTAAAGGATTTGATTTTCAATCAAAAGGTTCTATTTTTAACTGAAATAGTTCCAGTAAACAGTGGTGGCCAATATAATCAATACATCTACAGTTTTTCATACAAAACAGTCATATTTGGACACTCTCTATGTCTAGACAATAGAAGTAACCTGAATTTCAAACTGTGTTAGAATTTATAAACTATGCTTCAAAGTCTTTAGAATTACCACCATATTTGAAAACTTTATTTATTCACCAATGTTTGAAAATTTTATAACCATTTATTTTCTTTTTCAAAATAGTTTATTTCAAAGGAATGAAATATTTTGCTAAAGAACTCATTCTTGTTCAATCTTTTTCAATTTAAAATTATTTAAAACTAATTTTTGGCCAAACCTCAACAAGGCAAATCTGATGCTATTATGTAGACTGTACTTGAAAATTTAAAAATTCAAAAGGGTGCATTTCTTATTTTCCCTATACTGTAGTTGTTAATCTCTTTTGCTATACCTTCTACAAAATTTCGAAAAATTTCCATGGAATTTCGATGCCCTAGAATACTATCAATGTCAAACAAAATCTTAAGTTTAACCTCAAATTCCCCATGGATATTTCTTTCGAACTGCTGTGAAGTTCTCAATAGGTTTTGATGAAATATACCTCGGAAATCTCCTTCAAAATTTTTTTTAACTCTCCTTAGAAATTTAGCTCGATATAACTTATAAATTTTCATTGTATTGTTCATAGTATTCCACTTTAAAACAAACTTGGTTGATGATTTACTCACAGATCTTTCAAAGAGTTATTCAATAAGAAATTTAAATTGAATTCCATTGAATGGCTTTAAAATATCCACATTGTAGAAACCGAAAAATAATCTCTGAATTTTAAAATTACTGTTTTTTTTAATTCCTTATTATCAAGATTTTCAGCCCTGGGCTGGTTCATCTTCCGTCGTAGTCGCTCAAATAACTTTTGGGTATGTTTCGTAACTTTGTCCGGGGTGAGATTTGAACTCGTGACTTTGGCGTGAGAGGTGTGGATGTTACCCACTGTTTTTATAACTACTGTTACTGTTACCTGTTTTTTTATTCAGTGATATTTTGACTGCAGATAAATTCAGTTAGTATAAATCGAGAAGTAAAATTGGTATGTTTAGAAAGATTGCATTCTCATTTTATCTAACAATTGATTTACAGAGCTCCGTACAATCTTGACAAACGAACAAAACGAATGATGAAAAAATTAAGAGATAGGTAGGTATATCCTAATACTTCAAATATATGTTTTTTTTTTTCAAGAAAACATAATCGTGGAACAGGTTCCAGGTTTTTTCCATTTTTTTTAGATCATTTCAATAGTTATTTTGTAAAAATATATTGGAACCCCTGACCACGGGTATTAAGGACAACATCATACCCTAGATATTTTCAGAGTTTTTTGTAAGGAGCAACTTTAAGCTGATAGCTGCATATCAAAACGCTCAATTTGAAAATATCACTTGTCATACAAAAACCAAAGGACCGATATTATATTCACAACATGTTTACTTCTCCACTGTTCTTTCAGAACACCAAGAATTTAGATTCCAATCATCTAACGTTGATAATTCCGGAACAATTGAAAGCAACGCTAGTGTTCTTCCTCAACTAGCAACTTCATCAGCTTCATCGGAAAACGGTCGTTCTCATCTACGTTGGAATACAGTCGTAGCAATGATAAAGTGTTCTGCTATGTTTGCTGCTTTTTTTGCGCAAAGGCTTTGCGAAAACAAAATGAAAAATTTATTTGCACCATTTTCAATAATTGGAGAAAACTAGGCGAGAAAATAAAAGCTCATGACGATTTACTACATTGCATAAGGAATGCTTCGAAAAATATTTACTTCACAAGCAATCGTTGTCATCTAGAAATGTACACGAAAAACGTTTAAAGGTAATTGAAGAGCAATAGTAACATTATTGAGAAAACGTTAAGAAGCTGAAGGAAGTTGTAAAGGATGAGTATCTACCGACAACATTTTGAAGATTTTAAATGCGTTATTCAAATCAATCTAAATTTTAATATAAATTTAAAATGTTCATTGACTCAATGTTGTTCTTTGAAATTTGAATATATTCAGTTCAAACTTGACTCTATATAGAGTCAGGTCTGTTCTGTGCCTCGGTTAGTGGAGATGCCTTAAGAGAATCGAGTAAGGTGACTACAGTAACCTCGTGTGAGTCCATTCTCAATTTGATCCACACGGAATAATACGAGGCTTATATTCACCACACTCGATTCTTTTAAGACATCTCGACTCATCGAGGCGCAGAATAGACCTAATTATTCGATTAAACTTGTTTTGATTATCAATTAAAATAACCTGTCCCCAACAATTACGCTACTTTCTTCGCTCTTCTCAATATTTCTATAATCGAAAAAAATCTTCGGGTAGGCCCCCTCCAGGCCCCCTCCAGACTAATTGTCTAGTTCCGCCAGTGTAAAAGTTGGCAGACATTTTTAGCGTATGACGCTGGATTGAAAAGCGGTATTTTCATTGCAAACGGATGTGCCAATCAGGAAATTTGCTTCAATGAGTGTCTGCTAAAACGATTGCTGCCTAACCTGAAGCAACGCGATTCTTCTAGGGGCGTGATAGTGAAGAAGGAAAACGATATAGTTTTTGGCACAGGAAGTAACAGCACAACAGTTCCAAGTTCGATGCTAAACTGAATGAATCATCCCCAAAAGATAACGACCCCACAAATATGCTGTCAAGATAACACAGCGAACCAAAACAAAAGCATAGATTCTAGAACCAAAAAACGCAAGAATGTATTGCAAGGTGATAGGTGCTAGGTATACTTGGGATCAATCGGGTTGCCAGTAGTGAGTTGATTTTAAATGACTAGTTTCCTATTGAGTTGGTTGTTCCGAGCTGTTTTGGCAAGATTGAACACCCTGCTATCTTACTAAAGAACAGGAGGTGGTATGCTGTCAACACATGCAGATTCAACCCAAAAAAAAACAAGAACCCTCCTAACACTCCAACGCTCAACCATTCGGGGAATATTGGGCTATCGTCAAGCGGGATCTGAAAAAGACCCGACAACTTTTGGAAACGAGAGGCAGTTCAAAGAGAACTAGTGTTCTGCGCGAACATTGTGGTCGAGGTTTGGCTGTGTAGATTTTAATGGCAACAGCAGGAGTTGAACGAAAAGCTGGATTCGATTAACCGGAAGCTTAGCTGAATGTATATTTTTTAGGTATTCCACAGTAATTGAACTTCAGAAAACTAGCAATAAATGTTTTAGATAAAATACTCAATCCATTTACATGCAATCTAATTTGAAAAAATTACTACCGTTACACGACATTCACTCAGTTCGCCCAGTCATAATCCCTCCATCAGCCAATAAAAATGGCAAAGCTTTCAGCCTTCCCGGCGAGGACGCAACCTGGGAAAAGCAAACTCACGCTAATGAAATTATCACACTCTCTGTTGGTCCGCAGATAGGGAATTGAATCCCGATTGATGGAAGCAGATTTTTGCCTACCCTATAAATCAATAGCGATGAGCAAAAGTTTTCCTCTGCCCCAGCAGCAGCTGCTCATTGATCTCGACCTCGGATATAAATCTTCATTTCACAGCAAATTTTCGCGTTCCCCAAATGTGGCAATTATTGAGTGGAGTTGGAGTTCCTAGGCGCCCTCTGGACCGTGACTAGCGATTCCAGTGGAACGAAAGCACAGGGCACAGAATCCTGAACGTTTGAGAGGGGTGGGGGTATTTCCTGGTACTGCTCTTCTTCGCAACGTGAAAGCGAACAGAGCTGGAGGCGAAGAAGTGGATTGTTTGTCTTTGAGCTTGGTTTTGGAACGGGTAATACTCGGAAAAATAAGTCAATTGATTTAAAGGAGGAATTTCTTTTTCTATCAGCTGCCACAGATCTCTTCGAATTATATCCCGATTCCCAACTCGTTGAGACTTACTTTGCTGTTCCTTTTTTTTGCGACAAATCATTCGAGGCAAAGAAATGTGTTTGTCTATTTATCAGAGATCGGCAACAGGATTTATTTTTGTTTTTGCTGGTGCAATCTCAGCACCTGAGGGGACTTGTTATTTGTTTTCTCATGGAGTGTGTTTGAGGGCATAGCAACCATCCATCATCACTCTTCTTACTTAGAAGAGTAGAGAGGTACAAAACCTCTAATGTCCCAACAGGTTTCAGTCAGATGTACATATATATGTGACTGGTTCAACTTCTACCATGGCTGTACCGTAACGGCTAGGTAATGTACAAAATTAACCACCGTTGGTCAGCCTTCCATCATGTGAATACCTTTCAGCTACAGGAGCTATAATGGCCTAACCATCATCATCGTCATAATCATCATGTACAGCTCCGAACCGTCGCGCGAATCATCAACCGTTTGATGAGCGTGATAAAGTTTGTCAAAGCGATTGTCGATAATGCTCGTTCGTGTGCATGGAAGGGGTTCCTCTGCCCTCAACCAACATAGAATGGTTAGACTGATACAAAGTTTTAAATTTTTACTCCCGTATGCTTAAAGATTTCAAGTTGGGTCCTTAGGGGCTGTTCATAAACCGAAATTTGACACATTCCAATCCACCTCGTAAACTTTAGTGGACTTTTTCGAACAATTTCTCTTAAACAATAATGAATATTACAAGTGATGTAATCCTTGTTGCAATACTTAAAGACTCAAAGATAAACACGACTCAATTGTATGTTCAATATGATGTATGGTTCATCCCTAATATGAAACTAATATAAAACCCAAAATAATAAATACTGACTCACCCAAAGTTACGTTAAAGCATCCAACAATTACATCAGCTTGTAATAATCAAATCTGAATCCGCAAAGCATTAAAAACAACAGCCCCTCGACTGAATACTAGGATTGACAAGCCTTAAATTTACAAAATCCTTGTCTTATCACAGGAAAGAATAATGAATTATAACGAGCGCGTAAAATGTCCCCTCGTTTAATGCAAGGCAAAGGAGGCGTAAACAACGAAATTGTTTGCAATCTTTCATGCGCCATACAACATTGTTTGCAATTTTTCAAACAACAGGCTAGATTCAGGCGTTATCTGGCTTAGATTTACACGAAATATCCCATTATTTGCTGTCAGATCTAGCAGACCCTCTATGTGCATTAGATAGCGCAGAAAATTCAATGTTTCTTTCTATCTGTGTGGCTTTATAACAACATCAGACTTTTTTTTGAGCAGTTGGTTCAACGCCTCACGACAAATCACAAGTTCAAATTCATTTTCTTCCGTAAAAGATTACAAAACGGTTACTTAATGTTGGGTGATATGCATAACAGATCGAATTTCATTTCTTGTAAAAGCAATGCTCAAAAATTAAATGATTTGAAATAAGTAAAACTATAATCCTTACACAGATAAAAAGAAACACTGAATTTTCTGCGTTATCTAATGCACATAAAGGGAATGCTAGATTTGGCAGAAAATAATGGGATATTTCATGTAAATTTATGCCAGACAACGCATGAATCATGAAAGATTGCCTGTTGTAAAGGGTGTCCACGATGAAATTGCCACACTATGAAATTGCTCTAACTTTTTAACCGTTGGGTAGAATTTAATGAAAATTTGGGTGGATTTAGTTCATAGTGCATTATTTACATCCTTTACAAGTTTTAAAGTCCTGTGATCAAAACTCGCGGAAATGGAGTCGAAAGAACAGCTCGTGCGTGATAAAATCTTGCGCATTCATCACGAGAACAAGGATCTCTCGCATCGTTCCATCGCTAAAACGTTGGGAATCGCGAATTCCACGGTGTCGCGAGTGATTAAGCGGTTCGAGGAACGGTTGACCACCGATCGGAAGCCCAGAAGTGAAGGAAAAAGTATTCCGTACAACACCAAAAATCACAACCGCGTAGTTGGGGCCTTCAACCGAAATCCGAACGCCTCCGTTCGGGATGTGGCTAAGAAGCTGCACCTAAGCCAAAGTTTTGTCCAGAAGGCCAAAACTAAGGCTGGGCTTCAAACGTTCAAGGTACAAAAGGCCCCTAATCGCGACGAGAAGCAGAACAAGTCCGCCAAAACCCGTGCCAGGAAGTCTTACCTCAACATGCTAACGAAAGTTGAATGCTGCATCATGGACGACGGAACATATGTGAAGGCCGACTTCAAACAGATCCCCGGCAACCTGTTTTTCACGGCCAAGGATAAGTTCAGCGTTCCGGAGCATGTCCGCACTCAAAAGATGTCCAAATTTGCGAAGAAATTCCTGGTTTGGCAAGCCATCTGCACGTGCGGGAAGCGGAGTGCACCTTTCGTGACGCAGGACACGATGAACGGACAGGTGTACATAAAAGAGTGCCGCCAGAAGCGGCTTCTTCCTCTCCTGAAGGCCCACAACGTCCCAACAATCTTCTGGCCGGATTTGGCCTCATGCCACTACTCCAAGGACGTGCTGAAGTGGTATGCGGACAATAAAGTCAATTTCGTGCCGAAAATGTTCAACCCTCCCAACATTCCGGAGCTCCGCCCCATCGAGAAGCACTGGGCGATTATGAAGCAGCATCTTCTTAAACGACCTAAGGTAGTGAAGACAGTCGAGGAACTGAAGAAAGTATGGGTTTACATGCAAAAAACGGTTGATTCACAGTTTGTACAGAATCTTATGGCCGGGGTTAAGGACAAGGTGCGGGCATTTGCGTATGGACTGTAAATAAAATACGAGAAAAATGGTAAAATGAAGTTTAATAGTTATTTCTCAATCCCTGAAAATTTGATGGCAATCGGATGAAAACTCGAATTTTGCGAATCAATTTTGTGTGTGGCAATTTCATCGTGGACACCCTTTATGAAAGATTGCAAACAATATCGTTGTTTACGCTCCTTTGACTTGGAATTACACGAGGGGAAATTTTACGCGCTTGTTAAAATTAATTATTTTTTTCTGTGTAGATTAAAATTGAAATGTTTTAAAATCAAGTTTTTCAGTGATACACCGTCACGCAGCGTAACACACGGAGATCATTCGCTTATAATAATCAATAATCTGAACATGGCGACAATTTCCAGCACTCTTAAACTATTTTTCGACAAAGGCCAACGACCGGGTTTACACCAGAGGTGGTAAATGTACATTTTTTTGCAAACCATTCACCCGCTACGAAATATGAGGCCCGCACACGACCAACAGTTTGTGTGTACAGTTCGAGCGAACGTGGGGATAGAAAATAGAAAAAGACAAATTTCTCCCTATTTCTGCCGACAGTTTCGAACAGTTTAGAAATGGTTTGTGACGTTTTTGATAGCTTGGTTAAAAACGCACTTATTTGGTTATTTTCGATTATGAGTTGTTAGTATCCATTCTTATGATTTGATTCGATATAATAAACTTCATATGTAGGCAGTAACAAGCCAACAATCAACAAAATTCTGAGTGACATAAATTAATGTCGCGATTTTTTTTAAGCCATCTGCTGGAGGCAACAAAAATGTTTCGTCGCCTGGAGAAAACGGTACAGAAATGTCATAAGAGATTTTTCCAACGACGGTTCACTTTCGTGTGTGTTCAATTTGGTCGTAATGAAAAATGTCAAATATCAAAATACAGTACATTTTCCACCACTGGTTTACACACTACCAAACCCGTAACGCTGGTAGATCACCTTTTCGTGGTGCGTTACGGGGTATCAGATCTACCACCGAACCCTAGTCCGAATTAATTCATACTAGGGAACATATTTGTTTTTGTAGTCAAAGGAACGTATAATTGGCCTTATTACATTTTATGTCTTGTGAAAAGTGACAATACTCGGGTTGCGCCACCGAGGATGAGCTTGGAATAAAGAAAACATGGTTAGTCTTCATTTATGTGAATTCTTATTTTCTATTTGATGTTCTATAGTTTGAATTGGTTATGACTAGGGTTCTGATGCATGGTCACTATCGGAGCTATTGTTTGTTTTGTTTGCAATGAATTCGGTTTTGACTGATAAAGGGGCGCGCCTTTGAAGAGTGTTGTCGCTCACAAAGGGTTTAAACAGCGGAAACTTTCAATTAAACCTGATTCATTGCCAACAAAACGAACAATGACAACTGTAACAAAACCGAATATTTCATCATTTCTCAATAGTGATGAAGTAACTCGACATGCACTAAACAAAGGATACGGGATATACAACAATAGATCAAATTACTGATCGCAGGGGTTTGTGTCCCGAACAGAGAAAAAACAATTAGGTGAACTCGTGTAGCTAGTGACTAATTTCTGCGGAAAATGTATTTGTTTATACTTACTTTCAAGTACTGCATCCAAACATTCTATTTGTTTTATTGCAAATTCGTCAAAATGTTCGCGAAAGAAATGATCACCAGTTTGTTGCTCGCCCAGAAGAAGCCTAAAGAGATTGCCAAGGTGGTAGGGTGCCATTTGGAAAACGTTTACCGCATAAAAAAATCCCTGCAGGATGCTCCTATGCCGCGAAAGCTGGGAGGCGGACGTCCGCGCTTTGTACGCACGACGAAAGTGATCAAATCGGGCCGTGCAAAAATTGCTCCCAACCCGGTGCGTTCCATAAGAAAACTTGCAAAGGAAGCCAATATTTCGGAGAAAGTCATGCGGAGAATCACCAAAGAAGACCTGCATGCATCTTCCAGAGCCAGAGTGAAACGTCACTTGATTAAGGACCTACGAGTGAATCGTTCCAAGAGATTGCTTTCCTTGTTGAAGAAGGAAAAAAATAATAATCCTGTTCTCCGACGAAAAACTTTTCAGCATCGATGTTGTGGCCAACGGCCGCAAGGACCAGTTAATTTCTGGTGTCATGATATTTGGCTTGTTGGCGTCCAACGGTTTTTGCCACCTGTTTTCATTGATGCTGGAGTTAAAATCAATACCGAAGTGTATATCGGTATTTTGGGGTGAAGGCCAACTTCTCCAAGGACCAAAACGTTGTCCTATAGCAGGATGAAGCGCCGTGTCATACGTCCAATCGAACCCAACAATGGTTGAACGATAACATGAAGTTTTGGCCGAAGGATTTGTGGCCCCCTAGCAGTCCAGATCTTTATTCGTTGGATTATTCGATTTGGACATATGTTGAAGCACGAGCCTGCAAAACATTACACCCTAATGTGAAAACCCTGAAGTCAACCATAACACGCACATGGCAGTCAATGTCAGAGGACTACGTCCGAAAGGCATGCTCTGGCTTCCGGCGTCGGCTCGAGGATGTTATTAATAAAAATGGAGGACACATTGAATAAATTTGTTTAAAAGGACTATATAAAGATAACTGCACACAAAAATGTTGATATTATTGTTTGAATTAGTTGAAAATGGGATATGAAAGATATAGAACAAATTTTCGCATTATTTTCTGCCGCACCCTGTAAATAATTCAAATGAAATTTTAATTAAAATCGGTTTGATGAATAATGGAAGAAAAATCCTAAACTACTCAATAAAGACATTGTTAGCAAAATAAATCAATTTCATCATACAACAAACCGCTTTTAATTAAAATATCATTTGAAATTATTATAGTAAGGAGTGTATCGAATATAAGCTATCCACATACATTTGCGTTGTACGCATGTATTTGTGATGGTTTTTATGCTCTGAACACTGCATGCTGTGCGTTTGACTGTCAGCTTTCTTTTGTTTACTTGTTTGTGCGGTTCAAATTCTGCGTTTTCAAAATGTCGCGTATTGAAAAGGAAGTGAAAATTATGGTTCTGGACACATGGCTAAGTGAGAAGGGTATTACTATGCGAAAATTGGCGAAGCGGTTTGGAATTCATCATGCGATCATTAATAAGTTTGGGGAACACTATTAATAAGTTTGGGGAACACTATTCTTTGGATGAGCTACCAGGAAGAGGCAGAAAACCCGGTTCTTCCAACCCAAAACTGGAGAAGAAAGTGGTATCTCTAATCATGAAGAACAAATCAATGTCAATACGTGATTTGGCCAAAAAACCAGGAACGAGTTTTGGAATGATCCAGCGTATCAAGAGGCGAAACCACCTGAAGACCTACAAGAAGCAGAAAATCTCGAAACAAAGTGCAGAACAGAAGAAGCGAGCAGCAACAAGGGCCCGGAAATTGCATTCGCGTCTTTTGCAGCGTCCGGATGCATGCGTTTTGATGGACGATGAGACCTATATAAAGGAGGACTCAAAAACCCTTCCAGGTCCACAATACTTTACTGCCGTCGTTGGAGAGGATGTGAGCGATGCGGACAGGTCGATTCAAGTGGAGAAATTCGGTCGAAAGGTACTGGTATGGCAGCAATATGTTCCTGTGGTTTGAAGTCAACCATTTTTTACACTACTGGAACTATAAATGCGGAAATCTATCGATCTGAGTGTCTCCAGAAGAGATTGTTGCCTTTATATAAGAAGCATAGTACACCTCCGCTGTTTTGGCCGGATTCAGCGTCGGCTCACTATGCCAAAACCACTCTCAATTGGCTTGCGGAAAAGGGTATAGATTTCGTCGAGATAAATATCAATCCACCAAATTGCCCTCAGCTTCGACCCATCGAACGTTACTGGGCAATCGTGAAGAGGGTCTTCAAGAAGACTGGTAAGGCAGCTGGGAACATGCAGGAGTTCAAAAAAATTTGGGCTCAAGCGTCCAAAAAATGCGATGCAACACTTGTCCGGAACTTGATGAAGAGCATTCGATCCAAAGCTCGAAAATTCGTGAAGGAATAACTTAAATTTCATCCGGTCTTCATTACGTTCAAGTTTAACCTCGTACAATAAAGGATCAATTTTTTGTATGAATAAAATATCGGTTTTCAACATAATTTGAAAGAAAGTTTGTGGATAGCTTATTTTCGATACACTCCTTAGTCTGATCATTTTCAAAGATCAGTATAAAAATTGGAGGGATCTGATCCAATGATCAGGAAGTATGACCTCTTGTCGAGCCCTCATGGCTTGAATGAAGTATGACAACGTACTTGTTTTGCCAAAGTAAGTTTTATTGCAGTTGTAAACCAATCTGAGTCATGAAATCTATGCTGGTTTATAAGCTTTTAATACATAGCTTACAGGTTTGTGTTTACAATTCAAAACGTACTACGAAAAAATATAGTTGATAACTACACACAGTGGCGAAAGTACCTAATGTTGAGCTCAATTCACCCAGGTCGACACACTTGAGGTCATTCAATCGCATGTTAACAGAATTAATGACAATCGGGTTATGTTCGATAGTGCGGGTAACGGGATACAAAGAATTTATTTCACAGCTCTTCTACATACAATTCTTATGTTTAGCAACCTTAGTACCGCATGGAAACAATTATTTTCATAGCCAAACGAACTATCAAAACAACCCACATTATTGCAGATATGTCATTTTACAGTACTAACTTAAAAATTGCTTTTAACCCAACGTGATGTACAAACAACTCAGTGAATTGTACACACATTGTTTAATTCTAACCTTTCGATACGCGTGCACAATTGCAGAAAGAGCAACCAAGCGAGGTTATCGGACGTGTGTTGTGTTTTTTATTCCCACGCATTGCCCGGAATGCGAAAGATGAATCAGAAAAGAGTCCTTATTTGGCCGCCATATTTAATGATAGATTCTTTTATTTTCCAAAGCACACGACGCAAAAACTACTGCGATTCTTTGGTGGAGATAGTTAACGAATGTGTGCTGCACTGCACACAGTTTTTTGCGTAGAATTGTATACTATCCATTTTTTCACACGTAAATGTTACTTAATTTTTGTTAAAAAGTGGATCAACTCAATTTTTGAGTAGATCCACTTCTTACGAAAATTGAGTAACATATCCGTGAGAGAAAAAGAGTTAGTAAACAATTGAACTCAAAAATTGAGTAAAATGAAACGGGAGTGCAGCATCCCGTTCACACTACAACACGCAAAAAAAAGCAGCAGTAGAAACATAGACTAACTCTAAGACCAGTAGGTCCCATACAAATACGATTTTTTTCTTGGCTCAGTCAGTACTAGCACATCGATCCCAAGCTCGGTCTCCAGCTCAATAATGCGCCCCCAAGAATGAATTCACATGAACACACTCTCAAATATTCTGTCAAAATAACACAGCAAATCAAAACAAAGGCGCAACTATGTACAGCAAGGTGCTGGTTTCAAGGTGTAATTCGGACCAAGGGGTTCTACAACAGTGAACCAATTTCAAATCGCTAGTTGCATATTGATTTTTGGTAGAAACTACCATTTCAAGGGTTAAATTAAGCGCAATCACCAACAATTTTCAGCTGACTATAAATGCGTTTGATTTTGCCATGCATGCGATTAGATAAAACCATGGTGCGGTTGATATCAATATGAGGTCTGTCAAATATACCAGAAACGTTGAAGGTTTTACCTTAAACGTAGTAAATTTGACTGAAATTTCATGGTAGTTTTAAAGATAGGCGTAGTCGGGTAAAATTGTAGTTTTTACTACAAGATTTCTTTCTGTGAACTTATATTGCGTGATATAGACTCACTTGATATTCGCGTCTATGCATCTAGTTTTCACTGGAAATAATTTGCATGGCATTTGATATCAAGATACTCTACATCCGCTTATAAAGGTTGCAATGAGATCAGAGTTTAATGCTACATGCTAAAATTACTGTATATAACTATCTTTTCGAAAGAAAAAAAAAGACAACAAGAGACAGTCATTTGAGCGTGTTGGTTGTGTTTCTCTTTTCGTTTTAACAACATCGAGAGAGCGAATGCAAGGCACCGACTCAATAGTAAGTTTACGATTTTCAACCATTGAGTGTTTTCATTTATACGTGAATGAGATGACCTTTGATAGTTGACATGCTCCAATTTGACATACATTTATTGTGATTACCTGTCAAACGCTGAATTACGGAAAACGACGCGTTCAAGCGTTGCTATACCGCAGAGTGCGACAGAGCAGAAAATACATGAAGAGGCCTGAGAAGACGTCAACTTGCTTTGGAAAACTTTCAAAGAAGATAAACTTGGCATCTAAAATAAGTGCAAAATTGGCCGCATATGCTCTGATTGTGAACTGTATTTTGAGACAAAATAAATGCAGATCGTCCCCAAAAAAGCATCCACAAGGCAGATATTTCTTATAAGAAAATAAGGCCACCCTAGCTTTTGCATCAACGCCAGGAAGAAATTATTCGTGAGGTCGACGTAAACAGAGCTACGGAAGTTCTATGGATAGAATCACGTTTTGTCGAAATCAATGCACTTGACTTTCGAGAAAAAATCCCACTTCCGCTGATGGACTTTAATTTCTACACTCTATGAAAAAATCATGTAAATTTAAGTTTACTTGGTACACATAAAAGAAACGGCCGGTTAGGCAGAAATTTGTGTCTGATTTTAAATTTACTAGACCAAACTTGAAATAATAATATACATGACATGATGTAAAAATAAGTTGAAGACATTTTCCAAATGCTGATACTGCTAATGCAAATACAATTGCTTCTTGATACCAGTTTTGTTCTCAAGGATCGAGTTCTATTTCCAGAAGCTGCGGTTACGAAATTTATTTAACAAAAAAGTTCTTCAAAACCATGGATGTAGTAATAAAATGTAACTCAATATTATCTTCACACTTAGAAATTATGAATTTTACACGAAACGTAATTCATGTTTGTAAAACGGCGGGGAACGTAAAAAAAGAGTTCGTGTAAAATTATGTCTCCTGAAACTGAAACATACGCAATTCTATGAAAAATGGGTTTGATTGGATTTAATTTCTTATCTCTTTCAACTCATTCAGTCGGTCTCAGAAGACAGAAATTTACATGACATTTTCGTAGTGTGTATTTTTTTTTTCCTCTGTTCGGGACATAAACCACTGCGACCAGTAATTTGATCTATTGTAGTATATCCCGTAGCTTTTGTTTAGTGCATGTCGAGTTACTTCATCACTATTGAGAAATGATGAAGTATTCGGTGTTGTTACAGTTGTAATTGAAAGTTTC
The DNA here is from genome assembly GCA_034211315.2 of Aedes japonicus. Classification (NCBI taxonomy): domain Eukaryota; kingdom Metazoa; phylum Arthropoda; class Insecta; order Diptera; family Culicidae; genus Aedes; species Aedes japonicus. The sequence continues at coordinate 80,195 of JASCZW010001692.1, read as the reverse complement.
CGCTGTTTAAACCCTTTGTGAGCGACAACACTCTTCAAAGGCGCGCCCCTTTATCAGTCAAAACCGGATTCATTGCAAACAAAACAAACAATAGCTCCGATAGTGACCATGCATCAGAACCCTAGTCATAACCAATTCAAACTATAGAACATCAAATAGAAAATAAGAATTCACATAAATGAAGACTAACCATGTTTTCTTTATTCCAAGCTCATCCTCGGTGGCGCAACCCGAGTATTGTCACTTTTCACAAGACATAAAATGTAATAAGGCCAATTATACGTTCCTTTGACTACAAAAACAAATATGTTCCCTAGTATGAATTAATTCGGACTAGGGTTCGGGGGTGGATCTGATACCCCGTAACGCACCACAAAAAGGTGATCTACCAGCGTTACGGGTTAATTAATCCAATACTCATGTTTGAACATTTTCGCATTATTTTCTGCCGCACCCTGTAGAAGAAAATTTCCCTCATCGTTTTCTCGCCCGATCAGATTTTCAAACGAAATTCGCTAAAAATCATATGCAATTTTTTATTAAAAAGGACAATTGCCATCACTCCACAAAGAACTATAAAGTGTTGCTGACTTGACAGCTGTTTGTCCATACATCTATTTCCAGCCTCTAAATAATATATAACTTTTCATTAGAGCCGTCTAGGAGAGCAGAAACGAGACACTGAAGAAGTCTGCACATTGTAGACGAAATACGCGTATCTGTCAAGATAAGCAAAGGTAGTTGGAATTAAATGGAAAATACTAATTTTTCTTCTAATTTCTAGATATGTAATCGTTCAAGCACAGTGCAGCGAATATTTTCAAATTCGCTTCAGTCTAATGTAGGTAGCTTCAACACGTTCCCTTGGCACAACTGAGTAAGTACGAGGAGGACCCTCTAGCAAGCAAACACAAATCGTTTCCTGTTCCGTTTGAGGAACAACGGGGACAAAGGCAAGCGAAATGTGTTGGAAGGAAATTGACCCAATTTCTAATCAAATTTCCATTTTTAGACTAGATCGTTGTCACAGCGATAGTAGCATTTATGCTTGGCTTGTCAATGCGAGGGGCTTGACGAAGAATGTCGCCTGCCAGGCCATCATGACTGAGTGGGCTTTCCGCACGATGTGATTGCCCTTGTAAAGTGGTATCATCCAGCGTGTTTGGCGGTTACTGATGGCGTTTCTGCCCTTTGATATGCTTACTTGAGTGGATTTGATTGGATTTTCAGTTGAATCATCCGATTGCAGCTTTAATTTTATGGATTTGATGATTGATTGACATTAAGCTTCCAAGGCAATCAAAATGAAGTGTGCTTGAAAATTTGATACGACTCATTCAACTGCACAGAAAACCAAAATCTGTTCACCTTGAAGGATAATTTTCTTTCTGCAAATTTTGTGTTCAGAAGAAGACAAAAGTTTTTACTACTCATTAACGGTAATGCTAGTTGACACAGTTTAGAAAAAAAATGTCTCAACTAACAATTATTGTAGATCAAGAAGAACATTTGACTGTGAGATGTCCAAGTGTGAGATTAAATTTCAAATTAAGAAAGCCTGATTTTCGTCCCATTAGGCCTATAGCTTGGATTAACAGATGACATAACTACCACAAAATCTCGTAGATTGCTGTGAACTGAAAACGACGCATGCAAGCTTCCTAAAAAGACGAGAAAATAATTTCAATCGAACACACATTTGGTTGCGTTTATTGGAAGTCATTATTTTACATCAAATGTTTGTTTACGTTCCACCCTTTATATCCAAAATGAATAAATAATCCCTAAATGTGTGTAATAAAGGTAAAGGGAAAAAACTTTCCATACTCCACTCAGGTTTACCCTCACAAATATGACACACCAGGCTCCCCATTGGCACTTCATTACCTCGCTTTGATCAACTCAACTCAATCAAACTGTTCAACACATTTCTTTCCGAAGAATCCTTGACAAACCCACACGTTCTCGGCAAAGCTTTCACCACATCAATGGAGTGAACATTTCCTCCAAAGAAACTTGAAAAATTCGATTAAGCTTCCATTGCACAATGATCTAACTCATAGCGAAAATCGTCAATCTTTCTCGGAAGGATTTCCATTTTACTTATCCAGGCGTGCTTACATATTTACGTAATCAAATCGACTGAACACACAAATCCTATCAGCATTGAATCAAAAGCCGTCCACCGTGACGACAACTTGAGAGAGAGAAAAAAAACCTTTCATCTCAGCTGGATTGAGGATTTTAATTTTATTTTCTCATTCGATGAGTTAGGGTACAGTAGCTTCTCGACCCATTGTAGTTGATAATCTTGCCGGTTCGTAAGGGTGGGTTAATAAAATCTTGAAGCGTTTACATATTAAAGACTGGACTCAGAAAAAATGAGACACACAAAAATGATCACCAAAAATTCATTTTAAATCGGATACTTCTCAAATTTTCAGGGATTGAATAACTATATAATTTTGGCATAATTTATTTATTGAATTTCCTCCTCCAAGCTGAATGCTCGTACATTTCTCTTGACACTGCTGATGAGATCTTGGGCGAAGCTTTGTCCATCTTCCTTACACAATTTCTCCCAGAATTTCTTCAAAACTTCATCGGCTTTGAATGTTTTTCCTCTTTTCTTCAACTTCTTTTTCATTATCGCCCAAAACTTTTCGATTGGACTTTTCGCTTCGTACCAATCCATTACAGGCTTGGCGTAATGGCACGAAGCGAGATCCGGCCAGAACAGCGTGGGACCACGGTGAGAGCGGAGAAAGGGCAGCAAGCGCTTCTGCAAGCATTCCCCTCGATAATTCTGCCCGTTTATGGTGCCGGTTGTAACGAACGGCTTGCTGTACCGTCCGCACTCGCAGATCGCCTGCCACAACAGGTACTTCTTCGCGAATTTGTCCATCTTTCTCTTCCGGAACTTTTCCGGAACCTCCATGCGGGGCGTACCGACAAAAAACTCGATGCCGGGGATTTTTTTGGTGTCCGCCTTGATATATGTCTTGTCGTTCATGACGAGACAGCCTGGCTTGACCAGCCACTCACGGTACAGCTTCCGCGCACGCAATTTGGCCACCATGATTTGCTTGTCAGTCCGGTTTGACGCCTTCCTGACTTTAAGAACACGTAGCCCAGCCATGGTCTGCTGGACGAAAAGGTTCGGGTTATTCTTAAAGCACTGCCCGCGCCTTCTCTGGGTATACCGTTTTCGGTTTTTGGCCGCTTCCAGCGCGCCGCTCGATGATCTTCGTCTCCTGGAACATCTTCACAACGCGGGACACGATGGAATGGTGGATTCCAAGCCTTTTGCCGATCCATCTGTGCGACTGACCAGGATTAACGATCACCGCGCCCAAGATTTGCTGGCCTAGCTCTTCTTGTTTCGAATGAAAACTACTTGACAGATCGCGATAAAATTTGGCTAACATAACACTCTAAACTATTACCTAAAATTTCATTAATTTTTACCCACGTGATAATAAGTAACACCCAAAACAAAGTATCGCATTTTTTCCCGGTCCAATCTTTACTTGCTGAACCCGGTGCGAACATTGCTACATTTGCAACTAAATGAATGACAATTTAATAGAACTGGTTGTTTTTGAATAAGTCAAATGTATGCATTCCAATGCATTTATCAAATTTCTGCATTCCTATGCATGTTTGTATAAATATATGTAGTTTTCGAGTTATGCCGAAATTTGTGTTTCATTTGAATGAGAGCGCCCCCCCCCCCTTCCCTCCAGAGGGGGAACGAAAAACCACCACATGTCAAATTTACTTCCATTTGCTTGATTACTTCTCGAGTTATACCGAAATTTGGGTGTCATTTGTATGTTAGTTTCCGAGTCTATAAGGGTCAGTCAGTCAGTCAGTCAGTCAGTCAGTCAGTCAGTCAGTCAGTCAGTCAGTCAGTCAGTCAGTCAGTCAGTCAGTCAGTCAGTCAGTCAGTCAGTCAGTCAGTCAGTCAGTCGCCGTCAGTCAGTCAGTCAGTCAGTCTGCCGTCAGTTGCAGTCAGCTGTCAGTCAGTCAGTCTGTCAGTCAGTCGTCAGTTGCTCAGTCAGTCAGTCAGTCAGTCGTCAGTCAGTCAGTCAGTCAGTCTGTCAGTTGCCGTCGGTCGCCGTCAGTCGTCAGTCAGTCGTCAGTCAGTCAGTCAGTTGCCAGTCAGTCAGTCAGTCAGTCAGTCTGTCAGTCAGTCAGTCGGTCGTCAGTCGGTTGCCGTCAGTTGCAGTCGCCGTCAGTTGCCGTCAGTCAGTCTGTCAGTTGCCGTCAGTCAGTCGGTCAGTTGTCGGTCAGTTGCCGTCAGTCGGTTGCCGTCAGTTGCCGTCAGTCAGTTGCCAGTCAGTCAGTCAGTCGTCAGTTGCCAGTCGTGTCAGTCTGCTGCCAGTTGCCAGTTGCCAGTTAGTCAGTCTGCCAGTCAGTTGCCAGTTGCGTCAGTTGCCGTCAGTCAGTCGCTGCAGTCAGTCGTCTGCTGCTGTCAGTCGGTCAGTTGCCGTCAGTCAGTCAGTCGGTCAGTCGGTCGGTCAGTCAGTCGGTCAGTCGTCGGTCAGTCGGTCAGTCGGTCGGTCGCTGCTGTCAGTTGGTCGGTCGCCAGTCTGTCCGTCAGCTCAGTCTGCCAGTCTGTCAGTTGCCAGTCGGTCGGTTGCCAGTTGTCAGTCGCTCAGTCAGTCAGTCAGTCAGTCAGTCAGTCGTCAGTCAGTCAGTCTGTCAGTCTGTCAGTCAGTCAGTTAGCTGCAGTCGCTGTCGGTCAGTCAGTCAGCCGGTCAGTCAGTCGGTCAGTCAGTTGCCAGTTGCTGTCAGTCAGTCAGTCAGTCAGTCAGTCAGTCAGTTGGCAGCTGCGGTCGGTCAGTCGGTCAGTCAGTCAGTCAGTCTGCCAGTTGCAGTCAGTCAGTCAGTTGCCGTCAGTCAGTCAGTCAGTCGGTCAGTCAGTCGGCTGCAGTCAGTCAGTCAGTCAGTTGGTCAGTTAGTCAGTTAGTCAGTCAGTCAGTTGCTCAGTCAGTCAGTCAGTTGCCAGTTGCTGTCGGTGCAGTCAGTCAGTCAGTGCTAGTCGGTCGCGGTCATGTCAGTCGGTCAGTTGCCAGTGGTCGGTCTGCTCAGTCAGTCGGTCAGTCTGCGGTCAGTCTGTCAGTCAGTCAGTTGCTCAGTCAGTCAGTCAGTCAGTCAGTCAGCTGCAGTCAGTCAGTCGGTCAGTCAGTCAGTCAGTTGCCAGTCAGTCTGCGGTCAGTTGCGGTCAGTTGCCGTTGCGGTCGGTCTGTCAGTCGCGTCAGCTGTCAGTCTAGCTCAGTCAGTCAGTCGTCGTCAGTCAGTCGGTCAGTCAGTCAGTCAGTCGGGGTCAGTCAGTCAGTCAGTTGCAGTCAGTCGGTCAGTCAGTGCAGTCAGTCAGTCAGTCAGTCAGTCGGTCAGTCGGTCAGTCAGTCAGTCGGTCAGTCAGTCAGTCAGTCAGTCAGTCAGTCAGTCAGTCAGTCAGTCAGTCAGTCAGTCAGTCAGTCAGTCAGTCAGTCAGTCAGTCAGTCAGTCAGTCAGTCAGTCAGTCAGTCAGTCAGTCAGTCAGTCAGTCAGTCAGTCAGCGAGACAGACAGACAGAAAGACAAACAGACAAATAGTCAGACAGACAGATAGACAGATAGACAGACCTGAATTGGTATCAAGATTTCCACTCTTGCAAATAAAAAAAAGGTAACGGGTGGCAATTAAAATTTTGGAATTTTTTCGAGGCCTCTATGCTCAACAACAAACGAGCTCAGAGAGAAATAAGAGTGTGTATGCGTTAGCTCTTTTTCTCCTCTTTCTGCTAGTATTTTCTGTTTTGTTTATGCTTGCTCAGTTTTGCTCAAAATGCCGTCGGAACAAGAAGTATTTCGCGAGCGCGTTGTACAGTTCTACGAACTGCACAGAAATCTCGGCAAAACGTATACGGTACAACATTTTAAAAGCGAAAATGTTGCGACTTCGACTGTTTACCATATTCTAAGATCCCCAACAACTGCTCGCAAGACCAGCCAAAATTATGGACGCAAAAGGACTTCGTTCTCTTTCTCGTGCCTTCAACAACAAGGATTCACTGAGCCAACGGGATGCCGCAAAAAAGTTCAACTGTTTTCACCAGTACATCTGCAAAACATTGAAAAGAGTCGAAATAAAGTGCCGAAAGAAGACACGAGCCCCGGAATATACTGATGCACAGATTTCAACGCTGAAATCCCAATGCCGTTGGTTGATTAAAAATTATTCCGGAAAAAGTTTTGTTTTGGACGACGAAAGCTACTTCCCTCTTTCTAAGACGCAGATTCCCGGAAACGATCGATACTATTCAACGGATAGTTCTACTACACCTCCGAACATAAAATATAAGTTTAAACATAAGTTTGAACAGAGAGTGATGCTGTACATTGCCATTTCCGAGAAAGGCATTTCTAAACTATGGTTCAAGCCCTCTGGTTTGGCAATCAATCAAGATGTGTACCAGAACGAATGTTTGAAGAAAATTTTGATCCCGTTTCTACAAAAACATCATGCTGATGGACAATACGTGTTTTGGCCGGATAAAGCGTCATCGCATTACGCCATAAAAACACAATCGTTCCTGAATACCCATTCGATCCCATTTGTACCCAAAAACCACAACCCGACAAATCTGCCTCAGTGTCGCCCAATCGAAGATTTCTTCGGGGTTTTGAGTTCCTTGGTGTACAAAAATAACTGGAGAGCCACGAATTGCAAAAAGTTGATTGGTAGAATCAAGAGATGCATTCGCAAAGTTGACATGGAGGCCGTACAACGCTGCTGTTCCAACATCAAACGGAAGCTTCGCCGAACATCCGATTACGGACCGTTTTCAAATGTTCACTATTTTTTTTCAACAATGGACAATGTATCTTTTATTTGAATAAATCAGATCTTCTTCAACTATGTTTGTCTTTTTTTGACAGCTTGAGAAAGAAATTCCAAAATTTTAGTTGCCTCCCGTTATTTTAAAATAATACAGGTTTGTACATTCCACGAAACTGGGTAAATAAAGAATTCTCAATAGATAATTAGTTCACTTGACGTAAACCTTCTGTCTTTATTGAATAAATGGATATGCTTCCAAATTGGTTTGAGAAATTCAGCCCTCAAAAACGGTTTTTCAAAATCTCCTTTCGCCACTTTTGCAGCGTTTAATATTTAGTGAATGGTGGATATTCTGATGATTTCTAAATAAGTAGAGTTATGCACCATAGACACGAGCATATCTCGAATGATCAACAATCAATGCAACCAGCATCGATCCAGCTACCGGAAACACTTCGGCCATCGATCTGACGATCTGCTCCGAGAATTTGGTCAGTAGGTACATTTGGCGAACCCTGACGGACTCGAAAAAAAGCGACCGATAACGGTGTCTATATCCTGGTGATCGGACTCACGGACGGTACGGTGAAGCTCCCTCTACGATCGCGCTTACTGGCCGTTGTATGAACGCATCACCGCCGAAACCATTCGTCCAGATGTCGACTGGAACGTTAACAATTACACCGAGAAGCTAATAGCAGCAGCGACGGAATCCATACCGCGGACCAGCGGCCGTGTTGGACCAAGATCGAAACCCTGGTGGTGTCCCGAAGTGAAGGCGGCAATCCGGCTGTAACGAAAATGTCTGCGGTCCCTTCGACGGCTACATCAATCTGATCCTGAACAACCCGAAGCAATAGCGAGATTCCTGGAAAAGCTATCCAGCAAGCAAGGGAGCTATCGTGGGAGAACTTCGTGGCGGCTATCTGCCCAAGCAGCATGACGATCGAACTGTGCAGATGGTGAACACTCTGCGTGGCAGCAGACGGTTGCGCATGGTGGTACTCAAGCAAACGGAGGGTTTCACAGAAAATCTCGAAGAAGCAGCGGAAGAACTGGCTAAATATTACAGTGCGAGTTCCCCGCCAGCTGGCGGAATGCTATTGCCGATCCCATTCCGAAGCCGATCAGTCACGATTATGGACCTGATGCTTTCCGACCGATCTCGCTCACCAGCTGGCGAAGCTGTTTGAACAAATCATCAACCGTCGACTGATTGCCGAGCTAGAGTCGAGTGGACGGCTTGACAAAACTTTACTTTACAGAACTGGAGAGATCGCTGCCAACCGCAGGCGAATACTCCCTGATAGCCTCCTTAGATTTGTCAAAGACATACGATACCACCTGGCAACATGGTGTTCTGCGTACGTTGAAGACTTGGTGCATACGTGGTCGCATGATAAATAAGCTGCGGAGTTGCCCCTCGGAACGAACGTTTCAGGTGACTACTAGCTGGAAAATGGAATACAACAAGGTTTGGTCCTGTCCGTGGAGCTGTTTCTAGTCACGATGAAAAGGATGTTGATACGGACAACGCAACTGATTTCATGCCACAATCAATGGACGATTATTTGGCTGAGGTTCAAGCCGTCGAAGCCTGGGTAACAAATGAGTTCACAGCAGCTGATTAATCATTTATATTTGCTAAATCGTAAGAGCACATAAATAGACTGTTCTGCTGATTCTGTTGCGCCAAAATTGATTTCTTATTTTTTTTTATTCAATTTTCTTTTGCATTCAAAGCTTCAATAAAAACATAAACTGCTTTAAAAACATTTCACAAGCAACTTTGATAAAAAAATGAAATCTTACTAAGATGTTTGGTAGGGAGGGGGGGGCCTTTGAAAATCTTACGATGCCTTACAAGGGAGGGAGGGGGGTCAAAAAATGGCAAAAAACCCTTACGTAATTTGTGGATGACCCCATATTCATATGTTGTTCACCATCACCAAAACTCGAACTTGGAAATTGTACCAGCAGGTTTTGACGAAGTACCAAGGATGCCTGCTCATCGACGGTGAAACCTACGTCAAAATGGATTTTGGAAAGCTTCCTGGCTAAAACTTCTACATGGCGACGCCATTCTCTTCGACGAGATGCTCTTGCGAAGTTTAAGTTTGCTTTTATGGACAAATTTTCCAAAAAACTGATGATTTGGCAAGGGATATGCAGCTTCGGAGCAAAGACCAAAATGTTTGTGACGAATAAGACGATGCACTCGAAGCTGTACCAGGAAGAATGCCTCAAACACCGCGTACTAACATTCATTAAAGCCCATAAAGGTCCCGTGTAGTTTTGGCCAGATTTGGCGAGTTGCCACTACTGCCGGGAAGTCATCCAATGGTAACGCGATAATAACGTAGATTTCATCGATAAAAACATAAATCCACCCAACTGCCCGCAGTTCCGGCCCATCGAGAGATTTTGGGCAAAAATGAAGAAGCGGAAGCAATAATAGGTTTGCATCGACCATCAGTTGGGTCGGTTGAATCGGTTGTGTCGATACTTTGCCCCGCAATATTTTGTTATCGGGCGTAGCTTTTTGTCTATTGTTTTGGTTGCCCGAGTGATCGAGTGAGCGTGAGAAGTCGTGGTTCGCCGGGTAAGATTGGTCGGTGGTAAGGTACATAATTAATTGTGATCCAAATTATTCGTTCACTTATCGCCTATCTTGGAACAAATAAACCACATTCCCATTTTGTGAGTGACTCCAGCGGCATCCGTACTGTTGGTGTTGATCGGTCTAAGTTGGCTCTCAGGCGTTGAGATTAATTGCCTTGTTTTCCTTATGAAATACCACTATCACACTCGGTGAGTGGGCTCATCCTTACTGTTGGTTTGAATCGGTTTAAATCGGAAATCGGTAAATATTTCAATTGACAGCTTATCGTTAACCAAAACGAACCCTGTTGCTACCCAATCCAACATCCCAGTGATTTCTCGTGGAAGTGCAGTGGACTTCGCGGCTTCCAATAAAGCGAGTATCACGTCAACATATTCCTACCCTTTCCTTACTAGACCTGCATTCTGACGGGGCCAGCGCTGGTATTGCCTTAGTTTAGGATCACCAGTTTTTACACATTGAAGATGTATGTTGGGCCCCAGAATCATCTGTTGGTTCTCTTTGTAATAACAGCTGATCTGGCAACAACGGCGTAGCCACCTCGGGCGGTCAATCATGCTCATGCTCATGCTCATATCTTGTCATCGGTATGGAGATAAAAAAAAATACATGATAAGATAAACTTTGTGTTGAAATTAAGGAGTGTCAAAATAGATCTAAAAAATAATCGCAGTGACAAATATACTCAACATGTGGAAAACAAATGGTCAAGAGACATTTCAGTAGCAAGATGAACGGCTAAATTGTAAAATATCGGCAAATTTTTTTTCTTCAGTTGAATGTTGTACTAATTAAACCAAAGTCATGAATAATGATAGCAACATTCGGGAGAAAATTAAGTACACACAACTTCGCACAATAATTTCACCTGAGTTGTGCAATATTATTTCCGAAGTAGCCCTTCAACTAAATCCTAGTGGTATGTACATGAAATGTTTGTTCCTGGATGTTAATGAAGCAGATTTTTACCAGCAAATTCCACTCCCATTATTCCCAGATTCGTTGCATACCTTCTCTGATTTCAAAATAGAAACACTTTCACAGCTTTATCACTTTCAGAACACATTCAACAGATACTAATAGATAATATTATAAAACAGTAAAATAATATTCAAACCCCAAATTTAGTGCAAAACCAGAGCCTTATTGTTGTTAGATGTGCCAAAACTCTACTAATCCCTTATTTGACTTGACTAAACTAGACACCCTTTCCAAATTTTGAAGTCGAACTCATTTGTAAACAACGCGTTTGTAGACAAATATAACATTATTTCTCTAAAAATTCTTGTAATAGGAAAACAAAAATGATTCACATTCTTTTTGTCAAAAATTAGATATTCAATATAACGTGTTCAATTGTGAATCAAAGGGTTCATGATAATTTACACTATGCAGTTGAGGAAATAAACGTTCCGTTAATTTTATTTTAACAATGCTATTACACATACGGAGAGCATTGAAAAAAATATCTTGAATGTAATTGTTTCCTCAATATTTTTTCAGCTTTTTGAAAATGAATGTCTTTTTGTTAATACTTATTATTTTGAAGCTTCCGTGCATGTCCTTGTTTTGAGGTAAAAAGTTTTGACAGATCTGTGGCCAGAACACCGGTGAACATGATCATGGTTTGATCTGATTTTGGTTGAACTATTTAATTTGGCCTATTTTAAATATGGTACAGATTTAGACCAAAAGCAGACTACCAATGAAGTTGCCCTTATAATTACAAAGTTTCAATCTTTCCCGGTGTCTCCACTAGCGTTTTCTGTCTTATCATTTGTGGCACTGTCAGAAAATATGGAAAGTGGAGACACATATGTTAGATGTTAAGACAGATCTGTTCAAACATATATTTGGACAAATATGTTAGACTTTTAAGCAGACATTTATTTCAATAAACATGACGAAACCCTAAATAATGCTACACAAATTTTTAATCCATTAAAATTGTTTTCAGAGACTCTATCATTGCTCTGTACGCCGAAAAGTTCGGTTTCGTGTATTGCAATTGTTTAATTTGATAAAAATGTCTTAATAAATCTAATTATGCTAAGCTCAGCATCGAAAAAATGTCAGATTCTTTGCCAAATGTTAAGATGGATCTTTCAAGACAGAAAATACTGGTGAATTCCCCGGGTCTGGGAGACCTGACATACTGAATTACCGAATTCTGAGCATGCATTTCTTTGAAGCGAATAATGTTCAGCAGCAACGTTCCCTGACACTTGTTAGAACAATAATTGATTCTTATTCGACAGAAACAAGATTTTAATTAGGGTTCCAAATAATCCTCTAAGCTATTTACTCTACATCGAAACGTTCTCATTTCATAAATAAGCCCTAGTATCGAAACCCCTCGAAACGGCAGCTTACGTTTTGAAAACATTTCCAAAACAATCAAAGCAAATCCCATCGAGTGACAATCGGATTGGGTGCCTCACCATGACGACAATCTTCGCCACGCAGCAGCAGGAAAAGCCATTCCGGAGCAAGTAACAAACATCAAACGACAACTTTGCCTCGGGCATAAAATCAAATCCTTTCAACTAAGGAAAAACAACAATTAGGATTGTACCCTTCTCGCTCGAGCGCTTCGCTACTGGTACAGAGGGATCCCATTTTATTGAGACGTGCCGGTGTTTCTACGTGCGACATTGTGGAAGTTTCCACTTATTGCGGATTTGTTTATCCAGATTGCAACCGGTTCCGACCCGTGCGAATCCGAGCTTGTTGTCAGTGCCAACTTTGATTCGAGCCAGGCTACAAAAACAAACTTTTCGCAGAGCCAATCTTGATATCTAGATGAGGTTGGATCTTAACTTTTGGAAAAGGGCGATCCATAAGAATACTGAAAGGCGAACGATGACATCGCATTAGCCATGAAGACATAAGCCAGACGGATGGTTGCCATACAGATGACCATAAGGTACATTAGTCATAAGTTTTGAATTGAATATGGATGGTAGCGTGGTGTTCAGTAATTAGCAGAAGAGAATTACAAGAACTTATGAGAGAATAAATGGGGGGTCTGGGACAAAATTCAAATTCCAGTTCGAAATGTTCTGTGTATATGGTGAAGGCAAGAGTGGCTGACGAAACCGAGCTGTGTCGTGCGACGAGACTTACATCAAGGCGGACACAAAGTAATTACCGGGGCAGGAGTACACGTTGCCACATTACAGTTGGCCCTTCCTGAGGAGGTAAGGAAGAAGAAGGTGGACACATTCGCCAATAAGTTCTTGGTTTGGCAGGCTATCTGTGGGTGTGGCTAGATGAGCCAGCCATACATCACGATGGGTAGCATGAATGGGAAATCTACCGAGATGAAACTTGATGTTTCGGATAGGGCAAAAAAAACGATCTGGATTGAAATCTTACAAGTTGCAGAACTTCCAAAATCGGGACGAAGCCACTAACGAAATTTCGATACTGTGTCATTGTTGATGAGACCAACATCAAAGTTGACTTCAAGCAGTTGCCGGGACAGGAATATTTCACGGGTAAGGGCAAATTTGCTGTGGATGACCGTTTCGAACGAAAGAATCTGTTAAAGTTTGAACTGAAGTACCTGATTTGGCAGACCATATGCACATGTGGGAAACTGAGTGAACATGAACAATTAGTGACCATAGGCGTCATAAAACGTTTTTGGTTATTTTTTGACTGAAATCGGTGGTTTGCCCCGATTTGCCTGCATGCCACTTCTCCAAAACCGAGCAGGAGTGATATGCGACTATTTCTCTGGAGTTTTTTTTGTTCTACACGAACCCACCAATCTGTCTTTGAACTACGTCCGATCAACACGTATCGGGCCATGCTGAAGCACGAACTTCGGAAGTTCAAAAGAGAGGCGACAAGGGAGTGATGCGAAGTGGAAAGAAGTTGAAAAAACATACAATCGCAAAGTCGAGCATTGTACTCAAACTCATCCTAAAATTTAACCGATTATCGTAAGCCAAAATAAGTTCCACCATAACGGGGGAATAGAAACTGAACTGCCCATCCCTAATTTTTCGCTATACGATGATTATTTTGAGAAAGCATCTCCAAATTTTGTTTTCTTTTAGTTAGATTCTAGCAGATTTCCACCAAGCTACGGTTGGATTGCAGCACTGCTGTCATTTTTCGTAAAATTTCACAAAGTGGAGCTAAAAATTGCGAGTGTTTGGATATGCTTAGAAACTTGACCTGTTTAAGCAGTGTTCGTTCGATTTGTATCCTCTATGCGTATGTTAATAACTTACAGAGGAAGCAGACGCTTCTGAAGACACTCCTTGAGGTTGATCTCCCCGTTAACAGTCCCGGTAGTCACGAACGGCGCACTCGATTTGCCACATGGATCTGCTTGCCCAATCATGTATTTCTTGGAAAATTTTGAAAGTTTCTGCTTCCTTACTTCCTCCGGAACATCAAACATGTGCTGGGCGGTGAAGAACAGTAGCTGCCGGAAGTCCACCTTGATGTAAGTCTCATCATCCATGATGAGACAATGAGGCTTCGTCAGCATCTGGGCGTACAGTCTCCAGCCCCTTGACTTTCCCACCGTATTTTGCCGATGCTCCGAGTTTCGTAGTAACATTTCATCACACGACTCACCGTTGACTGCACGATTCCGAATTGTTTCCCGATGTCCTTATGGGGGAGTTGAGGATTTTAAAGATGCTTGCGCAAAATCAATTCGCGACGTTGCTTTTCGGGTGACGCCATTTTTTTCGATTTTTTGAAAAACTGACAGCGATATAAAAAAACACTCTTAACGACTTCTACTCAAATTTTCAAGAGAATATACCCAATGGGTAATTTTCTACAGCGTTTTTTATTCATGCTGCAATTTGATGTGGGACATCCTTTATGTGCTTTTGTTCCGATGAGCATGATCTCCGATAACGGAAATTCGTAGCTGGCAGTTCGTTATGAATAAATTTGAGATCCTTGCCCCTGCTGCCAAGATGGACATCACCTCTGTCATTCCGAACCTAGTTGAAATTTTGGAAATATGAGAAGCTAGATAGAATCTGATTGATAGTTAATTCTCAATGTTCTTGGTATTTTTCAATGAGACGATTGTGATTTATGTACTAGTTCGGACTAACAGCTTGTTGAAGGTGATGATGCGTCACAATATTCGGTTGTTTGGAATTGCTTAGATTTGAGTGAATTTGATCAGAGCTTGTTTTCATAATGTGTGAATTGAATCTATCATCTAAAAATGCCTGTTTGGCGTGTTGAAAACTTGCACTTTTCCCAACTTTTTCCCAAGTACCTCTAATACTGCTCGCTGTACATATTTGTATATGCCTCGGTGCATGATCATCACGCTCATTCAAGAGTACCCAAAACTGAGTTGGAGTTACTCATTTTTATATCTTCTTTTGAAACGTCTGCGCATCCTAAGTAACAATTTTAATTTTGATCCAACCGGATAGCACTCCTCCCGGCTGTGTTGATAAAGCAACATTCAAAACTGTTTTGTTCACCAACATCTCCTCTATGTTTTTTTAAAGCCGAAATATGTACAAAGTGGCCCACTCTAAAGACGTTTGGGAACACAAATTGATAAAACTTTTATAAGGCCATAGATATTTTGAAAATGATCTAGTGATATATGTTATGACCACCAGAGAACCTTCATAAAACCTATTGGCTGCCATGCAAACCAGCATACGGCCAAATGACCACAGCTGTCAAAATCCACTGGGATATCGTGGTTGGTTTTTGTTGTTCTGCTTTGTTCAATTCTCTGCTCTTCTCATTCATTAAGCAGTAAATAATATCTAAGAAAAAAGTCCTGGTGTTGCGGGAAATTTTATTCGATAGCAATATATCCAACACAAAACAGTTTTTTCACAGCGTATCATTCTCCAAATCATATGCGCATTTAAATTTATGGTTACTATTGGCACAAAAAAACCCGAAAATTAATACGCCTCGGAAATTATGTGAGCTTTCAACAACAAAAACAAAATTAAAACAAATATATTCGATAAATTTATCGTTGATTTTCCAGAAAATTGATAGGGTTATTTTAAAGAATACCGCAATTGGTGTCCGATCGACAGTTCCTTTACATTACATTTAAAATTAGGTGCATTTAGTTTTTCACATTTTAATTATTACTTACATTTCAATATGGCGATTGTAAAAAATCCCAATGTTGCTAAAAAGCCAACTTATCTTCGCAATAACTACTATAAAACTATGTGGTCATCAAATGACTTCCTTCGATGCCAATTAGCCGTTTAATGCATTTACTGGAGGCAGAATGGTTCTTAAATGCTTTTTCAACTGATCATAATAAGAATATATGATTGAGTCCTAAAACGGCATTTAAAAACAGCATTTTACGAGTTCATAAAGTCGTAATAAACTCGTTGATAAGAGTAAACAAAATTTTAGATAACAAGGTTTCACTATCGTTGTAAGCAACCTGTGTAGGTTCTCATAAACCTGACTAAAATATAAAACTTATTGGCACCTCTTGATACCATAATAAAACCAAATTTATTTTTTAAGGCTTTCATAAAACTTTAATAAAACTTAGTCAAGCTGGATGGTTTTGGCAATGTTACTTGGGAAGAGTGAAAGGATTTATGAATATGAGTAACATCAACTCAACCGAAAATAAAAAGGCTCAGATTTACAGTTTGAGTTTTCCACTCGTATCGACTTCAATAGTTCAAGGTGGCGTTTGCGATGCGAAACGATAATCAGAAGTTTATGTTTCCGAAGTGAAAAATCAAATTTGAAAAGTTTGAAAGAAATTCTAAAACAATGAAACAGTTTGCAGCCGTGGTCAATGCGGAAACGAATTGCAATTTGAGAGGTAATTTTTGGTTTTCTGATGTAACCTAACAAATTTCAATTCCATTATTACATATTTACGGCTTTGTTCCGAGAAATGCTTGCCTTGTTATGTAAAAGTGAATCTTCGATGGTCACAGATGAGTAAAACTTAAGTTTGATCGATTATTGTTTCCTGATTATCAATATTGCAATATGTAATGGTACTGTTTTTAAATTAAATGAAACATTCTATTTAAGGCAATCCTACTGCAAAAGAGTAGGAACTCTTGGGCCGGAAACTTGAATAATTTTTTCCACAATTGGCATGTAATCCATATAGATCCCAAGGTGCATCGGTTGAGGTTATTATTTTTTCATAATTTATACTGCAAATGTATTACTGAATTAATAGAAGAAAATTTAGGAAGTGTTTTTTTTTCTGGCGTTATAATGGATTATATTTAGGGCCCTAATGGTCTGATATTGATCATATAAGGAATGTAATCAAAACTCTACCAAGTGGAATGCACATAGTTCTCTTCAAAGTTGGCAAAACGATTGGACAAGTAATTCTCTTGGGCGGTGGTTACATTCCATTATTCCAAATGTTTCGTCGAGGTTGTGGTTCAAAGGTAAATTACGGTTTCATTCTTGTGATGTCAAGACTCCAACCAACCAGTACTCGCTAGACGCACATCTCTACAGAAATAACCTCGTCGATAGAATTTATGTAGGAGCGGAACCGCTTATGATGACATCGCTCACGCAGTTTGGCATTGCCCGGATAACGATGCCTCCAGAGCACGACTATTGGATGCCCTAGTGGCCCGAGGTAGACAATCCTTCCGAGAGGAAAAAGATGTTTTGGGAATGCGTGATCTTCCATACATGCAAGCGATTTACGAATTCCTTTGTTTATCTGATCTAAGAGTGTAACGTCATCACCCCTCTTCCTTCCACTCTATTAAATTCCCTGCCATTGCGTCCCAGTTATGTTATCCTTTTGTTTCCGTGCTACTTGTACCTGTCCAGCAAACTGTGGTCACTGATCTGTGGCTTAGTTCCTGAAAGGAATCACAGGGACCGAGGATTTGGTAGATGTCGCAACCATGAGGAGCAACTAACACCTGAAATAAGTTACCTGCCTAGCCCTTTCCAAACAATAATGTGACCCATTAATCACGAGCTAGCCACGAGCAATTTGCACCCCACTTTACTAAAATCGAAAAATAAAACATTGTTAATTACAATATAGAATATCGGCTTCGCAAAGTGTTACACACGCCTGAGCCTAACAAATAAACGAACTGATTAAAAAATAAAAAGTGGAATGCACCAATTCGAACGAGGCATGCCAAGTAAGCAGATATCAGTTTCTTTTGAGATTGTTGCTCGAGATCAAGCTCTTCAGGGATTTTTTCTTATTCCACTGATATTGCAAAAATTCTGCATTGAAATGAAAATTAGCTTTTTAATTTTATTTAGAAATGTTTTTTCATTTAACTTAATTTGTTAACACTTTTATTCGTGGGTTATTTATGTTGATTGAAGCTGACGATAGTTTATATGATTATCAATAGTCAAAATGAAAACACTGAAAATAATCTCCAACCTGTAATATTGCACACAATTTTACCGAACTGTCAACAGCTGAACTGTCGGTAATCCGATTTAACGGGTTTCAGTGAAATTTTACAGTTATGTGAAAAAAAATTACAGGTTTACCTCGATAGTACGTACATCAACTTTCTCATTTCAAATGGCAATTGCATAAAGACTACTGATTGTATTTGGAATCTAATTTAACCAAAAGAAAGGGCAACCATCTACTCTTTCTTTTGGTTGTATTAGATTTAAGATACAACTAGCTGTTTTTATGTAATTTCGATTTGTAGTGAGAAAGTTGATGTACGTACTATCGAGGTATATCTGTATTTGTAAAATTTCACTGAAGCCCGTGAAATCGGATTACCGAACGTTCAGCTGTTGATAATTCGGTAAAACTTTACAGATTTCTTAAAAAAAAAATTAAGTGTCTAGGCTATGAATTATGTTTCCAGATTCGTGTACAGAATCACGATAACATGAACAAATCAAGAACATTAATCACGTTAACGGGAACTCACCTTTATTGCACACTGCCATTCGGTTGACATAACATAAATATGACTTTCTAAGTCATGATCAAGTTACTATAACTAATAATGATCGTAGTGTGCTGTTTGGGTACCCAAGCAACACCAAACAGCCATAGCTGGTTACAGTAACTTGATTGTGACCTTATTGAGTGACATTTAGGTTAAATATACTGAACTGCAACACGTGTGCTACTTGAGTAATCATGATTTCCAGAACAAAGTTTTCGCTTCCATGATGTCCATCGTGTCCTCGCTACTTAGAGCACCGTTACACAGGTGTTATCATTTGCTTTAGCGAATAATGTTCACGTTTCCATGACTTATGTTCATGGTGTATACTCGTAAAAGAAATAACGACCTGCTCTGAAATTCTTGACTTGAGGTTGAAGATTTTCAGACGATTTATTTTTCTATGTAGATCCATTCAAAGCGATTTCGGTAGATACGTAAAAGTCGTTTTTTAATGCACTCCTTCCAGTGAAGTGAAGGGTTCTTTACGCCAGAAGAGCAAATCCGTTGCCATACCAACAGCTTCTTTCGGAACTGTTCGGTTCTAATGTACCGTACGTCATCGGGTACATCATTTCTACCTAAGGCTTGCTTCATTTAGAATTGGAACAAACTTTTGCTCATATTGTGGCGCTCCTGGTGGACGGATTTGGAAGTTCTTGACGCCCACGTGACGGGAATTTTGTCAGCTTCACGTATGTATTTTTGACATTCCGCAAAAATACATACGTAGATACAGCTCCGCACTTTGTTAACAATCTACATGGAAGCCGCAAGAAGGGAAAAAAATGTGCACAGTTATTTGGAAAATCCATTGTGGTCTGCATCTAGGCTAGCTAAACAGCTGAAATTGCCCAGAAATACCATATGACGCGTTATCAAACGGTATAAGGAAACATTGACGACGATTCGGAAGCCTCAAGCCAATCGTCGGAGTGGAACTGTCGACCGGAAACTGCGTGGTAAGATTTTGAAGACGATTAAGAGGAATCCCAATCTGTCGGACCGTGATTTGGCCAGAAAATTCGGTGCTGCCCATAGTACCGTGAGGAGAACTCGACTCCGGGAAGGAATCAAGTCGTATCGAGCTAGCAAACAGCCAAATCGGACCATAAAACAGAATAGTGTGGCCAAAATCCGTGCTCGGAAGCTATACGACCAAGTGCTGACCAAGTTCGACGGGTGTCTTCTGATGGACGATGAAACCTATGTCAAGGCTGACTTCGGGCAAATCCCAGGTCAAAAATTTTACTTGGCAACGGCTCGGGGAGATGTTCCAGCCAAATTTAAATTTGTTTTTGCCGACAAATTTGCACGAAAATTCATGATTTGGCAGGGCATTTGCAGCTGTGGCAAAAAAAAACGAAAGTTTTCTTTACAAATAAGACAATGACGTCGGAACTATACCAAAAAGAGTGTCTCCAAAAACGAATTTTGCCGTTCATTCGATCCCACGACCATCCCTTAATGTTTTGGCCAGATTTGGCAAGCTGTCATTACAGCAAAGTCGCTCAAGAATGGTATGGAGAGAAAGGGGTCCAGGTTGTTCCGAAAAGCCTTAACCCACCCAACTGCCCCCAGTTCCGCCCTATTGAGAAATACTGGGCAATCATGAAGAGGAGACTCAAGGCAAAGGGAAAGGTTGTCAAAGACATCAATCAGATGAAGACCTGGTGGAATAAGATAGCTAAAACGATGGACGAAGAAGGTGTGCGCCACCTAATGAGCCGTGTTACAGGAAAAATTCGAGAATTCCTTTGAAACCGTGACGAATAATTTTATCCGTATTTTTTCTTAAGAGTATGAAGAAAACGCTACATTTGTATAAAAAAAAGATCTTGAATTCAATAATAAATAACTGAAATACAGGCAATTGTTTTTGTTCCAATTCTATCTGAACCAAGCTTTACATAATGTCCAATATAACGTTCGTTTCATCGTCCATCAAAATGCGTCAGTTTGGCTCTTGCAGGAAAAGGTTGTACAAACTCCGTGGCGTTGTTTTCGATTATGCTTCCTAGGCATTCGTCGTTCTAGGTGCTCTTTGCTTCTTATAAGTTTTGATGTTGTTAGGCTTCTATATGTTTTGCACAGTCTCGATAATAATGATCAGTTTTTTTTTTAATTTTTCAAATAGAACACCGCTGCCAGCTTGTTTTGGTCCAACGATTCGGTAGGTGAACAAGGGAAGGTCCATTAATTATGTCACGGAGTAAGGCGGGAGGGGCCATACAAAATCCATACAAAAAATTGAAGGTCCATACAAAACACGTGACAAGGGGGAAGGGGGTTTATAAAAAGTAACTTTTTGCGTGACAAAACTAATGGAAGCTCCTCAAGAGAACAAGTTTCACCACATAATTTTGAAAACAGCAGACTACGAACCCTTCGCTATTTTTGTCACTTCTTTACACGAACAAAATTAATCTGCACGCTGTGAGGTGTGTTGCCAAAAAGAGCATTTTTGTTACACACTGATACAAAATTTGTATTTTTTCTTAAAGTTTCTACTTAAGCCCAATAACAAGTGTCCTCTTTATAAAATGAACAGTCTTTATTGCCGATTTACCAATATTTAATAACTCTGTGTGTTAGCTGCATCTCTCACTTCTTACATCCACCACAAAGATGGCTTCACAAATACAGTAACTAAGGGAAACAATGTATAGAAAATAGCAACCTTCACAAATACAGTTTCCAAACTTTAATCCTCGTCTGGCGCCTTAATCCTTAACGTCAGCAATGCAGCAATAACAGATCCTATCAGCAAGATAATCTCATTTAACGAGAAAGCATCCCCTTTATCTTCGTTTGTCGCTGCTGTTGAACGCTCCGGTCCAGTGCGGTGCGTCCTTGACACTTAATACCAACGGAAAGGAAAAGTGTCTCTCGATAGAATCGTTTGACACGCCACCGACAACCAGCAAAAGAAAAAAAAAAAAAAGGATACCACAACTACCGACCACCGAAAGTGTCATGTGTCCGTCGATGATTGTGTTACATCTTGTCTCTTATTTGTTGACTAGTCTGTGGTTTCCCATCGGATGCCATAATCCCACGTGCCGTGTGGGGAAAATGGTTGAGACTATTTTCCTTTCTATTTTTTTTCTCAACCACTGGCTGTTCTGTATTTCAATGTTTACGACGGCCGTCAAAAGGCGAGATCTTGGAAGAGATGAAAAGGATGTTACGGTAGCGCTTATCTCCCCGGACTGCACCACCGACGAATACCTAATGAATGTTGGCATCCACTTTATTGCGGTCTCGTGAATACATATTATCTCGATTATACTGGACAGTGGTGGAGCGTGGAGTAAGTTTGAGCCAAGTGAGAAAGTCAGCTCGTATCTCTTGCTTGTCCACATCTATTGTAGGTTGAAAATCGGAACAGTGTGATCCTGATACGAAACGACGATGCGACGATGGCAGACAGTAATCCGAAGCAAATATTTATTGTTTTTGTCGGAGATTTTCTTCATCCTCAAACATACCTACTTCGATTGCTTGTTCAACTAGAACGATGATTCCTGTCAGGTTGAATAGGAACGAAGAGCAGCATGGTGACAGAATTTACCCACCCTTCCGATAATCTGGTAAATGACCCGTGAATACGAGACGCTCAAAATTGAAACAACTGCTCCTGCTGGCTTCAGCAGGACATGGTCGTAAAATCCGTTTCTAGAGTTTCTTTGGAGCAATGAATTCTTTAACTAGTCCCGAAACTATGTTCCAGCGATAAATCATTTTACGACTGTCGTTTCTGCTGCTGTTTCAGCACTTTGTTCAGTAAGCGATCGTAGTTCAGATGGAAACTTTTTTCTGCAAAATTGTTTTCGGGAGGACATTCCCCTCAAGTGTGAAAGGATGCCAAAGAAGAAAGTGGGTTGATAGTCATACCTTCATTACAGAAACGCAGTGAGCAAATACACAAGCATTCGATCAATAATTACAAAAGCCAATCACAGCTTCATTCATGTTACTACATTGAAGAGAAAAGACTCCATGCTGAGCCTTGATGAAGGTTCTGTGTTCGGTCCAGGGAGTACGGAAAATGTATCCACAAAAATATAATATGAATCGTATTGTTGTGCTTCCGAGCCAGTTCGACATCACATCGAGTGAAATCGGACACGGAAAAACAATTACATCTTCAGCTGTGAGTAATTGAAATATTGGAGAATGACTCTGGATAATATCCACGACATTTTTTGATGGGCAAAACGAGCAGAGCGAATAACAAAAACTCCTCAGTTAGCTTGTGTTCGCCGCATTAAGACCGACGATAAGTCGTTTGTTGCATTCTGGATGGTCATGAAGAAAGTTTATATTTTAATTGGCGCAGGAAGTACTAGCGCATCGGTCTCAAGCTTAATGAATCATCCCTTAAAATATAACTCCCAACGAATAACCGCTCAAATATTCTGAATCGCTGTTTATCCTTGAAAAGTTGAACAAGCAATATCGGAAAGTAAAACGATGTTTGTGAATTTTTGTAGCGTCGCTTTGTTTTACCACAATTTTCAATAATTATATAGTTTATTATTAATTATAAAAGTTTATCAGCAGTAAGCGATGTTTTTCTAGTCTTGAGCTAAGCTAGTATTTAGACATGTTTAATAAGACATTTGGTAGTATGTATCATGAAAAACTATTCAACTCATTTTATAAAGTCAGAAACTTTCGAGGGATATGGATGTAATTTCGGTCTATAAGCATCAAATTGGGTCTATCCATGGTTACAACTTCGTCCCATTCGATCGATTTTTTATTAACGGGTGTTCAATAAAAAATGAGAATGATTACAATATTTTTACATTTGGGATTACAAATGGGTGGCATGTTTCTTTTCGCTTGGGTGCTGTGCTGTCAGTTCAATCGAAGATGGCGTCGAAACAACAAGCACTCCGCGAGCGTGTTGTACGGTTTTACGAAACGCATGGTCATCGTGGAAAAAAGTATACGGTAGACCACTTTCGAGACGAAAACGAGCCCGTGAGTACAGTTTACCGGATTCTGGCATCCCTGTGCGGAAGGTCGGTAGCGGCCGTCCGGCGAAGGTAACCACGAAGAAGAAGAAGAAGGAAGCGTTGAAAATGCTGTTCGACAACAAGGACGAAACGAGTTTGCGTGACACCGGCCGAAAATATCACTGCTCCCATACCTTGATTCGCCGAACCCTCAAGATGGAGGACATCATCCGTCGGAAGAAGACTCGGTCCCCCGAGTACACGGACGAGCAGATGACGACCGTGAAATCGCAGTGCCGTTGGATGACGAAGAACTACCGCGGGACGTCGTTCATGCTGGACGATGAATGTTACCTTCCGCTCTCGAAGACCCACATTTCAGGAAATGTCAGCTACTATTCTAGCGACAAGTCGGCCACACTCCCCGAAGTAAAATATAAGTTCAAGCATAAATTTGAAAAAAGTTATGCTGTACATCGCCAGATCGGACAGAGGTTCAAGCCGAGCGGTCTGGCCATCAATAAACAAGTGTACCAGGAGGAGTGTCTTGTGAACATTCTTCTGCCGTTCTTAAAGAAGCATCATGTGGATGGGAAGTACGTCTTCTGGCTGGACAATGCGTCTTCCTATTACGCCAAGAAGATGCTGGAGTATCTTGAGCAGATAAAGATACCGTACGTGCCGAAAGAAAGGAACCCGACCAACTTGCCCCAGTGCCGTCTCATTAAGGTTTTTTTTCGGTTTCTTCAGTACCCTAGTGTACAATAATTGGCGGGCCAAGGACACGAAGCAGTTGACCACGAGGATCCGGAATTGTATCCGGAAGATGGACGTCACTGCCGTGCAGCGCTCTTATGAGAGCATCGCAAATAAGTTGCGTCGTACGGCTGACCAGGGCCCCTTCTCCAATATTCAATGACGTTTTTGTTTTAAGAACAAACATTATGTTTTTAATAAAAAATACTGAATTCGTTCAAACCAAATTTTGTTTATTACTATATAACTGAACAAATTCTCATTTTTTATTGAACACCCGTTACAACCTTCACAGTGCAGCCCTTAAATACTACAAAATCATCATTGGAAAATGATCACACGTTGGGCACATGTTTGCATTTTCTGCCACTTTGACTACAAACTAAAGCCTCAGGTCACTGGGATGGGTTCATTGATAAAAACAGACAACGAAACCAATTGAGTTATGGCCCAAACACAATGATAACGGAAACGGAAAACAGAAAAGCCCGATCTGAGTATGCCTGCTTGTCGAAAAGACAACAGGCTAAATTCAAGCCGATTCTAATTGGACACATCGAAGTCATTTGCAGCAACTGTCAAAATTGCCGTTTTCCGTTCCGTTTCCGTTATCATTGTGTTTGGACGGTTACTCGCGTACTAATCGATACATAACCAAGTAATATTTGCTAGAATGAAAGATATGGAGAGAAAGGGTTGAAAGTTCCGTCAGTGTACGGTAGGTTGGAAATAGAATAGAAGTATTAAAAATTGAGCAAAAGGGCATGGGTAAAGTAGTACTCGAACCAAGGACGTTTTATTGTCTAACATCTCACTGCGGGGTAGGTCAAGGTACGGACGAACCCACCACCTCAACAGATACGTTTAAAGTTGTTTAATTCTTGAGTTATGATCACTTGAATGCGTCCAAATCGTACTTTAAAACACGCGGTAGATATGTTTTCACCTTTTTCCTTGATTCAATGACATATCAATATGAAAACAAATTAAGGACAAGCAAATTTTATCGATTGGTCAAATTCTAGATCCATAAACCTACATTAGAGAACTTTCCCCTATGACCAGTTTCTTGGCAATATTCTAGCAACTTCAACTTTCTCAGTTATGTCGGCTTTTGAAAAATCTGATTTCAAATTTAATAGCAGTTTATCGAAAGCCTCCGACACGTCAGAAATTTCAATTGGAAACCATGTTCTTATCGTTTAAAAAAATTTATGATTGTTTTTTTTCTAAATTAATCAATGATCCTGCGCATTCTGTTTCCTTCGATGAAACCGACAAAGTTGAAGGTGAAGTCTGTTCCTAAATGTTTGCTTCGGCAGAAACTGTTACGGGAATGGCATTGTAAACCTTAACTGCCATTTCGTGCATAATTTCATTTTATTCGTTACCCAATTTATGCGTCTGGGACGTCCCAGCAAACACAAAATTGTATATGATATCGGATATAAGTACAAAATGGAGGCGATATACGTACATGCGTCCATTTGACTTCATGTAAAATGTACGTATATCGCCTCCACTTTGCACTCTTATCCGCTATCATATACGATCCTGTGTTTGCTGGGGTAGCTTATCTACATAACTTTGAGTAATTGATCTAAAATGAGCGCGTTGTGCTTGGTAGTATTTTACCTTCTCCATGATCAATGGTGATGTAGTGTCCTTGGAAAACTTTTCGATGCAGCAACGAACTGCACTCTTGAAGTGTGATGTAGCCTACTCTTCGGAATTGTTTCGCGCATGGCTTAATCATTTGCTAATGTTCGAGGTGAAGTAATGTTTCGTATGCTCTTATATACACATTTCTTTTTAACAAGCTCGTAAAACTTCCCTTCGTTTAATTCCAAAAGAGGCGAAAACAACTAAATTGTTTGCAATCTTTCACACACCACACAACAACGTTTGCAATCTTTCATACAACAGGTTAGATTCAAGCGTTATGTGGTTTAGATTAACATGAAACATCCCATTATTTTCTGCCACATCTATCATTCCTTTTATGTCCAGTAGATAACGCAGAAAATCAATGTTTCTTTATATCTATATTATAAAGTTACCGAATACTGTAAAATGTTCTAAGTGTGTAGGAATTTGTTTTGTACCTATACCTTAATAAACTCTCTACTTAGCCCACGGGCCCACTGTTTTTCGATCAGTACTAAAAAATCTCATTGCCAAAATTTCACCAATGAAAGTTTATGAATTAGTGAACAAAAATAATATCAAAATGTTTCATGATTCATAAAATGGTTTTTCCGTTTTTCCAAGAAATCTTCCTTCACTGTGGAGGTTTTTTCAAGATTGTATTAATTCTTACGGCCAGTATCGACCTAAAAAGTAATGAGGTTACGGAATTTTGTTCATTATTACCAAGCGGAATTTTGACAACTGATCTGCATGGAACGAAATGTCACTTTCACGTACGGAATTTCCACAGTGGAATATTTTTCCGAAAGTAAAAGTGACAGCTCCCATTAAAGGGCGATACGGTCAAAATTTGGTCAATATCAACTTGACGTATTTCTTTCAATTTTGCATTTAAAAAACCTGAACACCCCTCATTTTGAAGGTGTGTGTGTGTAGAATGTTGTTCCTATTTTGATTTTGGAATTCACTCTTCAGTTGTCAAAATGCCGTCCAAGCAAGAAGAGCAGCGTATCAAAATTTTGCTCGCGCATCGCGAAAATCCGAGCTACTCGCACGCAAAGTTGGCAAAATCGCTAAAAGTTGCCAAATCAACCGTTACAAATGTAATTAAAGTGTTTGGGGAACGTTTGTCGACAGCCAGGAAGTCTGGATCGGGAGGAAATCGAAAACCGGAAGCCGCTGAGACGACAAAGAGAGTTGCCGGTAGTTTCAAGCGAAACCCTAACCTATCTCTCCGAGATGCCGCAAATAAGCTGGGTGTATCGTCTACAACCGTGCATCGAGCCAAAAAACGAGCCGGACTATCGACTTACAAGAAGAAAGTGACTCCAAATCGCGATGATAAACAAAATACGACGGCCAAAGCGCGATCCCGGAGGCTGTACACGACGATGCTGACGAAGTTTGACTGCGTGGTAATGGACGACGAAACCTACGTCAAAGCCGACTACAAGCAGCTTCCGGGACAGGAGTTTTATACGGCAAAAAGAACGGGGAAAGGTAGCAGATATTTTCAAGCACACGAAACTGTCAAAGTTCGCAAAGAAATATCTGGTTTGGCAAGCCATCTGTACCTGTGGCTTGAAAAGCAGCATTTTCATAGCTTCCGGGACTGTCAACCAAGAAATTTACGTGAAAGATTGTTTGAATAAACGTCTGCTGCCTTTCCTGAAGAAACACGGTTGTTCCGTACTGTTTTGGCCGGATTTGGCATCTTGCCATTACGGTAAAAAGGCCATGGAGTGGTACGCCGCCAACGACGTGCAGGTGGTTCCCAAGGACAAGAACCCTCCCAACACGCCAGAGCTCCGCCCAATTGAGAAATACTGGGCTATTGTCAAGCGGAACCTAAAGAAGACCAAAAAAACTGCTAAGGACGAGCAGCAGTTCAAGGCAAACTGGCTTTCTGCGGCGAAGTAGGTGGACAAGGGTGGCTGTACAAAATCTGATGGCAGGGGTCAAGCGTAAGGCCCGGCAATTCGGATTTGGAAAAGCGGAAGCCTAACTGAATATTTTTCCTGAATTTTATACTAATTGAACTTGAAAAAGAAATTTAATTTGATTTTTTAAATAAACGATTTCACCGATTTACACGCGTTTTCCCTTGACCAAATTTTGACCGTATCACCCTTTAGTTTGCGGGAAACCTTACAAATTCCAATTTCATGTTTCGATCTTTTCAGGTGGATACTGCTGCAGAAATTTCTTTTTGATTCTTTACTCTTCAGTTTCAATAAACGGAATTTAACATGGGTTTGGGATAAAAAAATAAATTTCTTTTGAACACGATACCGACCTTATTCCGGTAAAAAAATTACCGGAACCTGTCAAATTTTACCGAAATCCGTTAAATCGGATTACCAATCGTTCAACTGTCAAAAGTTCGGAAAAAAATTACCAAATACTATAAAGTTTGCAGTTCGGCTCGAATTTACTGTAATTAATATTTTGTTTGTTGAATGTCCAACGTGCATGTAAGTGTTAAATTAATTCTGTGTTTACGGAGGAACATGGTTCACGATTGAAATTTTCTTCTCGGTCTTATTTAACTGCTGGGTAGGGCCTGCGTGTTTGGCTGCACGTAATATAACGATAATTATAGACTCGACTCGAGATTGTACAGACTGAACATTGAACATAGAGCGAATTACAACGAAGAACTTAACCTAACACCCAGTGGACCAGTTTGTTCAGGTATTTAACAGTCTGAGCTCTTTAATACCAAGGCCAGTTATCAAGATCAAAATTAGGTATTCATATGTTGTTGTCGCCTGCCTGGTAATGAAAATTTCGATGAGCGCAAGAGAAATTTCAATCAAACATACTCTTTAGTTCGTAAGTTGATTTGATCGTCCTGAAAAGGACAGATTTTATTTATTAACGGAGGGAACATGGTTCGCGATTGAAATTATCTTCTCAGTCTTCTTGAGCTGCAGAACGTTTGGCAGGATACCACTCTGTGAAATGGTCACACTCGAGAAAAGTTTGTTCATCTCCTCATCATTGCGGATGACCAGCTGCAGGTGACGTGGGATGATTCTGATGATCTTCTTTTTTAACGGGCGGCTTTTTCTACCGACTTGCTCGACGAACACGTCTGTCGCATACGGGTGCAAAGCGAGAACTGATGGTTGGTCGGTCGTCCGTCGTCCCCAAATGTTTTATAATCACTGGCACGGTAACTGTGGCAGTATGAAGTTCAAACTTTTACATCGTGAAGTTCGTGTTTGCCGATAAATTCGCGATGAAGGCCATGATTATGCATGCGATTTGCAGTTGTGGCCTGAAAACGGAACCATTCGTCACATCCTCCACGATGACATCCCAAGTTTACATCGAAGAATGCCTGAAAGCGTGTATTGCCGTTCATCCGCAAGCATAGGGGCAAAATCATCTTTTGGCCCGATATGGCTAGACGCCATCAAAACCGATTTTGCCCCCAAGCTAACGAATCCTCCGAATTGCCAGGAATTTCGACCAATCGAAACTTACTGGGCAATTTCGAAGCAGCGACTTCGACGAAGCGGAGGGGCTGGACTGACATCCAACACATGAGGGAAAAAATGGAAGAAATGCGCTGATTCCGTGTCCGTTTCCACTGTGCGGGCGCTGATGGGCTCTATCAAGAAAAAGGTTCAAGATTTCCTTCGAACTGGTGAAATGTAACCATCTATTGCAATAACTTTGAAGTTTTAATAGAAGTACTCTAAAGCAACTATTATAGGACTTTTTATGCTTATTGAATCACGAATTAAAAATCTTTTCGTGCGTACCAATTTACTTTAAGTCAGCCTTTAGTACCAAAAAATGAGAGAATGAGGTACTCTATGGTGTTCTTGATAAGCAGTGAGCCAATTTTAAATCGCTAATTTCCTATTGATCAGTGAGAGATCCATGTCTTTTGAAAGTTTTTTCGTCACCCTTACGTCCTTCTTTTTTGGGTCCATTATCTCATGTAGAGTTAGTCATGTTTAAGTATAGTGCGGTGACGTGAAGTGAATAATGCATATTTTTAACTTTTGTCATCCCAAATTTTGAAACTCCCACTGAATCAACCCCACACCAGCCAATTGTATTGTGCTGTCAAAACTTCTTCTCCGGAAGCTTCACCAGCGACGACGATGACGAGCATTTTCAGCACGATATCCTTTTCCTAGGCAATAAATCACACTCACAGCAAAAGGCGCAGCCAAACATAATTTATTAAATAAAGCCTTCGGTGGCGGAAAGTGATTCTATAGTTCAAACTTGCCAGTCATTCCTATGCCAAATGGGTTCAGAGGGAAAGATAAAGCTGGCATTCGATCCTCAAGCTAGTGGCGAAAGCTTCACTAAAACCTAATTGCAATTATTCTGTTGGCACTGGCGTCTTGTTCAATGCTCCCGGTTTTTTTTTATCGGACGTGTTTAGTCAGCTGGGAGGGAAAACTTTTTCCATTAATAACATCATTAAAAGACAGAAGACAGTGGAAACCAGTGGCAAACGGCAAATCATGGGACACATACTGAGCATCGAATCTAGCAAACCGCCGACCTCCGCTGCACGGCACAAAGCAATGGAGAGAAACTCCTTCCTTTTTCACTTGAACGGTCAATGGCGGTGGCACAATAACACAACACAGCAGTGTCTTCTTTTCCGGATGGAAAGCTTTCCAATTTATTTACCGCGACCCCTGGGGGGTGCAAACGGCTCGATGGAGCATGAAGGTAAGATAAACTTAAGTGATGGATCAAAACAACGGCGAAGGATTTGATAACCGTTCGATGGAAATATCAATCTAAATAATTAAGTATGGAGAGAACATCCACCGCCACCTCATTGTACCAACGAGACAGGTTTCTCTAGGGAAGGCAAGACTATTTGAACGCAGGGTTGATTTGTTTTATTTGATTTCCACTCTACAGGGTGTCTTACAATGGGTGTCACAAAAACAAAATGGGATTACGGCAAAACAAATCAATCACATCATATTATTTAGTTTTCATTTGAAAGATACATTTTATGGAAGCGATCTATTTATTTAATTCAAGTCCCTTGCCCTTTCTCTTGAGAACTTTGCGCAATCTGTTTGCAAATCTTTGTCATGATTTCCTGAAGAATACGATATCATCCCAATGTTTCTTGAAACGGGCTAGAGTAAGTCCTTCGAGGGTCTATATATTGAAGGATATAACCCAAAACAAAGTAGGCAAGCGGGATGAGATCCAGTGAAGATGTAGGCCATTCTTCGCTTGAGATGAAAGCGGGAAAATTTTCCGAGCCTCGTGTGTCGTCACTCACTCTCAAATTTTATCATTTTCTTCATTCTGGCAGTTCATCTGGCAACCTTAATTTTTTTGACATCGACGTTTCCAGTTTCCTTCAACCGTTTCAAGGTATAAAAGACAAAACGCGAACTACTTAAGACTATTGAATATCTGACGCAATCTAAGATTATGCAAATGCAATGTTAGAACTTGCTCTCGCATGGCTTCAACGGTGGCTGAAAAATTTTAATAAATGTAATCCCTTTTTTATCTCCAGTAACAAGCTGTGAAAAGAATACACTAAAACAGGTTTTATCAATTTCGCTCTTAAAATTACCTAGTTGAAATAAATCAAAATTGTGAGACACCATGTAGTTTTTCGCTCAATTTGATTCAATGGTCTTGTCTGTTTTCTAATTCGTGAGAACTTTTGAACTAGGAGGCGTTATTGATGATTGGTTGATTGTTGACTTTGATTTTCGATAGAACTGGCTGGTGACGATTTCCTGCGATATTTAAACAACTGAGTTTATAGGAAAATCATAACTCACTAATAACAAGTTAGCAAAAAATGATTTATATTTCTTAGGCACAAGCCATTACTGACAATCGAAATGTTTGCTAGTCATTTGTCAAAAAAGTGGTTTTGTAACTTCTGCACTGAAAAAAAACGTTTTCTTGGAAGAAACCATGAAAACTACGAAACAAAACTCCTTCAAACATTTTTGTTCAAACTAACATTTTTTAATCAATTTACAAAAATGCTTTCACATACTGAAGAGCGACTTTACGGCAAAAAGAACGGTTCAGGATATTCTTCAGCCTCTTTTTCACTTTTTCTATCAGCTTCTTGTCCCGGACATTGTTGGAATGAGTCTTAAGTTTGAGGATGGCCTAGAAGTTCTCGATTGACCACAGCTGAGGAACGTTCGGAAGGTTTACGTTCTTTGATACCACAGTGATGTTTAGGCGGTCTATCTCCGGTTGAGCCAATTCCACCCGACCAAACCACCATATCCTCTCCCGCTTGGTGCTTTCGAATGAAAGCAGCCACTTGTGGCAGACATTCGGTTCTGTTAATCGCCTCATCCACAGCCAATCCCTAGAAAAGAACAGTGGCTTCGTCACCCCTTTCTCAATGATGTTTAGCCAGAGGAGAACTTTTTCGGGGACTTGATGTGAAAGATATGTTTGACCTCGCTGCACAGCTTCTTGAACAGCTTTTTGCCGTCCAGGGTTAGATATGTTTCATCGTCCATCACCATCACCACATCGCGCTTCACTGGGAAAATTTCCTTGATCGTTATCTTCAGCCGCTGGGTCTTGGGTCTGTGCTGTCACATGTCCTTTTTGACGGTTTGTCCGCTTGTACCGAAATGTTGGTCCAAGGCACATCATGGCACGATCACCAACTCGGTATTATGCTTTGGCTTATGCTGGACTTTCCGGTTGCACATGACCGGTGGACAGCTGGAACCAAACTTCCTCTCGATACTCCTTCCTTTCTTCATTAATACGCTGATCTTCTAGATGCTGGATCTACCATATATCTACCATATTGCGCACGCGAATGCATTGAAAAATAATTAATGCTATTTTTGGTACTCGAGTCCGACCCTGTTAGCGAGAGTGACTTCGGTGTCCGATGGCATCCCTGTAGTACGAACCTGGAGGGAACTGTCATTCTCATTCATGCAAGACATCGATCAATAAGCACTTGGCCTAACTACCAGACAGCGCCACTAATAAAATATCCATATAATTTTTCGAAAGTACCAACCTTCAAAAAATTACTGTCAATATTTCATGACGTTTGGTTTATTATTTATCGAATTACTGTGTTTAAGTGACACTACTTTTGTGATTCTTGAAAACGATGGATTCAAAGCAATTTCATGTGTTGATATATCATTGCTTTTTGATGAGAAAAAACACCGTTCAAGCCCAAGCTTGGATTGTTATCCGAACTCTTCCCCAACGAAAACAACCATCAAACGATTGTTTGCTAATTTCAAACGTGGTCGTACAGGCACCGATAATGTCAAATGAGCCAGTTATTCCAGAAAATATTGAAAAAAAAACCCTGAAAATCATCAATGGAAAATCGCAAAGCGAAGTTGCAAGAGATAGCTGACACTCTGGAGGTATCGCCAACCTTTGGGTATGAAAAAGCTGTTTTTCAAATGGGTGCCGCGTTTGCAAAAACAACAACGTGTCGAAGATTCAAAGAGCTGTTTGGAGATGTTGTCGCGAAAATGGATGAAACATGGATTCACCACTTCACTCCGGAATCAAATCGTCAGCCTCCTGAGTGGCGCGCGGATGGAGAAATCGGCTGGGAAGGTAATGGCCTCTGTATTTTGGGATGCGCATGGAATTTTATTCATTGACTACTTGGAAAACGGAAAAACAGTCAACAGCGACTATTATATCGCTTTGTTGGATCGTTAGAAGGTCGAAATTGCCCAGAAAAGGTCTTATTTGAAGAAGAAAAAAGTTCCCCTTCACCAAGACAATGCACCGTGTCACAAGTCAATAAAAACAGCCGCAAAAATGGTCAAATTGGGTTTCGAATTGCTACCGCACCCACCGTATTCTCCAGATCTGGCCCCAGCGACTAATGGCTCTTCGCAGAACTTAAAAAGATGCTCCGTGGAAAGAGATTTGACTCAGATGAGGAAGTGATTACTAAAACTGAAGCATATTTTGAAGGTCGCGATAAATCGTTCTACATCGGTGGTACCGATGAGCTAGAGAAATGTTGAAATGTATTACTCTCAAAGGAGTTTAAATTGATAAATAAAAACGAACTTTGGCAAAAAAAAATTGTTTTTCTACTTAGGCCCGGGACTTATTGACCGATGTGTTACTGGAAGCATGTCAATAAAGTTGTTGTTGTGCCTACGGTCACTATCCAAGCGTCTAACAACTAGTTATTTTAAAAGTATGGTATTCGTAGCAACTATGTCTGGAGGCTACCCCATATGGCATAAGGTCGTTTGGCATAAGGTCATTTGGCATAATATGTAGGATAATCAATGACCATTTGGCATAAATGCCGTTTGGCATAATGACCATTTGGCATAAATATCGGAAAACGAAAGCTGCTTCAGGTTCAGTGGGCATAATTATTATTCGGCGAAACTTAGATATTCACAATTCATCATCAACGTTCGCACTTACCGCAGCACTAATATAGACTCGGACCTCATGACCTAAGATTGAGCCACTACGGGAGACCGGAGTTACCCAGGAATACGCGCATCAGCTAGAAGCAGCCTTTCCAACGGAACAGCAGCTTGGTGCAGCTACTCTTGAGGATGGCTGGAGAACCATTCAGAAAGTTGAGGAGGAAATTGGTCGGCTGAAAAACAACAAAGCTGCTGGAGTTGACCACTACTACGGACCAGATTTTCGCTATTCGACAAGTGGTGCAGAAATATCGCGAATACAACATAACCTTTTCGTCGATTTCAAATCAGCTTATGAAACAATCGATCGAGACCAACTATGGCAGATTATGCACGAATATGGATGTCCGGAAATACTGACGCGGTTGGCCAAAGCAACGATTGATCGAGTGATGTGTGTCGTTCGAGTATCAGGGACACTCTCGAGTCCCTTCGAATCTCTGAGAGGGTTACGGCAAGGTGATGGATTGTCGTGTTTGTTGTTTACGAGTGGCAAAATCTTCAAGAAGTCTGTCCAACTATTTGGCTTCGCCGACGACGTTGATATCGTTGCACGTAACTTTGAGACGATGGCAGAAACGCACATCAGACTTAAGGCTGAAGCTGGTAGGATTGGGCTTGTGATTAATGCGTTGAAAACAAAATACATCAATAGAAGAGACTCACGAGAAGACAATGTTCGCCTCCTATCACGAGTTCAGATCGACGGTGATAAAATCGAGGTAGTAGTCGAGTTCGTGTATCTGGGCTCATTGGTGACCGTCGATAACGACACCAGCAGAGATACAAAGAAGCATTGTGGCTGGCAATCGTGCCTACTTTGGACTCCAAAGGACGCTGAGATCGAACAAAGTTCGCCGTACTACAAAGTTAACCATCTACAAGACATTAATTAGACTGGTAGTTCAAGAAACATGTAGAAACATGAACATTGCTAGTGGAGGACCAACTTGGTGTCTTTGAACGGAAGGTGCTGCGTACGATCTGCGGAGAAGTGCAGATGGAAGACGGAACGTGCAGGAGGCGAATGAACCACGAATTGCATCAGTTGCTGGGAGAACCTCCCATCGTACACATAGCTAAAATCGGTCACTACGATGGGCTGGGCAAGTAGACATTCAAAATTCAATGGGTACAAAGGTCTTTTAGCATTGACACTGAACAGTTTGAGAGTGATTATTTGGATTGAAAATCTGTAAATCAACGTTTCATCACTAACA
The DNA here is from genome assembly GCA_034211315.2 of Aedes japonicus. Lineage (NCBI taxonomy): Eukaryota > Metazoa > Arthropoda > Insecta > Diptera > Culicidae > Aedes > Aedes japonicus. The sequence goes on along the minus strand of JASCZW010001692.1, from coordinate 44,780 downwards.
ATTGGCATACTGATGAATGAGTTTCTAAGTAATTGCCAATTTCATTTGGCATTGTGGTTTCGAAACATAAATTTAAATTTGAAACAAAAATAAATTATTTAGTATTATAATTATATCGTAGATTGTACAATAATTTAAGAAAATTTAAAAAAAAAGGCTAATTCATATAGAAGGGAAATAACAATACTTCCCATATTGGCATATTTGTTACAATTATGTTTCAGCCAATTCGAATGAATTATGCGAAACATAACTTAGCAGTAAATACTTTTAGTCAATCAAAAATTCACTGTTCAACAGCCGAGAAGAAAGCATTCGATTTTCAAATTTCAATTGTAATCCAAAAACTTATGAATGCCATATTTTGAAGAACAGCTCATTTGAATAGAAGGGAATACTACAATCGGTAAAAACCTATGCCAATGATATTATGCCAATGACATCATGCCAAATAACCACTTGGATTCTATATTATTTCAAAAGTGTTATGACAAATTGTAATTATGCCAAACGACCAATTAGCTCAAGTTATTGTTATGCTCTCTGCTAAACGACTTTATGCCAAACGACCTTATGCTCCCCCGTCTGCTTCAGCTTGAAGTGAAGAAGTTGGACAAGGTGAGGCCCTACAGGTCCACCGGGTATAATCGATCCGGCATTTACAACATCCCCTCCCTACTGGAGAAAGAGAAAGACGAGAGCGCTCCAGCCGTTCGACTGTGCTACACGACCGTACAGTGTTGCAAAAACTGAAAACGAAGGCCGAAGGGTAACGTGACCGCACCGTTCCGCGCCTTGAACCGAGAGATTGGTGGATCCGTCTGAACGATGAGGAAGTACCCGGGCAAGAATGAAATTGTTATGCGGAAATGTCAGTCGAGGGCAGCCGTGACTGAGCAGCAGGAAATCCCGGGTATTTCACGCCCCCCACCAATGAGGTAAGTGTTGACGTCAAATATCTCTCCCACATCTAATTCCCAAAGAAGGTCCTTCTGTGGCTGACGATCAGCAAGGAAAGAACTTCCAAACCACTGTTCATTCCTTCGAGGCTTACGGTGCACGGGAAGATATAATAACGGTGCACAACTAAATATAATCCGAAAGCCCTGGGTTTAACCTAATCGTTCTGAACGCCTTCAAATACAACTTACGATCCTTTGTTCCACTATGACGCTTGCTATGATCCTGCCAATTTATAGTACGAGATACGGGATCGATGGTGAACATTTTCGCATCGGAGAATACGTTGATGGTATGCTTCTTTTTGAATGCCGACACCAAACGTTTAGAGAACTCCAACCGTAGTTGTTTGATTCGGTCCGTTACAAGGTGGCGCTTTACTGTTGCCGTGGACGAACATTTCAAGTCATCTTTGACCAACCGTTGCATGGCTTCCTTCGCCAATTTCCGGATCGATCTAATAGGACTTCGCCTCACTTTGTGTCTGATGATCTGATGACCTTCGGTGTGCGAGCGGACGGTGTGGACGGCCACTTTCCGGCTTCCGTGGACGTGGTCTATCAAGGAGTGAACGTTGGATACGGTAAACGGTAGCCAGGTGTCATCCCACAATCGTTGCAATTTGTTTTAAGGGCTTTTTGCGTACATTTGTCTCAACTTTGTTACTCGTGAACCACTGGTTTGTTTACATCGTCTCAGAGTATACAGTCAGACGTAAAGACTGTATTCGATTAAATTTGGACACACGCAATTGTTCGTAACTTCTTAGCGTGTGGGTAAAAATTATTGAAATTTTAACTGAATGTATTTCATTGTGTTGTGTCAATTGTGTAATGAGTTTCGTGAAAATCGGTCGAGTGATTTCAGTGATGGCTTCGAATAAAGAAAAAGTGCGCCAACAAATTTTGGGCACTCACTTCGAAAACCCAAACGCTTCTCATCGATGGATCAGCAAACAGCTCGGAATCGCACATTCAACCGTATCTCATGTGATCAAAACGTTCAATGACCGTAAGACAACCAAGCGGAAATCCGGAGCAGGCCAGGATGGTATTGAACCAATTTAAGCGTTATCCCAACATTTCGATCAGGGATGTTGCGAAAAAGGCGAAAGTTTCAGTTTCTTTTGTGCAGAAAACAATGAAACGTCCTGGATTACAAGGTCCAGAAGGCACCGAACCGGAGCGATAAACAGAACTGTACATGGAGTGGCTCACAAAACCATTCTGCATTGTGATGGACGATGAGACCTACATTAAAGCTGACACCAAACAAATGCCAGGACAGGAACACTACGTCGCCACCTCTAAGTTGGCCGTTCCGGAGAGTGTACGGAAGAAGAAACTGTGGAAATTCGCCAAAAAATTCCTTGCCTGGCAAGTGATCTGCGGATGTGGCAAAATGAGTCAGCCCTTCATCACCTCTGGGACCGTCAACGGACAAATCTACAAGGACGAATGCCTCCAAAAACGACTTCTGCCCTTCTTGAGATCTCACGATGGCCCGACACTGTTTTGGCCGGATTTGGCATCTTGCCACTATGCCCGGCCCGTCTTAGACTGGTACAAAGATAATAATGTAGTTTTTGTACCAAAAGACGTCAACCCTCCAAACACTCCGGAGCTTCGCTCAATTGAAAAATTTTGGGCAATCATGATATAAAATGAACTTGAACTACACAGATAAAACGAAACATTGAATTTTCTGCGTTATCTAATGCACATAAAGGGAATGCTAGATATGGCAGAAAATTATAGGATATTTAGTGTTAATTAAAGCCAGATAACGCCTGAATATAGCCTGTTGTATGAAATATTGCAAACTTTGTTGTATGCAAACATTGTTTACGTCTCCTTTGGCTTGAAATTAAACGAAGCGAAATTTTACGCGCTTGTTAAAATTAATTATTTTTTTCTGTGTAAAGAAAGTGTGGTTAAAAGTAAGTAAGCAAGTCGGTCCTATCATTGCCCAAAATTTGATGAAAGGGGTCAAAGCAAAGGTGCGGGCATTTTGGTTGGGAGAAGAGGTTCAATAAACCAATGATGTCAAAACTCAACCATTTAGTAGTACTTTATTTCCAGAAAGTTTGAAAAGAATCGGGCTCAAGGAAAATGTTTGGTGACCTATTTTGTGTGTCCAAATTTCATCGCATACAGTCTTTATTAGGGGACCTTCTCCTGGTTGAACACGAAAAACCTCTTTTTTGAATTTTTCTCACGCCGAGACCAAATAAGATAGACGGTTAATTTATTTTTTATTTTTTATTAAATACAAAAAATTATTGAAAAAAATTTTTTTGACCAAAATAATGTGACACGCATCCGCTAGAGGCGCTGGAAAAAACGGCTTTTCTAGCTGTTGCCAAGATATCTCTTGAAGGAAGTTTCTGAAATCAAAAAATCAAACGGGGAATTGTTAGTAACATGATTTTTTATAAGATGGACTTAAATGAAGAAGATCCGATCAAAAAAAAAAATAAGCGGACTTTGAAGAACATAGTGTTATTTTTGGCCTTTTTTTGAATATTTAAGCCCCTGTAGAAATGCAACCGGACCACCTAGGTCAAAGATTTTAGTTCATCTTATAAAAAATCATGTTACTAACAATTCCCCGTTTGATTTTTTGATTTCAGAAACTTCCTTCAAGAGATATCTTGGCAACAGCTAGAAAAGCCGTTTTTTTCCAGCGCCCTCTAGCGGATGCGTGTCACATTATTTTGGTCAAAAAAAAAAAATTTTCAATAATTTTTTGTATTTAATAAAAAATAAAAAAAAATTAACCGTCTATCTTATTTGGTCTCGGCGTGAGAAAAATTCAAAAAAAGAGGTTTTTTCGTGTTCAACCAGGAGAAGGTCCCCTTAAAACAATAAAAATAGTGTTTAAAGCTACCCAAAAATAAGTATTGAACACTTTCGCATTCTTCTATGGGACATACTGTAAGTATTTAATTCGTGGTTTCCGTCAAGAAGGGGAGGATGGTAAAAAACGCACCGTCTAACCAACATCGTGAATAACTACGGAATGGAAGCTGAAATTTACGAATAAGTTATTGAGTATGGTGCATCACGATGATTTCGTTGTAGATCAAATGTGATTTAAATTCAAAACGATGACTATTCATGATTTTTTAAACCTTTTCCAATTTGATCCCAAAGCGACACCGGGGTAAAACGCCTGTTTAATTGCTCAATATGCACCCCAAAATAGGGTTAAGACGCACCACAACACTGGGATATGATGCACCACATCATTAGGATAGCATGCACCGCTTATAAAAAGTAAAAACGCTGCTATAAAAAGTTACTCATTAGAGGTGTAAAGTTTAAACATATCGCCACGTCCTCTTTGCTCTGTTTGGTACTAAAGCAGCCGATGGGTATAGAATAAAGACGTTGCGCAAAACGTTGTGATATGTTGCCAACTCCTCATTATATACACGCTTGGAAAAAACTACCCAAAGGAGCAGTTAAGTGTGGTAAGCACGTTGGTTATAACTGTGTTTATCTATCATTGGGTTCAAATTACTTACTTTTGGGCAGAATTTTACCAGAAGTAAGTTATTTATACCCAACGTTGGCTTCGTACACTTAACCGCTCCACTGGGTATTTTTTTCTAAGCGTGTAAACGTATACATAACGCCACGGTGCGTTCTGCCCCGATTTTAGTTTGACATGGTTTTGTCTAAATATTCTGAAAATTCGTTGAATTATAGTGAAGTTTTGATACTGTCTGTGAGGACCACCCTAACCGTCCTAAATTTATCCCGTCTGCTGCTGGCAATATTTGTATAGCTATCGACCAGCCAGACAGATGCGTTGAACTTGGCTTTTGTTCAGCGATCGAACAGTAAACAGCAAGCAGACCGACACAGCTGGTAGCACCAACCACATTGCAGATAACGATCGATCGGGGTCATCGATGAGAGATGGAGATGCTGCAGAGAGAGGTTCGGTCGACCCGATGATGTCGGAAAATTCACCTCGAGTGTTCGGGATGTTGGAGCTGGGGTTTTAAATAGGTAGTTGTAGGTCATTTTAGTCAGTAGTAACCATACCATAGGTCGAAGACGGTCCTGTAAGACCACTATATTTGTTAATTGTTTAGTGTTAGATTTAAGAGAATAAATGTAGTGCCGGCAAATAAGTGTTTCTCCTAAAATTACGGACTATTAAAATAAATGTAAGAATGTCTGAAGTAGTTTGTTTAGTGTGCCTAAAATTGAATGGAAACACGGCCATCGAGCCCCAACGGTGATGCAAGGGATCCACATCGCCATCTTTCCGCAGAGCTAGAAAACATACGGTTCAGGTAATCCTACAGATACTATCTTGAAGTTTTGTGTTGTGCAATAGATGTGAAGTGAATTTATTATAAACCATGGATATTAACGCGTGGTAAAAGCTTATTTGATTAACTCTATTATTTACATGTTAGGTACACTCGGGACAATTTCTTCAATTTTGATCCTATTTTGGTATATTTAGAGCCTTGTTGTAGTACAAAGTTATCAATTATGCTGTTTTATTTAAGAATTGACAAAGTTTCATAAATAAACAAACACAAACATAAATAAACAATCAATAAACTTTCAATTCCAACTAAGGGCAAGCTTCTAACAATGCTCAATGCATCCAGGCTTTGGATTCTGTTGTTAACAACTGCTACCAACATCGTAATCCATCCCCCAGCTGGAAAACCCTCATGATTGCATTGAAAACTTCCAAATGGGAAACACAATGCTTTTTCCATTAGTCCCACAGTCATCCAGGCAGCATCAATGATATTGTGTTCGAAGCAACATAAAAGCGCCCTCTGACCCTAGCATTATCTCTCCAGCGTCGTCGTGCACCGAAGCGCCTGAAACCCCCACCAAGTTATACACTCCATTGCACAAAACAATGCCATCTAATAATAGAGAGCGGCACGATGCTACAAAAAGGACATCCTCACGGCTGCCATCGGAAGGTGCTAATAAGTTGGAATAATGAACACTGTGACACAGAGTGCCAGCCAGCTCCGAACAAGGAATGATCCCATCGGAGTTTTTCTCATCCTTCTCGACCGATCCGAAGAACGGTTAGGTCAGGCGAGACGAGGTTTTCTATTCCAGAGGATAAATTATAACCCCTTTTCACAGTGGCTTAGAATTTTCGTTGCTTTCAATCGAGATGCGAGGATTATACGGAGATGTCGCACTAGAAAGCGATCCTAGTTAGAGCGAAAACGAAAAGTGACCCATATTTAGCATCCTGTCCGGTAGGATTTACTGAATCGCTTCTTTGAATTATTCATTTCGGCAGTTGAGAAGAGGATGGTAAAATTCTTGAACCCAAACAGTAATCATCGGCACGTTCCACCGGTCATTGCCACTGACTGGCTGAATGGCGGAACGGAAGGAGGAAATGGAAGATATTTTTGCACCTTGAAGGATTTGTCTTACTATTAGTTTGAACGTGATCCGATAACAATCAGACATGCGTGCCTAAAACTTATTGATTTGTCGCAGGGCCTGTTGCGAGTGTCGGACCATACTGGAATTAGAATTGAGCAAATAAGTTTTAGCATTTAGGTGTAATCGCAACCGCCGTTCAGGCCACTGCTGATTCCACTTCAAAAGACAAGTAGCAGGATCAAACGCCACAGCCGCAGGGAATAAACCGTTTCAGCTGTTCAAGTGTCTGGCGCATTCTCTCTATAAGTATTCTTCAAAACGACTGATTGCTACTGTATGAACATGCTGTGTGGCTAGTTAGGAATTCATTTATTTTTTTCTACCTCGGAAGCTGTCAAATGCACCAGCGAAGATCTTTCAGTAGTTGCTACTCATGCTACTCAGTCAATCTACATAAAAGAGTGCAGATAAAAGAACTCCTATACCTCACGGCTGCGGTGGTGGTAAACTATGTTATTTACTCTTTGACTTTGGAAGTATTCTGTTTAAAATCATTTTAAGCAGATTTTTTGCTTTGACTTGAAAAAGCGACGCAACAAGCAGAAAACTTTCCATTTGACCGGTTCTAGTTGAATTTTGAATTGGTCCTATAAGGATTTCTGCCCAGAGGACTGAAGAAACCGTTAGTTCTTGAAGCCTGCCACTTTTGGTGTGGAGCTAAAGGGCGAACACGAAATTATTGCGACACATTCAACAGGGCATAACTTTTTTACCATTGGGTAAAAATCAACCAAATTTTGCACACTTTCTCATTGATGTGTATTGTTTACATGCTGTCACACTCGAAGTCGTGTTTTTCGATTCAACGAAAATGGAGATGAACCAACGCGAGTCGAGAGAACAAATTCTTTCCAAACACCTGGAATTTCCTGACCTGTCGCACCGGCAGTTGGGAAAAATGTTGAACATTCACCATTCAACCGTCTCCAGAATGTTGAAGCGGTTCCAGGAGCGGTTGACGTTGGACCACGGCAAAGGAGCTGGAAGAAAACCGGGACCGGAGAACAAAAAGACGGAGGGAAAGGTGAAGCGGATGATTAAAGCAAATCCCAACGTCTCAAGCCATGATTTGGCTAAAAAGATCGGCATGTCGCAGAGCTACGTCCAGAATGCAAAGAAGAGAGCTGGACTACATACATACAAGGTACAGAACTTCCCAAACCGCGATGAGCGGCAACAATCGACGGCTAAAACTCGGGCACGGAAGCTCTACGAGAAGATGCTGACAAAATATGGCTGCTGTGATGGACGACGAAACGTATATAAAAGCCAATTTTAAGCAAATTCCGGGGTTGGAGTTTTTCACCGGCAAGAGCAAGTTCTATGTGGACGACAAATCTAAGAAGAAGAAAATGTCGAAGTTCGCCTCCAAATATCTCATTTGGCAGGCCATCTGCTCTTGCGGACTGAGCAGTGAGCCTTTCGTGACAAAGGGCACAGTAAATGGCGAGATCTACAAATCTGAGTGCCTCGAGAAGCGCCTTTTGCCGTTCTTGCAGCAGCACGACGAAACTCCGCTATTTTGGCCAGATTTGGCATCATGCCACTATTCTAAAAGTGTGCTGGAGTGGTATGAGGCCAATTCTGTCCATTTTGTTCCAAAGGACATGAATCCGCCAATCTGTCCGGAGCTGCGCCCGGTGGAGCAGTACTGTGCAATGATGAAGCGGGAACTTCGGAAGAGCAAGAAGACAGTCAAAGACGAGAACGACATGTTAAGAAAATGAAAAAAAAACTGAGAAACTGGTACCGGACAACACTGTAAAGACTTTGATGAAGGGCATCAAGCGAAAATGCGTTCAATTTTACACTCACGGCTCCATCGATTAACTTTTCTTTTGATTTTTGAAGTAATTATATGTATAAAACTACCCTAAAATTTTGGTTTGATTCTAAACATTATAAGAAAATTGGGATGACATTTTCGGTGTCGCAATAATTTCGTGTTCGCCCTTTAGTCACATTGAACCGATTTGAACCAACAGCAATGCAGCTGTTGGGCACTCACAAAGTGTGAAAGTGGTTTTTCATTGAGAAGACAAGGTATTTTTTATGACGCTGGAGAGTTGATAAAGGGCGATACGGTCAAAATTTGGTCAATATCAACTTGACGTATTTCTTTCAATTTTGCATTTAAAAAACCTGAACACCCCTCATTTTGAAGGTGCGTGTGTGTAGAATGTTGCTCCTATTTTGATTTTGGAATTCACTCTTCAGTTGTCAAAATGCCGTCCAAGCAAGAAGAGCAGCGTATCAAAATTTTGCTCGCGCATCGCGAAAATCCGAGCTACTCGCACGCAAAGTTGGCAAAATCGCTAAAAGTTGCCAAATCAACCGTTACAAATGTAATTAAAGTGTTTGGGGAACGTTTGTCGACAGCCAGGAAGTCTGGATCGGGGGGAAATCGAAAACCGGAAGCCGCTGAGACGACAAAGAGAGTTGCCGGTAGTTTCAAGCGAAACCCTAACCTATCTCTCCGAGATGCCGCAAATAAGCTGGGTGTATCGTCTACAACCGTGCATCGAGCCAAAAAACGAGCCGGACTATCGACTAACAAGAAGGTAGTGACTCCAAATCGCGATGATAAACAAAATACGACGGCCAAAGCGCGATCCCGGAGGCTGTACACGACGATGCTGACGAAGTTTGACTGCGTGGTAATGGACGACGAAACCTACGTCAAAGCCGACTACAAGCAGCTTCCGGGACAGGAGTTTTATACGGCAAAAGGAAGGGGAAAGGTAGCAGATATTTTCAAGCACACGAAACTGTCAAAGTTCGCAAAGAAATATCTGGTTTGGCAAGCCATCTGTACCTGTGGCTTGAAAAGCAGCATTTTCATAGCTTCCGGGACTGTCAACCGAGAAATTTACGTGAAAGAGTGTTTGAATAAACGTCTGCTGCCTTTCCTGAAGAAACACGGTTGTTCCGTACTGTTTTGGCCGGATTTGGCATCTTGCCAATACGGTAAAAAGGCCATGGAGTGGTACGCCGCCAACATCGTACAGGTGGTTCCCAAGGACAAGAACCCTCCCAACACGCCAGAGCTCCGCTCAATTGAGAAATACTGGGCTATTGTCAAGCGGAACCTAAAGAAGACCAAAAAACTGCTAAGGACGAGCAGCAGTTCAAGGCAAACTGGCTTTCTGCGGCGAAGAAGGTGGACAAGGTGGCTGTACAAAATCTGATGGCAGGGGTCAAGCGTAAGGCCCGGCAATTCGGATTTGGAAGAACGGAAGCCTAACTGAATATTTTTCCTGAATTTTATACTAATTGAACTTGAAAAAGAAATTCAATTTGATTTTTTAAATAAACGATTTCACCGATTTACACGCGTTTTCCCTTGACCAAATTTTGACCGTATCACCCTTTAGAGCCTGCTGGAGCCTCTCACAAAATGTGATGGAAGATACCTATTCATTGACAACGTTATTGAAAATCGTTCAAGTGCCGATTTCTACCGATTTAAACCAACAGAAAGAAAGCTGTGGAGGTCTCTCACAGTGTGTGATGGTAGTTTATTTTATAAGAAAACAAGTTAATTAAAGGGGTCATCAAATTTTCAGGGATTAAGGAATAACTATTAAACTTCATTTTACCATTTTACTCGTATTTTATTTACAGTCCATACGCAAATGCCCGCACCTTGGCCTTAACCCCGGCCATAAGATTCTGCACAACCTGTGAATCAACCGTTTTTTGCATGTAAACCCATACTTTCTTCAGTTCCTCGACTGTCTTCACTACCTTAGGTCGTTTAAGAAGGTGCTGCTTCATAATCGCCCAGTACTTCTCGATGGGGCGGAGCTCCGGAGTGTTGGGAGGGTTGAACATTTTCGGCACGAAATTGACCTTATTGTCCGCATACCACTTCAGCACGTCCTTGGAGTAGTGGCATGAGGCCAAATCCGGCCAGAAGATTGTTGGGACGTTATGGACCTTCAGGAGAGGAAGCAGCCGCTTCTGGAGGCACTCTTTTATGTACACCTGTCCGTTCATCGTGTCCTGGGTCACGAAAGGTGCACTCCGCTTCCCGCACGTGCAGATGGCTTGCCAAACCAGGAATTTCTTCGCAAATTTGGTTGTGATTTTTGGTGTTGTACGGAATACTTTTTCCTTCACTTCTGGGCTTCCGATCGGTGGTAAACCGTTCCTCGAACCGCTTAATCACTCGCGACACCGTGGAATTCGCGATTCCCAACGTTTTAGCGATGGAACGATGCGAGAGATCCTTGTTCTCGTGATGAATGCGCAAGATTTTATCACGCACGAGCTGTTCTTTCGACTCCATTTCCGCGAGTTTTGATCAGGACTTTAGGATCTTTAGAACTTGCAGGATGTAAATAATGCACTATGAACTAAATCCACCCAAATTTTCATTAAATTCTACCCAACGGTTAAAAAGTTAGAGCAATTTCATAGTGTGACTATGATGTACTATGTACTATGTGTACTATGATTAGCTATGCATTAGTGGATCCATCTACAAGTGATAGGGAAATCGCATAAAATGAAAACTACCGAAGCCACTGTACTTTTTTCCTGATACATGCTGTGAATGGGAAGATTAACAGTATATGAAAGCACCTTGTTGGGAGAGGATAAACCGGACCTGTCATCGTTCCAGTACGCAAAAAAGGCCGTTCACAGAAATAAGCTACCAGTACATCACTGTGGTTCCGAAGACCACGTACATTTTGAACGATCCCAAGCTTCTAGATTTCAACTCAACAATAATATTCGACAGACAACTGATCGAAAAACAGCTAAGAAGGAACTGAAGATCGTCGATCTTTTCTAAGGTTATGTCCAGATAGCTATGGTTTTTTTCAGCTCTGATGTAATGTGATGTGATATGAAACCATCACTAGTGCAGGACTTGCCATGGCGTACAGTTCCGCCTAATGTCAAGATCAAACTGTACATACATGTAATCCTCACTATTCCGTTGTATGAAGTGCCAAAAACGGGAGTGTGGACCCGTAAGTTGAAGCACTAACACGAAACCCACGGAACGGATAGAGAATGTCCTTCCAACGAAACGCTTTATTACAGGACATGCAAAGTAAGCAATACACATAAAGATTTCCGTTTGGTGGTTTGTTAAAAATAGGGTTACCAAACTCACTGTAGACTATCGGAAGTTAATAATGGTTTTTATTTCAGCTCTCTCCAAAAACATACGTTATATATAAAAAATAACCAACTTAATGAGTTTGTTAGTTGGTCATTGTTATAGATCCGCTAGCGAAAACTTACTAACAAATGGTGTCTGCCTATTTTTGGCATAAGCCCACATTTTTCTGTTCTATACAGGGATACTTTAGGAGTACGAAAATGAGGGTTGTTTGACTAACTTGTCCTTTCAATCGCTCATCTCATCTACACGCAATTGGGTAACATTTCGTGCAATATACTATGGGCCAGATAATCAATCTTTTCATCAGTTTCGTAATAAATAAAACAAAATGTGAAAATAATCAAACAATTAATTAAACAAATACTAGGACTATTTAACAAACTCAACAACACAGCGTGTAGAAAGTGTGTTTAATCAAACTAGAAAAGATTTGACTCATCATTGATGTGTCGAAAAGAAAATACACAAAAGGAAACGTCCATTAATAACGTCACTCAAAAATTTACTTTTCATAACCCCCCTCTTGTCACGGTTTTTGTATGAACCATCAATTTTTATTGTATGGATCGTCCGGTTTTCTCTAAACACCCCTCCCTCCCTACTGCGTGACATGATTAATGGACCTTCCCAAAGGAAGAGAGAGAGAATGAGAAAGAAGACCCGAGTAACATATCGTCATGATTTTATGTTGAGTAAGCTTCTATACAACCAAATCTAGTCATATAAAAGTATTTTCAACCGTTATTGAACTTGTGTGTTGCTTGGGGACGAGGCCTCTCACCTAAACTAGTTAGTTTAGATTTTTATCTGAGTGTACAGCCATGGACCGTGTGAATTTTAGATGACAACTGTAAATAACAGATGACACCCTGGCCTTGGTCTGACTGGTGAGATACGTTCGAGAAATTCTTGATTCTTTTTCAAAGACTGCCTAGTTTTGCTCAACGGTAAACCAAACTTACTTGGCGAAAGTATCGCCAGAATGTGAGGAGAACAGGATTAGTCAATACAGAGCTCGAAAAGAGCGAACCAGACTTTATCAATTTCTATTCATCGCCTTCTCTTCTGTTAAAATGACGTGACAAGAAGTAGGTTAGGTTAGAGCATTTTTTCCTTTAGACAGCGATGAAGTCTGGTAAACTTCAATCAACAATCAATATGAAACTATTCACTGTTGTCAAACCGCTTGATCCGAAGCACACCTTGCAGCTTGCACCTTGCAATACATGCTTGCGCTTTTCGATACTAGAAACTTTGTTATTGTTTTAATTCGCTGTGTAATTTTGACAGAACATGTGAAGGTGTGTTCATATGAGTTACATTATGAGGGGCGAATCGTTAAGCTTGAGACTGAGCTTGGGACCGATGTGTTGGTACTTCCTGAGCCAAAAACTAAAGGCTCACTGACTAAAAGTAAATTGGTACACCCCTCGCTCGCCACTAGCGAGCCTCCAGTATTGGGAATCGAAAGTCTTTGACAGTGTAAAATGGAACTTGAAAGAAGACAAAATATTGAGGACAAACACCTGAAAACCTGGTCCGGTTCCAAGTTGGCTAAAGTGTTGAAGATGCCGAAAACAACAGATTGTTGAGTGCTCAAAACCTACAAAGAATCTATGAGTGTGGAAAAGAATTAGCAGACTTACGAAAAACTGAAACCAGGGATCATCAGATAAGCAGCCAAGTGTTGAGGTGCCTTAAAGCCAACCCCGGATCCAAGAAGTGTCCAGAAGTAACAACGCTAACTTTTAAACGATGCGGAACATCCTTGCCAGGGAAGGATACAGTCGTGCAAAGCCAGTAAATCCGAAACGGCGCATGAAGCAGAATTCCGTGGCCAAAGTTCGAAACTGATTTCTAGACGTAAAGTAATAGGAAGATTTCATTCTATTCGTATATTTTTCACAATCTCCCCTAATCTTCCATAATCTCAACAAATTCAAATACGCCGGTCTGTTTGTAAACGATAACTGACACCTGGTGCAAAATTTAGTAAAACTAGGTTGAACGGCTTGCGTGGTAAGAAAGTATTAGTGAGAGTCTTAAAATTTTCTGAAGCGTACTGTATTCTCTCTCGCCTTGGATTGTAAGGTTAGAGGAATGCACTGTCAGACCAACATTGTGGGACTAATCAAGCACAATAATTACATCAAACCTCTAATAGTAAAGGGTGTCTACAGTTAGATTGCATCACTTTCAATAAGCTGTAATATTTCGCCATTTGGGTTGATTTCTACGATATTTTGGGTGAAATTACCTCAGCGTGTATCGTTTACACTTCGTGAGTTTCATTATGAAATGTGTCGTAGTTTCGAAAATGGAGTCGAAGGAACAGCAAGTGCGCGAGAACATTTTGCACACGCACCTCGACAACCCAATTCTTTCGCACCGAGCCATAGGAATGATGTTGAAAATTCACCAGGCGTCTCGTGTGATAAAAAGTCTCGGAGATCGTTTAACTGTCGATCGGAAGAAGGTGAGTGGTAGAAAAAGTGTTCCGTACTGTGTGAAGTTAAACGCAAACCCAACTGTTCCGTTCGGGATGTCGCGAAAAATCTGCACTTGACTAAAAGTTTCGTGCAGAAATCCAAGAAACGAGCCGGGCTCCCGTCATTCGAAGTTCAGAAAACTCCAAACCGCAATGAAAAACAGAATAGGACAGCAACATGGACGGTGAAACACACGTAAAAGCGGACTTAAAACAAATCCCCGGCAACCAGTATGTGACTGCGAATGACAAATTAGATGTTCCAGAGTCCCTCAGCAAGTGTCAAAGTTCCCCAAGAAATTCATGATTTAGCAGGGCATTTGTTCATGTGGTAAACGGAGCTAGCCTTTCGTGACAACTTCAACTGTAAATGGTCAAGTATACATGAATGAATGCCTGAAAAAACGACTGCTTCCGTTTCTCAAAACACACAACGTTCCTACAATTTTTTGGCCGGACCTAGTCTCTTGTCACTACTCCAAGGTTCTGGGGTGGTACAAGACGAATGGTGTCAATTTCGTGCCGAAGGATCTATATCCCCCAAACTCTCCAGAGTTGCGGCCAATTGAAATATATTGGGCTATAATGAAGCACAATGAACTTCGTAAGCATCCTAAAGTTGTCATTACAGAACAGGAAATGTTGAAGTGTTTGTAGAAGTGTTTTACAAAATCTTATGCGTGGTATTAAGAAGGAAGTTTGGGCTTTTGGACTTGGTAAAGAAATACAGTGAATTAAAAATACCTAAACCAAGATTATACATCCCTAGTAGCACACTTGTTGCCATTCAGTTGAGAGAACATAAATATGACTTGCTAAGTCATAATCAAGTAACTACAACTAATTATAATCGTAGTGTGCTACTAGGGATTGTATTTTATTCCCTGAATATTTTATGACAATCGGTTGAGAGACTTGTTTTTGAGGACGAGTTTAAAGTGATGCAATTTAAATGTGGACACCCTTTAGTTTAACGTTTTTAGCAACCCCTTACTTCAAAATATTTCAAAAAAAATTTTAACCACAAACACGATTATCTGAACACGCCGAAAGCTCCACTATTGTGAGAGCCAAGAGAACAAACAAATCAAAGACAATGTAAAAGTGTTGCCAAAA
>JASCZW010001692.1:0-28614 GCA_034211315.2 Aedes japonicus | reverse complement strand
AGAGAGAACACGCCATTTTCTATTATATTTAACCTAAAATCTAATAAATTTGGCATAAATACATGGGATATTTCATGCCAATTTTATCAGTTGTCGCCTAAATCGGGTATGTTGTGTGAAAGATTGAAAACAGTTTCATTGTTTACGCTTTGCTTTGGCTTGGGGGGAAACTTTACACGTCTGTTGAAATTCATGTTTATTTTTCTGTTTAAGCATATCCTCTTTGAGGTTTATTATTGCGCTTCAGATGAAAAAAAAACATGAAAATTAATTGATTTTCCGGTTCAACTTCAAACTTTTAACTGAATGTTTTCCATAATTTCTTACTTCTTACTTTCTTATAGTAGTACTGCCAACCTGATCGACCATATTTTTCCATCCTTTTTTCAAATTAGATGGCATTTAGATTATTTGACCATAATCATCCAATTTCTTCTTCGATGGTACGAAAATCTGGACTATGTAGTGGATTGATACTTTTTAAAACAAAGTCAACATTTGTCTGCTGTTACCATTGTTTGACACCTCAGCTGTAGTGGTAGCTGACTAAGCCAGCTGGTAACATCACGGGACCCTCGTCGGGATCCAATGAATGGTTGAATTCTCATCTGGCGACACTCCTTCCTGTAAACTTGTCCATCCATAGCCGTCTAGCTATGAGCCTTGTATTTTGCTTTCATACCTGCATGTTCCATAACTAGCCATGTAAAATTGATTAGTTAGGATTTTTCCAAAATTGCTTTTGACCTTTGCCTCATTATCCATCAAAAGGTGACGAACTAACCCAGGAGATTAAAAGTCACCCTAATAAAGACAAAAAAAAAATTCATCAAAATACTCCTCCCCCAGGTCAAAATTGTGACCTTGCCGAAGGAAGGAGGTTTCATCTCTTGCTGTATTCTAGTATGTAAGTATCACATATTCTAAGCCACGTCGTAGTACGTTTATATAAAGGCACTTATATGAAGTGTGACACTAGCGCGGTTTGTCGTATTTCAATGTTTCATAAAAAAAAGTTGATAATAAGATTAAATAACTCATATAGATAATCTAAGGGTTATTTCAACAAGTGTTACTTAAGACTGACGATGACAATTTTTTTTTAAAGGAAAAGTACGCAGATAGTCCGCTTAAGATATCCCAGGGATTGTTCAGGAGGCCGAGGTGGGTCTTGTCACTTGGTGGAGAGAAGGGTGGTCGTGCAGCGGCGACTCTCCATTTGATTTGCATAGGGAAGTCATCTTTTCGCTGCGTGAATTTTGTAGTTTCATCAGTAGTAGGAGTCGCTTTGGCCTTCGGAATAAACCCGACCAGTTCAAACTGTAGAATATAAATCCCAGTCATACAGATATACAGTGAGTACAGACATGTTGCCATTTAGGCTAATTAGCTTGTTCTCTCCCTTGTGACAAATTTCAATTTTTTTTCTCAGATTTAAGTGATTTGTTGAGACAATTATACTGATATTTGTTAAAAAATTCAATAAGGTGAGTGTATCGATTTTGGCCATAGCAACCTATTATATTTAACTTCGTTCGTGCATTTTGCGAGATTTTGTTGTGTTTCGAGTCAACAGTTTGAATGTTTTTGTAAACTTTGCGAAACGTGAAATATTGTCATAGCATGGCAAAATGGGAACACGACCAATACCAGTGCGTTTCGTCTTCAAAAAGAAGTGTTAAAAAACGTAAATTGACCGCATATATGCCTTATATTGATATAAGATTAAACAGAGGTAGAATTGAATATTTGATGCATGTCTGTGACAGTTTATTTTATCAACAAATGTCAGAATAAAATTAGATATGCATGTTGACAACATTTTTGTCGATAGTTTTTTTTCTTTGGTCCTAGTTTACTAGTTTCTGGTTGGTTTTGGTTAAGTTTGACTAGGATTTAGTGTTTCAAATAGAAATTGCTCAGTTGATCATGAAATGCTCATTGCATGTAGTCTAATACTTATACTCTCATTCGTTTCTGCTTTTTTTCTTCTGATAAAGTGAAAGTTAATTTGAGAAACCAGGAGGTAATCAAAAAGGGAGCTGTTTAAAAAGCAAACATATTTCTCTTCAAATTAAAAAAGGAACATCTGTTTTAGTCAACTTACTTCATCAAGTGGAATGATGTGCCTTCAAATGGGTTTTCTGAAGAGTTAATTCAAGAATATTCACACTTTAAAATTCTTCAAAAAACCGAGAAAGCTTTCTGTTGTAGCACGAGGTATACGAAATGCTGTGACTAAACAGAAATAACAGCATCACTAACAGAAAAGTACATCCAGCTGAAGAAAGAAACAGGCTTATATAACTTCCTTTTACACATTATATTTTGCTACCTACCTTCCATATCCACACCTTTACTGTTGATTTGAATCAAATTAACTATTAGGTGTAGTTTTGAAACCATTTGTTTTCCCAATTCATAATTTGCGATTTTCCCTAACAGCATCTTAACCGTTGGTTTATATCGACATCAAGAGTAGTTTTGTTTCTTTTCAATGATGTCGCACTATGTAAATAGCCCCAAAGGCATCCTTTCTGGTGGTTTGAACATATAAATATATATTTATTCGTACGTCTTCTTATACTCAACGGAATTGAGCCTAATCTGAAAACAAGATGAACAAAAATTCAGCGTGTCAGGGTTCGAAACGAGTTCTGCTGCCAACCCAAGCCTTTTATCGAACATTCCAATGATTTCTCGTGGAAGTGCAAAGCATTCCACACTGAAAATTAATTTTAGTTTATAATAAAGGGTGATACGGTCAAAATTTGGTCAAGGGAAAACGCGTGTAAATCGGTGAAATCGTTTATATAAAAAATCAAATTAAATTTCTTTTTCAAGTTCAATTAGTATAAAATTCAGGAAAAATATTCAGTTAGGCTTCCGCTTTTCCAAATCCGAATTGCCGGGCCTTACGCTTGACCCCTGCCATCAGATATTGTACAGCCACCTTGTCCACCTTCTTCGCCGCAGAAAGCCAGTTTGCCTTGAACTGCTGCTCGTCCTTAGCAGTTTTTTTGGTCTTCTTTAGGTTCCGCTTGACAATAGCCCAGTATTTCTCAATTGGGCGGAGCTCTGGCGTGTTGGGAGGGTTCTTGTCCTTGGGAACCACCTGCACGTTGTTGGCGGGGTACCACTCCATGGCCTTTTTACCGTAATGGCAAGATGCCAAATCCGGCCAAAACAGTACGGAACAACCGTGTTTCTTCAGGAAAGGCAGCAGACGTTTATTCAAACACTCTTTCACGTAAATTTCTTGGTTGACAGTCCCGGAAGCTATGGAAATGCTGCTTTAAAAGCCACAGGTACAGATGGCCTACCAAAGCAGATATTTCTTTGCGAACTTTGACAGTTTCGTGTGCTTGAAAATATCTGCTACCTTTCCCCTTCCTTTTGCCGTATAAAACTCCTGTCCCGGAAGCTGCTTGTAGTCGGCTTTGACGTAGGTTTCGTCGTCCATTACCACGCAGTCAAACTTCGTCAGCATCGTCGTGTACAGCCTCCGGGATCGCGCTTGGCCGTCGTATTTTGTTTATCATCGCGATTTGGAGTCACTACCTTCTTGTTAGTCGATAGTCCGGCTCGTTTTTTGGCTCGATGCACGGTTGTAGACGATACACCCAGCTTATTTGCGGCATCTCGGAGAGATAGGTTAGAGTTTCGCTTGAAACTACCGGCAACTCTCTTTGTCGTCTCAGCGGCTTCCGGTTTTCGATTTCCTGATCCAGACTTCCTGGCTGTCGACAAACGTTCCCCAAACACTTTAATTACATTTGTAACGGTTGATTTGGCAACTTTTAGCGATTTTGCCAACTTTGCGTGCGAGTAGCTCGGATTTTCGCGATGCGCGAGCAAAATTTTGATACGCTGCAAATGACAGACAGATCTACTATATCGATTCGGAATGCAATTGAAAAATAAAGCTCAACCACGTGGAATAGTCCAGCGTTTTTTTTAATGTTTCGGACTTGGGATATACTGATACTGAATACGGCTCCTAAGAAGATCCTTGATAAATGAGTATGAAGTTATAATTTATTATGGCATTAATAAATTATCCCCGCCCATCCCAGCAGCAACATCATATTGCACGAGACCGATAAAAGAGAAGCAATGATTGGTTGGTCTTCACGAAATTCATTTCGTGCATTATACAAAATGGTGTAATGATAGCATTTCGCCAGATAAAAAGCAATATGAATGTTTCAAACAATATACGAGACATTTGTTCTATGTACAAAATCCACGTTTACGAAACGAGTGAAAGCCTGCATTTGGGCGAGGCCAGCGCTGGTATTGCCTTAGCTTGGGATCACTAGTTTCTTCTCTTTGAAGATGTGTATTGGTTCCTAGTATCATCTGTTGGTTCACTTGCAGATGTTCTGACAATAACGGAGTAGCAATCTCGGGTGGCAAATCATGCTCATGCTCATGCAATTTCATCGTCCATTAAAAACAGCCGTTATATTTGGTCAAAACAACCGTACAGCTTGTTTGCTCAGTTTTGGTTTCGGTTTTCTGTTGGAATGTTTATTAGAATGGAACGACCGTAAACCTGTTTGCATACAGATTCACTGACCTTTACTGTGCACCGCATTGAACTTTTTGGAAAAATCTTATCCGGGGATTTCAAAACTTTTATGAATTTTCCTAATGATCTTCCCTCTATTGTAGAGCACTTCGCGTCGATAGAATACAGCAGATCCAACATCTACAAGCTTATCACCTTGCTGCTCAAAGAGCATCGAAACGGCCCTGCACGACCGGAAACTTTAGCAGAACACCACGCGCAGAATCGAGGGGACGTTGGCGACTTACTTCGGTGCATTGGGCCGAGAGATTGGTGCAACCCAACAGGTTATCAAAAAGTATCAAGTTACTATTCCATGGACATCGTCGTGCGGAAGCACAGGTCTATGAACTGGCCGTCTCGGGGCAGCAGGCCTAGAAGACAATGGTCCAAAAAGTACCATGTGGAAGGGAAGATGGTGTTCTGAGTGGACCTGGCATAGGTCTACTACGCCACAAAATCGTTGGAAGAGATTAACCGGCCGAACATCACTGTGGAACCGAATAACATAAACCCTTCGAACGATCCACCGCTGCGGCCAATTCGAGAGAGAGTCAAACGCAGGACCTATTCCAACAATTGTGTGCTCAAGCCCGAGAACCAGTTGATAGAAAAATCGTTTTTTTCTACAGCAAAGTCCCAGCTAACTACCGTAAACCACTCTTCAGGGTGTGGAAGCATTTTTAAAGAGTGTATCGCAAAGTAGTTAGCAACATTCACACAGTAGTTAATTTGCAATCTTTCATACAACAGGCTTGATTCAGGCGTTATCTGGCTTAAATTCACATAAAATATCCCATTCGTTTCTGCCAAATCTAGCATTCCCTTTATGTGCATTAAAATTCAATGTTTCTTATTATCTGTGTATGTAACTCTTCTTCCGGGTGCAAAAACAAGGAAATACTACGGACACTCACACATTTCGGGAGGGAATCGATTGTATCCAGTACGTATTGCACAAAGCACGCGGAGAATTTATGATTTCACAGCTAGTTTATGATAAACTACGAATTATTGTTTGATTTTTGCGAAAACGACACAGCAAAAACAAAGCACGTCAGTTTCAAAGAATGGCTTGCTGCGATCGCCCAAGCGGTGTCTCAAAACATGCAGGGGCTCCAGGAAAACTGGACAGCAGCCACCAGGAAAGTAACAAAATCAACTGTGCTGCACTGTCCAAAGTGCGAGCGTTTTACAAACATTAAGATTTTTATTAACAATGCAACAAATGCAATCAATGCAACAGAAGGTTATTTTTCTCCAATAAATCGAAAACTGAGGTCAACATATGTTTTTGTTTTACTCTTTTATTCGAAAATCAATGTTGTTAACTACTTTACGATACACTATTTAAATATTAGATTTGAGGAAAAGTTTTATCGTGGATTTTTGTTTCGTAGTTTGTCTAGTTTTTTTTTAATGCAGACGGTGATAGAAGCAGGGATCAAATCCTTAACGCGACCCTGTGACTATGCTGAACCCAAAGCGATATTCGACAAAACGGCAGCCTTGCAAGTGCGGCAAAATGTCTACGTTGTCATCCTCTTTGTTTGCCGAATCAGATACGTTTGTTAGATAAAGTTTTAAAGAATTTTTCAATCTTGTTATTGGATGGTGACTCTTTGTAACCCCGTAAATGCGTATTGGTTGTTTTTAGCCCTTCATACAATGAAATGATGATGACAATGAGTGGACAGATCATTAAAGAAAAATACGCAGATATAACTGTAAATATTCAATATAGTTCAACAGGAATATTATTTATTTGAAAAATCGGGAGCAATCGACTCACAAAATTCATTAAAAATACAATTCTAGTTTCAATCTGCAAAATTATCTGCATATCGGTGATCAGCTTAATTCAGCCTTCAATTCCGAATTGGAAGAGTATAATTTCAGAACAGAGAGCCAAATCAAATCATGTCCTAAACAGTTTTTCAAGTATGTTGGAACTAAATTAAAATCAAACAACTTAAATTCAAAAATACATCTTGATGACAAAACCGCTGCAACCCTGGTGAGATTTGTGACTTGTTTGCCAAATTTTTCCAAGACATTTACAAGACATTTTCAAATGATGATCGCGATCTAGGTTATTTTTCATTGTTTCCTGCATCTTTAAATAACATTAGAGTTAGTCAGGTATACGTTCAAGACATTCTTGCTTGTTTGAAAAATCTTAATGCTGCGAAAGGTGCGAGACCTGATGGAATCTCTCGAGCATTTATGGAAAATTTAGCATTTGAACTAACTTCGCCTTTATTTTGGGCTTTCAATTTGTCACAGGATTCAGGTCAGTTCCTAATAATTTGGAAAAGCTCATACCTAGTACCTATTTAGAAGTCAGAAAAAAAATCCGTCATTCGTGAATTGCTATTAGCAATCCCAAGTAGAAAATATCATAACAAATTCGCAGCATGAATTTTTTAAACTTCCACAAACTTGTTAGAATTCGTGAACTAAGTTCATTAAACGCAATGGACTAAATTATTAATTAAACGCAATGGATAACGGCAACCACGTTGGAGCGCTGTAAACTGATTTTAGCAAGGCCTTTGACCGTATTGACGTTCCTTTGAGGATTTAGATTTGAGAATTTGAGGATGAATTTTATCAAATGGATCAAATCATATTTGATAAATTAGCAACAGGTAGTCTGTTTTAATGAAAAAAAAAGTCACACCCTGTACATGTAAAGAGTGTTCCGACCAAAATTTGGTCAAACAGTAATGTGTGTGAGTCTAAGTTTTTATTAATAATTCAAATTCTTTTTCTTTTTCAACTTCAGTTAATACAGACTACAGAAGAAATATTCAGCTAACCCTCTTTTTTACCGAAGGCGAGTTTCCGGGTCTTTCGTTTAACACCTGTCATAAGATTTTGTACAGTCTCCTTGTCCACTTTATTCGCCGCAGAACGCCGGTTTGCCTTGAATTGTATCTCGCTCACAACAGCTTTTTGAGTTTTCTTAAGGTTCCGCTTGACGATAGCCCAATATTGCTTGATTGGGCGGAGCTCTTCAAGCGACAGGTACAGATGACCTGCCACTGATTAGGAGTCACCACTTTCTTGTAAGTCAACAGTCCAGCTCGTTTTTTAGCTCTATCCACGGTTGAAGGCGCCACTCCCTTCTTTTTTTGCAACATCTAGGACGGAGAGGTTGAGGTTCCACTCGAAACAGCGGGCAACTCTTTTTGTCGTCGCTGTGGCCTCCGGCTTCCGATTTCCCCCCGATCCAGCTTTCCTGGCTGTCGACAAACGTTCACCGAACACTTTTAACACGTTGGTATAGCCACATTCAATAATTTCGCTAACTTGGCGTGCGAGTTGTTTGGATTTTTGCCATGCACGTGCAAAGTTATGATGCGTTGCTTCTCTACCTTTGACGACATGTTGATAACTGAAGTGTTAATCTTAAAATCAAAATACTGTCATAGACTTCTCTGTCACTGGTGTTAGTATTAGTAACCAGTTTTACTAATACAATCGTTTTGCTGGTTGAAAATGAAAAACAAACCGCAGTCAACCTAAACACTTTGACAGCTGATCTCGTGGTTGATAACGATAAACAAATCGATCCAATAAGTGTAAAGCAGCACGCCAGTATTAGTGACATCTTACTTCGAGAAGCCTATAATGCTACCCGCACACATCTTCAAAATGAGGGGTGTGCATTTTTTTTAATGCACGATGAAAGGAAATGTGTCAAGTTTAAGTCGACCAAATTTTGATCGAAACACCATTTATCGTCTGGAATTCCTCAAGGCTCACAATTAGGACCTCTACTATTTATCTTGTTTGTCAATGATATTTCTTACATTCTTAGGCAAGTCAGAATTCATCTCCCGTCGTAGTCACTCAAATACCTTTTTGGATATTTTCGTAACTTGTGCGGGGGTGAGATTCGAACTCCTGACTTTGGCGTGAGAGGCATTGATGTTAACGACTACGCCAGGGTCGCTCCCTGTAACTTAATTACTCTCAGTAGAAAACAAAATACACCACAAAATACTGTATCTTTAGGAACTAAAATTGTAGAAACTGCGAGAAAGTCAGAGATTTAGGTTGTAAGGTGTAGATTCTAAGCTTAATTTTTTCGACCACTGCCACACAAATGTCCATAAAGCAACTAGTATGCTAGGTTTCATGAAACGTTTTAGTCAACACTTTCATTACCCATATACGATAAAAACATTGTATGTTGGATATGTCAGGTCTATCCTAGAGTATTGTAGTGTAATATGGTCTCCTTTTATGAAAACATATGAAGAATGATTATCATCACTACAAAAACAGTTTCTCTTGTATGCTCTCTGTAAATTAGGCTGGACAACATTGCCACTTTCGGCTTACCCCAGCAAACGCAAAATCGTATATGATAGCGGATATAAGTACAAAGTGGAGGCGCTATACGTACATGCGCCCATTTGACTGCATGAAAAATGTACGTATATCGCCTCCACTTTACACTCTTATTCGCTATCATATACGATCCTGTGTTTGCTGGGACGAAGCACGGTGTGTGCTTATTGACATTCAAACTCTAAAATAACGAAGAGAGTATGCCATCATCTCTTTTGTTAACGATATTTTATCACATCACATCCCTAACTTATTATTTAGTCTAAAGTTCAACACCCCCTCGCGGCATTTGAGGAATCGGAACTTGTGTACATTAAATACCAATCAGACAAACTATGCAAAATTTGGACCAATTAACCGAATGATGTCTCTCTATAATCTGCATTGTGAATCAATTGACCTAACAATGTCACGTAGTAACCTAAGGCATTATTTTATTTCTAGGCGATCTTCAAGAAGATAGAACTAAGTGTAAATATGAAGTCTACGATCGGTTGACGAGAAAAATATTAAGATCCAATACAGGAACTGACGGAAGCAATCCCGTCACGCAAACTAATGTTGAACGTTTTTAGAGTAGGAAGACAAGGAAGAAATAGAAAAAGAAAAGCAGATGATTAAGTGGTTTAGGAAAGCAGAAAAAAGGCATGTAGAGAAGGAGTAAAAAGAGAGTAAGTACTGACTAAGCTATATGCTAAGTGAATGAATAACAACAACTAATGGAACACAGAGAGACGTGAAGGAAAAAAAAATAGAAGAAGAAAATCAACGGACATCAGAAAGCGTAGTTAGCCAAATGAAGAACATAAAGAGTCGATACGCCAAAGCAAAGTGGAATGAGGCATGCAAGAATAAAAGCAAGGGAAGGCAAGCGGATGAAAAAGAAAAGGTAGCGAAGAAGAACAAAAAAACGGGAAAAAAGTAAAAAGAAGAATCACATGAAGTGGATTGGAGTTCAAGTAGAAGCAGAATATAAGTAAATAAGCAAAGTATAATGAAAATGTAAAATTGACAATTAGTTAGAGATGATAGAAAATGGAGTAACAGAATAAATATCAAGAAGTGACAGAAACCGATAACGAGAGAAAGTAGAAGAAATACAAAATAGGGGAAAAGAAAAAAACAGAAGAAGAGAAACACAGAAAGAAAAGCAATAGCAGTAAAATAGAAGATAACAAGCAGAATGGATAAAATAGAAGTAACGGGCCTGCGCCGATGTTGATGTCCTGCGGATCTGGATTTTATCCCAGCTGAGGTAGGTGAGTTATTTTTTTTACTTCGGAAGGGAAGTAGAGTCGTTGGTTTCGGCTCATGTGTTGACGAGTGCGATATTTAGGGTGGAGGTGCCTTCCTCCGATGGTGAACCAGTCTAAGGCTAAAAACTGCTTTAATGAGGAAAGAACATGAAAAGAACTGGAGATAAGTGAAAGATAAAGGGAAAAAGTGAATTTATATGTAAGATGAAAAAAATAGATAGGACCGTAGGTACGGAAAAAGACCATAAAATTTGAACGGTACAAATGTAATCTGGTATCATACTGAAAAAGTATGGGTAAGAAACCACTGAACACAAATTTTACAAATAGACTGTTGATAAACAATTCCACAAAATTTGACTCATATCTGAGAAGGTCCCCTACAAGTGCTGCGGACAATTTGAGTGGAATGACCAAGTATATAATAACGAATTCAACTAGCACTCCATCTCCATGCTACTGTAATGATCAAATAGGTTGTGTAGTGCACCAGTTGCACATATGCATGAGACGTGGTTGAATTTAGCATTTTGCAAAAAAGATGCAAAACATTATTTCAAGCTGCTTTCAAATTCATCCCTGGCATGAAAATCTCGACATTCTTTTTCCATTTCAAGTTCGGTAGGCTGACTCAAACCGAATGCTCTTGCATACGTCAACTCACTAACGTCGTCACTGGTGCCGTCGAATCTTAATTCCAATAAATCGTTGAGAATTTTTTTTTACTCTTCCAGACTCATGTTTCGACTCGCTTGAGTGTGCCACCAAAACGTGTGTGTGAAGTACACCCGACGACTGCTTAAAACGTATTGGGATAATATCGACATATTTGTGGGATCAATCGGTCTCGTTTGAGGAGGAAGGAACAAAGTGCCATCTTCGGAATAAAAGGTTAAGTTGAAGAAAACATTCAACTAAAGAATACAGATAACCAGGGCTGTGCAGCTACGGTTTTCCTGCAAAACAAAAACTGTGAATGTGTGAACAGTGTGTGGTGTGAATTTGGAGATCAAGTCACGAATAACTATGTGAGTTTCTGTTTCGTTGATTCCACAACAGCCACCGAAGAAGGGATGCCAAAACCTCATTCGCTTCTTCTTTGTTGTTGCCTTTTGCCTAATACGAAGAAAACGATGCAAATTTGCATCTCAATTAGGAGGGCGATGATGACTATTGCTAGGGGGTGGTCTTTTGTGGTTCATCAATCCGTTGGAGTGAAAGCGCTTGCTTAGATGAAAGCGTCATCATCGGTATTCTGAAGGAAGAATTGGCTCAAAAGAAAAAAAAGAAAATCTTTCTTTGGAGGGAGAATTTTCTTTTAAGCCAACTCTAGACGGGTTTAATGCCTTTGTAACGTATTTTCGCATTCTGACTTGCCATTTGATTACAGAGCATTAGCACCGTATAATGAAGGGATTCTGCTGCCTTCTTACACAAACATTTCCTTACTTAAATTCGTTCGGATACAATTAAAAATTGTATTGGCCCTTATGAATGGACCTTTGTGTAATCATCGGGGGGGGAGGGAAAATAATTTAAAGCAGGGTAGCAGTTTTAACCAGCAATTAAAACGGTATATGGTTGATGGCAATAATGTTATTGGGAGGTACCAAATCAATTCAGATTGCTTCTAAAATTGAGGTAATCTTGTGCAAAAACAGTCACAAAAAGGCCAACAAGCTCTATTTCCTATGTTCGAGATAGAAAATGTCTGCGACCAGTTATTTAATGAGTAGTATTCGCGATCTTCGCGTTCTTGTAGGTATTTAAAAGGTCGTCACAGCGGAATTGGCTCTGCATTTCTCTGCATGTCTCTTGACCAGTGCTGTAAATAGTCATTTCGACTCAGTTGGGTGAATTCACCGATAATTTTTTGCAGAAGCAGAATTTCTAAATTTGATGTCTGCTGATATTGCAGTTCTTGACTTATTATAAAACTTGGTCGAACAGTTCCTGTGCCCTAACTGTAATATCAAAAGCGTTCTATTAACTGTAATATTCAAATTATATTTCATAATTAATATCTCTTGAATATACCTATATTTAGCTCTTCCGCCTTGTATGTTAAGTTAAGCATAACAATATCAAAATACATAATTTTAACAGAATTTTAACAGGCGCGTAATATTTCCTCTCGTTAATTCCAATCCAAAGGAAGCGTAAACGACGAAATGTTTGCAATCTTTCATGCACCATACAACAATGTGGGAATTCTTTCGTACAAAAGGCTAGATTTAGACGTTAATTGGGTTAAATTCACATGAAGTATCCCATTATTTTAAGCAATATCTAGCAATCGATTTATGTGCACAGATAACGCAGAAAATTCAATGTTTCTTTTTATCTGTGTATTTCTATAACAAAACACTGTATGTAATTTCCGCATTTCCTTGCATGAAAAAAAGGGATTTTCGCCGGGACTGTCTACATCGCTCGCAACCCTATTGTATATTATCTAGCTTAAAACTATTGCGAGACCTATTGTCCACTCCACTGTTACCGTATACCGTAGGTGAACTGACACAGTCGGTAAGAGCTAAAGTTAAAACTAAGTTACAACTTACAAATTATAGGACTTCCCTTATAGGACCTACCGCTACAGCTCATGTGATCCGTGATAAACTATCGTGAAATTAGAAAAAGGGAACTAAACGTAAGTTATTATTATTATCTGTATTTACATCTAGGCATATACTATCGATTGAGAACGATGCATGATGTATAATCTTACAACTACTTACAACTATTTATACACACATTTATTCTAATTATACTCTCCTGAATTTGTATATCTCATAGGAAATTAATATTCTCGCTACAACCTGATTAAACGTGTTTTCTTCTGGTCGAGAATCATAATAACGGAAAAATCCCGTTGAAACTGAATTTCAACAATATATAATTTCGTTTAGTTTGTTTTTCTTTAGATCTATTCACCCAGATCATGTTGGTGTCATCCGTATTGTCTCATCGCTCGCAGGGTTGCGAGCATGTGCGTTATAGATAGAGCGCGCGCTGGCCAATTGATTAGGCCAACAATCCCCAGGGTACGCAAACATCCGGTTGCTTACTGTTCAACGCGCTGAACGTCCAAGATCGCCAACTTTACCACAGGACGCTCATAAACTCCGCTCACTGTTCTTACGGTTGCTGATCGTGTCTGCCCATCTCGGCTGGCCTTCGTAGATATGACCCTTCCTTTCGGCCAACAATTTCTTGGTGATTTCGGGTCCGCAATGACAACGACATCTCCGATAGCAATGGGTTTGATTGAGTGGAACCACTTAGACCGTCGTGTAATCTCCGGAAGATAATCGTTTACCCAACGTTTCCAATATATGTTTGCTAGAATCTGGGAGGTGCACAGGTTCTGCTTCATCATCATCTGCAGTCATCAATGTTGGCTAGGGGTTTTGAACCATTGGAGGAGCCGACCAGGAAGTGGTTAGGGGTAAGGGCTGGACCAGAGTCGTCATCTACAGGAACATGCGTGAGGGGTCGGGAATTGACCACGTTTTCGATCTCGATCAATAGATTCCGTAGAACTTCATCGGTTAAGGTCATGATACCGCAGACGGCCATTAAATTATTTTTTACGGTTCGTATTAATCGCTCCCAACTACCGCCCATGTGTGGTGCCAATGGAGGGTTGAACATCCACTCGGTCTCCTCGGTCGTGAACTCTTTCGCTATTTCGTCGTGGTTGCTAATTGTCTGAAGCCTTTGTAGCTCTCGATTTGCACCAACGAAGTTGGTACCTCGATCGCTGTAGATCTTGCGAGGTTGGCCACGACGAGCGGCAAAATTCCGGATTGCCATTGCGCATGAATCGGTGTTGAGCGAATTGACGAGCTCAATATGTACTGCTCTGGTGGTCAAGCAGGTTGCCAACATTCCCCAGCGCTTTTCATGTCTTCTACCGACAACAACTTCAATGGGACCGAAGTAGTCAATGCCCGTATGAGTGAATGGCCGAGAAAATGCTTCTAGGCGTCCGGGTAGCAAGTCAGCCATAAACGGGATGTTCGGTACTGCTCGCTCGTTCTTACATTTTTGGCAATTCCGACGTACTTGGTTGTAGCATGTGCGTAAACGCGCAATTTGATACTTCTGGCGGATCTCGTTAATCACTGTTTCGTGGTTTTGGTGGTGGTACTTATTGTGGTAGTAATGTATTATTAGAGTGGTGAGGTGGTGTTTTCTTGGGAGGATGATCGGATTTTTTGCATCCTCAGTGGCAAATTGGCACGCGGCGATACGTGTCTTCATCCGCATTATCCCTCGATTATCTATCCATGGAGTAAGCTTGTACAGTGTACTTGATTTAGGAAGAGATTTAACTTGTTCTTCCATGCATTTTAAATTCCTTTGTAGAGAGCGAAATTCTTCCGGGTATCCGTCCTGCTGCGCGATCCGTATCAGTCGCGCTTCAGCTGTAGAAAGTTCACTGGTACTCAGAGGTCCCCGGTTTATGGGCTTTTCTGTGACTGAAAGCGGCAGTTTGTGATGAATCGTAGGACTAACCCCATGACGTGGTGCAATCGCTTCCAGCTAGAGAAGTTTTGAATGCAGATGACCGGTTCCGGAGACGTATGATGCACTAACAGATTTGTCAATAATTCGGTGTCCGTTGATTTACCGCGTTGTGTAGTTGATGGCCAGTTCTCATCACCTGTCCATAGAAAACTCGGGCCTCGAAACCATCTGCTTCTGATAGAAAGATCAGGCAACCCGTCCCACTTGGTAGCGTCATCGGCCACGTTCAGTTTACTCGGTATATATCGCCATTCGTGAGGTTCAGTTAACTCCAGGATCTCAGTTATACGGAAACCGACAAATTGACTGTACCGCCGGTGGTCGGAATTGATCCAGCATAAGACGTCTTGTGAGTCAGACCAGTAAAACCTCTTGATATTTCTAATAGACAGCATATCACTAACCGTTTTCGAGAGCCGTGTTCCAATTACCGCCGCTTGTAATTCTAGCCGAGGGATTGACGTTAGTTTCAGAGGAGCCACTCTAACTTTAGCGGTGACGAGTGAACAATAGGTTTCTCCCGTTTTCACGAACCGTAGAAAGCACGTCGCTGCCATCCCAAATTTACCAGCGTCGACAAACGTGTAGAGCTGAATCTCATTGGCGTCATTGATGGGAAATCCTGGCCAGAAACATCTAGGAATTTTTAACGTTTTATAACTGTTGTAGAACGATTAGCCATTTTCGCCACTTTTCAAATACATCGTCGCCGACTTTTTCGTCCCATGTGATTCCGGATCGCCAGACATCTTACAGCAAAAACTTCAGATATGCGAGAAAATGAGCAACAAGTCCAAGCGGGTCAAATATTGACATTAGAATCCGTAGTAGTTCCCGCTTTGTAGGACGTCGGTCACCGTCGAGTAATACGCCATCGAAGCGATTCCAGCCAATCTTGTAGGTGAAAGCATCCGTTGTCGTATTCCACCACATGCCTAAGACTTTCTCAGTGGCCAATTCCGTTGAATGGTTTAGACTTTTCTCTTCTATTGCATTCCGTTCTTGCAGAGCTTCTACAACTCTTCTGGAATTACTAATCCAATTGCAGATCTCGAATCCGCCCTAGTGCATGTACATGCCGAACATCCTTTGATATTCGAATTGCTTCTTCTTCGGTGTCGACGCTAATCAGCATGTCATCGACGTAATGCGACTTAGTAATTGCTTCACATGCTGCTGGAAATCTCTTTGAAACGCTCCGCGTTTACATTTTTACGAATTGCGCACTGCTGGGAGAGCAGCAAGCTCCGAATGTCATAACCGTCATGACATACACCACTAGTTCTCCATTGTCATCCGTCCAGTAAAAACATTGGAATTGCTGATCCTCTTGCCGAATGTTCACTTGATGGAACATCTCGCGGATGTCTCCTGTCACCGCAATCCGATGCAGTCGAAAGCGTAACAGAATGCCAAGCAGAGAACATAGCAGATCAGTACCCTTCAAGAGGACCGAATTCAACGAGACACCATAGGCTTTGGCTGCCGCATCCCACACAATGCGGATTTTTCCAGGTTTATTAAGGTTGGTTACCGGGAATATGGGCAGGAACCAAATGTCGGTGGATTGTTGCTGAATTTCGTCTTTCGAAAGCTTGCGAATATATCCCTTCGCGGTGTAGTCAGCGATCTTCTGCTGTAGTACTTTTTGCGAGTTGAGGGTCGTTTTCCATTCGTTTTCCAAGCATCGATGGCGACGTAAAGCCATCGACCGGCTATCTGGTAGACGGACGTTGTCATAGCGCCAGAGGAGACCAGTTTCATATCGGTTTCCTGAGAGGCGTGTAAGAGAGTTCAAAAGCGTTTCGGCTCTTTCATCTTCTGTCGACATAAGCAACTTTGATGAACTAACTCCCAGACTGTCAATGGAGAAATAATCTTTCATCGCTTGATGGAGATCATCGTTAGATTGTTCATTTAATGAGCATACGTGGAAGCTGTAGTGAAACATGCTCGGAGCATCTCCGGATCCCAGGTTGCCACAAATCGTCCAACCTAGGCGTGTTTTAGTTGCGATTGGTTCACCAAATTCTCCTTCGCGGCTCTTGAGAGTTAAACCCAGTTGAGCATGCTTTGTTCCGATTAGAATGCGAGGACGAGCATCGTAATATGATGAGATGGGCAATCCTTCCACAAAACGGTACGATCGTTTCAGCTCATCGATGTTTAAGGTTTGTAGTGGAAGCAGTAGCTCGTTGACCGTTTGCACGTCCTCTAAAGTGAACTTCTTCGCCCCTTCATACCGCCCGGCAACTTGTAGACGAACGATACTCGAATTCTTCTCAAATCGCTCGGTGCCACCCGTCCATCGAAGACATATTGGACTCGGCGTTCCATTCAGCTGTAGATCGTCGGCTAGATCTTGATCGAGCAGTGTTGTTCCTGAGCCTTCGTCAAGGAAGGCATAAGTATAGATCGTCTTTGTTGGCCCTGTTGAAGCAACCGGAAGATAGCGGAACAGGACGGCACTAGATACCGTTTGGTGTGTGTTGCAGCCAAGCTCAGTACCGACTGTCGTTTGTTGTACGGATTTTGAATTATCTGTCATCGCACTACTTTGCGGCTGTCCTTTCAGCTCGTTATGCAATAACTCATGGTGTCTAAAGGCACAGCCGTTCTTACCACACGGTTTCGCTTTGCATGACCCTTTATGCTGGCGAAGACACGTTCGGCAAAGCTGAAACTCACGAATGACCGCCCATCTGGACTCTCTGGAAAACTCCAAAAATCGCTTGCATGTTTCCACTGACTTACACGTTCCTTTCCACACTGGGCAGGTTTCTTTCGGAATTTCTTTCGGCCCCATCGCTGTAGATGTTTCTGTTGATTTGGAAGAAGATTTGGTGTTCACATCGTACTTTGCCGGTGTTCCGGAATGAGCATTGAGATATGCTTCACCTTTTTTGTTACGACGAACGTCGTTTCGAGTTGGCTTCGGCTGCAACGATTCAATCGGGAACGTTACAGTGCTAGCTGTTTCCGCCAAGGAATAGATCCACTTACTGAAAGTTACCAAGTTGACCGTCAGTTGTGCTTTTCGATGCTTAGCCCAGTTCAGTTTGAGCGAAGGAGGTAGTTTTCCAACAAGCTGGTGCAACAGTGTTACATTATACATGTACTCATCTCGGCCGCATGATTCCACCGTCACACAGAATTTCTGCACGCTAACAGCGAACTCCACCAGCGTCTCGAGACGTTCTTCACGAATGGGCGGTAGAGAGCTGATCTTATTGATTAACGAATGTATGATGATCTCTGGTTGACCGTACAGCATCTTCAAGGTATCCAATATGCCATGTACATTTCCTGGATGCATCAGTCGGCATTTCACTGATTCATAGGCTTTCCCCCCCCTTACTTCTTTGCAATCGCACTAGATTTTCTTCCTCCGTAAAGTCGCACATTGCGGTAGTACTATTGGCACATTGAAAAGAAAATAGGCCATTCTTCCGGGTTACCAGAAAACTGCGGCAAGTCCTTGGAAACTGCTTGTCTGGCTGCAATTTGGGAGCGTGAGAGTTGGAATGGGTCATGATCATCTGGTTGCGCTGCTTGCATCGGATAATTCTGTTCTAAGAGAGTTGAATTCACTAAAGATCGGGAACTCGATTCAACACTGGTTGGATTCGAGTAGACTGAGGTTGGATGTTGGGATTGAAATATTTTGACATTCCAATGGCTGTCTGTTGACGTTGTCCGAGCTCCTGCCGCGCTGGTTGCTGATCTTGTTGATCTAGCCCCTGCAGTGCTGGTTGCCCATGGGACTGCTGCAATGCGCTCTGATTGACAGTCTTTTTCAATCCAATCCACCACCCGACTCGAGAGTTTTCGCTACCGGAAACCCGACTTGATCCTCTTTCACTTGCTAGTTCTTCCAGGATCATGTACTTTCGCTCCAGAAATGCTCTATGCTTCTCCACTTCTTGCTGTTCAACCACCCGACGTCGTTCTGCTTGTTGCTCTTCGAAAGCCCTTTCCTCTTCCAACCGCTGTAGCTGCAATTTCGCACGGTTTCGAGCTGACCTCTGAGATGACGAACATGAAACATCCGACGATGCTTCATCTAGTTGGATGACGGGTAATCCTGCCTGCGACGAAACAAACAGCTTCTTTTCTGTCGCTCTGGTCTTCTGCGATACTCCTCGATTCGATTGACGTGAATGATTCCTTTGGTTGATGGAGCGAACTCCGGCGGGATCAGATGACTTAGATAGTTCCTGTTTACCGCTTGATGGGATAATTACTGCAGCCGTAGATACACTCCGTTTTGGTGTCGCACCTTTCGACAAGAGCTCATTGTTGGTATCCTTCGACGCTAGATCCTTGTCTGAAGTTGACGTTGTTCGCAGGTTCCATGTTGATGTCTTACAGTTAGCACAACTCCAGCTTTGGTCGACAACTTCGTCAGTAACTCCAACGCATTGGTAGTGATGCCATCCATCACACTTGTCACACTGCACCATTTCATCCGAATCAGGTCCTCCACAGCACTTGCAGGTGTATCCATCGACGGTTTTCTCCAGTTCATCCACATCACCACATTGCGCAACCTCATGCACAATACCTACCACATTATCATCCTTGGCCTTCTGCCGATCAATTTGAACACTCACCCTATTACCTTTTCCGTCGGACTTTGAACCACGACTTGACATGCTTACAAACCGATGCTTGGATAAACGAAATTATATATTGTTGAAATTCAGTTTCAACGGGATGTTTCCGTTATTATGATTCTCGCTACAACCTGATTAAACGTGTTTTTTCTTCTGGTCGAGAATCATAATAACGGAAACATCCCGTTGAAACTGAATTTCAACAGTGGTGACTCCAAATCGTGACGATAAATAAAACACGTCGGCCAGAGTACGATCGTGAAAGTTGTACACGACGATGCTGATGAAGTTTGATTGCGTAGTAAAGAACGATGAAACTTACATCAAGGCAGACTTTAAACAGCTTCCTGGACAGGCATTTTATACGGCAACCGGACGGGGAAAGATGGTAGATATTGTCAAACACATTAAACTGTAAAAAATCGCGAAGAAATAGCTGGTATGGCAGACCATCTGTACCTGTGTCTTGAAGAGCAACGCTTACATTGCGACCGGAACCGTCAACCAGGAAATTTGTCTGAGCAAGTGCCTATAAAAACGTCTACTGCCTTTCCTCAAGCGACACAATTGTTCCGTTCTATTTTGGACGGACTTTTCATCTTGCCATTACGGAAACAGGCCATGGAGTGGTATGCTGCCAATAAATTTCAAGTGGTGTCAAAGGACAAGGACCCCCCCCCGCCCAATCGAACAATATTGGGCCATCGTCAAAGCGGAACCTTAGGAAGCCTCAAAAAGCTGTTGTGAGTGAGGAACAGCTCATGACAAACTGGCGTTCTGCGGCGAATAGAGTGGACAAGGAGACCGGTTGAATTCATATGACAGATTTTAAACAAAAGACCCGGCAATTCACATTCGGTAAAAAGGAAGCTTTGCTGAACATTTCTCCTGTATTCTGTATTAGCTGAACTTGAAAAAGAAAAATAATTTGACTCAATCATTAAAACTTTGATCGACTCACACACATTACTGTTTGACCAAATTTTGATCGGAACACCCTTTATATGGAATTTGCGGCATTTGCTATCCATTCGAATTGTCAATAAATCGACACAGATTTTTCATTAGGGCCTAACTGACAAACGTAAACAATGGCTTTTTCACTAATTGTTCCGAATTTTGATGCGATTACCCTGCCACCTTCTGGGCGGTACACCGGTCAGTTGTCAACATATACTAGTTGTCTATATGCCGTCAACATTTGACAGCTCCATCAGTTTGTTTACGGCAGCTATGGCGAGAACAGTGAAACAACTTCAATCTATGATTTGATCGTACCGCCTGCTCCATCCGAGCCCTCTTAAAAAGTCGACCATCGTGGCCCACTTCGTGTCGGCCGGACACGGTCACAGAAATATCTACAAGATTCTGGCCCTTCTGGAGAAAGGAGCGTTCATCGACCGACCGTTTTAAGCGACCGGAGCATTCAATAGAAGCTTAAACGGAAGACAGAATGCAAGGTAGCCACGTCTTTCCGTGCGTGTTTGTCAAAAATAAAAATCCACATTCGGAACCGTCATTCCAAGCCAACCGTGTCGGAGAACCAAGCGGAAACCCAGAAACAACGGCTGAAGATTCTGGTTAAAGAGATCTTCGCGGCGAAGCGGAAGCATGCCAACCCTCCCAACGTGACCCAGCTCCGTCTAATCGAGAAATTCTGGGCCAGTTTGAAGAGAAGAGTTTATTCAAATAATTTTGTGGCCCAAACGATGGATGATTAGATAGAAAATGAAGACCAAAGAACTAAAGAACATGCCTACAAGCTTCTTTTTTTCACCTATGACTAAAGTTCCAGCTAACTGCCGCAAGGCGGCGCGGCATTGAGTTGACGAGTTTTTGTGATGGTTTCAATTTCTTAATGAATAAAATGCAATTTGGTTTATTAAAATATCTTTATCTGTTCTTTTTCACCATCCATCCGAAAATAGTCGCTTCTAAATTGAGCATTATGCTAAAGGATGTATTCGATAAAAATGCCGAAAATCCTCCGTAACTTTTGAACCGTACGAGTAAAAAACCTCAAAATATTAGCAAATCTTACTAATAGTGAATTGTTTACGTCTGTCAAGTTTCATAGTTACTAATGCAGTAGTTTCATTCATGTTATCGAAACAAAAAATTGCCCATGAAAAAAATGTGTAAATTCAAAATTCAGGGGCGTCCCACCGATGGATCGCTCAAATAATTGGAATTGCAAATACAACTTTGCCTCGGAGAGTGACCCTGGCGTAGGGGTTAACATCAAAAAGGTATTTGGGGCGGGAGATGAACCAGCACAGGGCTGAAAATCTTGATAATTATGGAATAAAACAAAACTGTGCCTCTTGTGATAAGAACCTTGAAGAAGCATCTGAATGTCCAAGGGAAGGAAGGGAGTGGTCGTACAGTAGTCCAATGGACAATAATATGGCAATAAAAAGTGGTTCAGCAGTTGAAGAACCGTCTAAAAATGTCAATTCGAGGTGTCACTAAAAAGTCCAAGATGTCAGTCGGTTTTGCGCAGAAAACCATGAAGTGAGCTGAGTAACATGACTACAAGGTGCAAAAAGTCCAACACCAGAATGAAAAGCAAAACATCTTTGCGAAAACTTGCGCCGGAAACTTTACACGAAGTTGCTCACCAAATCGTGTTGCATCGTGATGGATGACGAAACTTAATTCAAGGCCGACTTCCGTCAACTTCCTCGGAAGAACATTTTGTTCCCAAGTCTAAGCTCGATGTTCCGGAGGATGTTCACCGGAACTTCATCCTGTTGAGAAGGGGAACTGTTTTGATTTTCTTCGTATACCACGATAAAAGAAACACTTGTAGCATTTATCCACGCTGTGGAATCGACTGAGCTCTGCTCAGACAAAGAATTTCCTTTCTGCTTTGTACAGCTGCAGCGTACAGCTGCGCTATGGTTTCCACCTTCAGTCAGATCAAAATCCACGAGCAGCCACCGAACTGGAATGGTGTCCTCCGCATCCATACGTCACGCTCGCTGCCGTTTTTCAATTGCTCACAAGTGCCAAAAATGGTCCGTATTGGACTTCACTTTTGCACCGAATTTGTCACTTTACTTTTAGAAGAGGATCTCAAAGCCGCCAGTTCGCTACTTTGGGGCTCAACGAGGAGATGTACAGCTCGAATTGCTTACCGGATTTTGCGACCTTCATTAAAAAACACCACACGAAGGACAATGTCGTGTTTTGGGCGGAAGCGATACCTGCAATAGATAAACCATTGAAAATCCCAGTCTTCTCCATTTCTTAGGTATTTTGTTTAGGTATTTTACCTCTTAATCTGAGCTCTGTGTTACCAAGGCCAGTTATCAAGATCAAAATTAGGTATTCATATGTTGTTGTCTCCTGCTCGGGTAGCGATGTGCGAAGGGCGTACCAATTTACTTTTAGTCAGCCTTCTTAAACCGGTGTAGACAAATGGCCAACTTTTCCTGACTCATCTTGATGAGTTCGGTTACGATAACATGCTTACCAGCTGCCTCATTGTTCTTGAGCTGTTGGACTGCATCCCTAACTCCTCTCAGCATGAAAGCCGGGTTCATTACCCTCATCTGCCGTACTGGTGTAGTCATTGCTTCCGCTGTCTTGGTCTTCACTGTCTACGCACCATTCAGGTGTTCGTCAAAGCGCTGCCTCCTCATTTCAATCTCCTTTTATTTTCTCCCGGAAAAGGCAAATCTGCTGTTTTCTTGCTGCAGCATTGCTACTCGAAGCATCCTTCTCCTTCAAAATCTCTCTACAATCCTCGCCAAGCCAATCATTCCGTTTCTACAAACCCGACGATGTTCTAAGCTGCTTTTTATGGCTACACCCACAAGCTGAAATTAGCAAAGGTGCAATTTCGGTTTTTGCAATTATATCTTGAGAAATCCGCATGATTCTGAGTAAGGAAGGTTCATTAATTACGTCACGCAGTAGGGGGAGGGGGTTGAGAAAACGTGACGATCCATACAAAATATTTGAAGGTCCATACAAAAAGACATGGCGGAGAGGTATAAAAAGTCAATTTTGCGTGACGTAATTAATGAACGTTCTAAGGCAATTTTGCCCCATCATGATCCTAAAGCTTTATGTGTGCACAAAGCCATGCAAGTATATGCAAGCGGTTATCGCTGACAGCATAATTAATCATCAATTAAAGAGAGATTTGAGCAATAAAAAATGAAAAAGTGCCATTAAATTATTGATACTCAGCAACAAATAATGTGTGATCAGCATTAAAAATTAGGAATGAGCAATAAAAGATGAGAAAAGATCTTCGGATAATCTAATTGTGACCGGTAAATCTATCAAATAAAGCAACAGCTATTAGTATATGTGCAATTAAATATGGCAGTATTTCCGCCAAATTATGTAATTTGAGCACTAAACTATTCGCATATGTCTTTTAATTTTGTTAGATTTTCCCATAAAAACAGTAAAATGAGCAATGGATATTTATTTATCCATTGCTCATTTTACTATTTTATGGGAAGATCAACAAAATTAAAGAGACATGTCTGAATGGTTTAGTGCTCAAATTATAATTTGACGAGTGCTAACTATGTTAATTGCGCATATACTAATAGCTGTTGCTATTTGACAGATTTACCGGTCTGATTAGATCATCGAAGATCTTTTCATCTTTTATTGCTCATTCCTAATTTTTAGTGCTGATCACACGTTATTTATTGGCACAGGCCTTAATAATTTAGTGGCACTTTTTCATTTTTGGTGCTTTTCTGAATTACTAAGTGCAGGTAAATATTTTAGCCGTTATCGCTGTGTGCCTAGTGCCTTGATAGTCGCAGCATCCGTTGGGTTTTTGTTCAATATGGGTAAGACAATGGCACAGAACGCTGCTACGCCATTTGCCACTGTTTCTATTCCGCTGTCAAGTGTTCTATTTTTATTTTCACTCGTCATCACACTCCCATCTCCCTCTCAGGTCAACATGCGATTTATGAAATAAACGAAGCCATGTAAGTGTGTGAGACCGATATTGGCTTCATTGTTGTAACGTTGAGTGCCTCGACAACCGAAGCAACTGTAGGACTTTTATTCCGTTCACCTCAACTTGTTATGGTGACTGGATGGTTACAATAAGGAGCCGTCATGCTGACGGTCGCGGTTCGATTCTCGGTAGCGGATCGAGATCTTTTTTTTGTGGGCCATTGAATTTACTACTACTAATCAACTGCACAACCTCACGCACACATTGAATTTTTCTAATCGAATTAATGTGTTGCTTTTTTGCCCACGACCAATGTTGCATTTTTTCTCCAAGTTACGATCCATTACGAGAAATGAAACCAAATCATGCGAAATTGCATTACAATCTTGCTCTTTTATTTTGGGTGTACTTTGACAGTACCCCAGCAGTCCTTAAGAGTTACCCCATCGAGCTCACCCAACGCTGCCTTAAAAATACTGGGCGTACTCTAGGGCGTCGCTCTAGGTCGTACCGAAGCCGCCGCCGGTGCCGAACATTGTTGATGCCAGAGAGTTTGGGTGAAGTTTAACCATCAACATGTAGGAAACGGGGCCGATATTTGGTCCGATATTAGTTTGATATTACAGAAATGCAGGCCATCAATGAGATCGTGGTCGATTTGTGTGAGAAGTGTGGGAAGTGCACGTTGATTATGTAAAAGTTGATGAATCGACCCTTGATACTCAACCTGCACATTCTTTCGTTACTGGGCCACCAACCAATCATGTAACTCTGCATATCACCCATCACGATGAAAGCTGTTTGCATGTGCATTGTCGCAGCTCTGGTTGATAGTATGATTACTTCTAAATGCTCGCACCATGGATCCCTCAGACATACCTCCTGCAGCCCTACAATCTCGAACCCACAAATCTTCAGTATGTCGGAGGGTATTCGTGAGCTTCTGATGAAGTTGAGAGATTTACAATTCCACGTACCGAGTTTCCAATCGCAAGACCTTCTTCGTCACGACCGTATTCCCAGGATGATTTGTCAGAATCATTTACGGTTTGGCTCGCAGGACCTGACACCAACCCCCTACTTTCAGGAGGACCAGGACTTAACTTTGTGGAAGCTATGCGTTTTTCGGGTTCTGCATGGTCATTTTACTCTAAATATAGTGCTATATACATAGCTAGGTTCGTGCGCCAGTCCTCGCCAGGGGTGAGGTCTTTTGTTGGCCCCCGGGGATAACATTTTACCTAAGCCTCCACCCAGGAGTGGTGTGTGACTAATATTGTGGATTTTTTTACTGAAAG
The DNA here is from genome assembly GCA_034211315.2 of Aedes japonicus. Classification (NCBI taxonomy): domain Eukaryota; kingdom Metazoa; phylum Arthropoda; class Insecta; order Diptera; family Culicidae; genus Aedes; species Aedes japonicus. The sequence continues at coordinate 3,034 of JASCZW010001692.1, read as the reverse complement.
ACATGAACTCACTAAACTGTCCTGAACTCCGTCCAATCTAACCTTACACTGAAAATTTATTTTCCTAAACATGGATTTTATGCATAGAACAGATATCTCGTATATTGTATGAAACATTCATATCGCTTTTCACCTGGTAAAATGCTATCCTTGCACGAAATGGATTTCGTGAAAACCAGCCAATCGCTGCTTCTCTGTTATCGTACTCCATGCATGTGGTTTTTGCTGCTGGGATGGACGGGAATAATTTATTGATCCCAAAATAAAAATAAAAGCGCTGCCGAGAGCTATAACTCTATACTCATCATGAAATATCTTTCACAAATTACCGTGGCGTAGAGAGACCACGAATTCAAAGACAGCTCTTTCCAAAAATACAGGTTCAAACCCCATGTCAGAAACATTAAAAAAAAAACGCTGAACAACTCCACGTAGTTGTGCTTTTTTCTCAATTACATTTCGAGTCGATAAAGTAGATCTGTCAGAAAAGAGACGTTTCTTTTTAATTTTTAACAAAATATGTGTTGCTCTTTGTATTGTTTTCGTTCTTTTCTTCTTTAGCTTATTGCTTTCACAATTAGCTTATTGCTTGCTCTCAACTTAGTGTTCTAGATGCACTTCCACAGTTATTAATTGAGAGCTTTCGATGCCAGGTACCATTTTTGCATTAGTATGATTGTTTGGGCAAGTACAATCATACGCTATGCCCAGGAAGTCCAAAATTCGAAATTTCCTTAACGAAAAATTCCTAGACCAGACCGGGAATCGAACCCAGCCATCTCCAGCATGGTGTTGCTTTGTAGCTGCGCTTTTACTGACTGAGCTAAGGGAGGACCCCCGTACAATGTTTTCGTACAATACACAAATATTCTTTCTACGTCAAGTAATGTTTCATGCTTTTGACAGTTGCGCGTGTGGCATCAATTACGAAGGTAGCTTCATAAAACGTACAAATCAGTTTCGTTGCAAGAAAACGAGGAATATATTCGTTAGTACTATTTCCGATTTCGTAATCTAAACTAAAATAAATTTTCAGTGTAAGAAAAGGAAACTATGAGGAAGCAAAAAAACTGAGAAAAACGTACCTGAAACGACTGAATATGCTCTGATGGTGTATAATTTAGAAAAAAAATGGTGTCAATTCGATAACTGTAGCCGATTTACCAATCAATCTAAAGTGTTGCAATAATTAACAACTCACCCTTTAATCAAAGATAAAATTAAGAATAGTAAAAAATGTTTAAGGATACTAGAAGAGGCAGAGGATTAAAAATCGCAAAACCCACGTTCAATCATTCGACTACAATAATTACGTAGCATTTCCATCCTATAACGTATCCCGAACATATGTTGAGATACATCCGATTGTACCGTATTTCAACGCTGGTGCCAAAGTACCGGTTGCTTTTATGCTGAATTGGATAATAACTACCAGATCCACACTGTCAATCGTAAACAGATGCAAATGCGGCCTTATCAAAGTTTACGGTTATGTAATTCTCTCTTTTAAGTACACATAAACAAATGTACTTGTATTGACAGGGATTCGCTCGGACCTGACAGTGATTGTTATCTGATTCGCAAACATCTCCCAGCTGAGATCATTATGTTATTGATATCCTGCTTTCACCATTTCCTACCGTAAAGAAAACCCACGGATGGAAATGCCCCTACTGAAGCTTGAACATGAAACACACTGCCATTACATTGAATGATGGCGTATCACACCAATAATCGTAAAATCGAGGTCGAAATTCCGAAAAGCCCACTAACCTCAGGAATGGCAATAATCCGAAGATGCTAAACTTTTTTCGGCATCCATTCCTGAGGCTGCAAGACGAGGCATTTGAATGGAGTATATAATTCCACGAAAGGTAAAGCGCTGATGACACCTACTGGCGCACGATGAAAACGAGACAGGTAGGCACTAGGTACTTATCGACATCTGACGGCTTTTTGCGTCCTCTCGAGAGCTTGGGGGGACGAAAAAGAAAAAGGGAATTGCTTTATGCCAACTTGAAAGCGATGGGGGCACTGAAATCGATTGCTGTGACAGGCAGCGACGGAAACCGAAAGGAATTGAATAGTTATTTAAAATTTTCTCCCATCGATGAGTTCACTCGATTCTAGGAATTTCGTCTCCCAGTGCCAGTTGGTTCTGTTTACTGTGTCACTCGTGGAAGGTTTGTGATCTAAAAATAAATTCTTTTTTCAAATTCGACGATGGATTCTGTCAGTCATTTCCGCCCGGAGACGACTGCGGGGGAAAAGTCTATTTGTTATTCATAAGGGGAAGGGAAAAGAATGTCAAACATTTTGCTTTTGTGCTAAGCTTGCAAAGTGCATACCGTGGTTTGCCGAAAACTCGTTACAGGGTTGACATCCATCCTTGTGATCCTTGACACCTTGTGAGAAAATTTCGAATTTTCGCTCATCGCAGTAGGCGCCAATTGAAAAACAAATTTAGTTGCTTTGGTTTCCATGCATCCATTTTGGTGATCATTGTTGTTCGTTATTGATCCATTGAAAGATAATGTGTCATTTTATTTCAATTCAATTTCGCTTGAAAAGATTTTCCTGAGCTACTTATAACCCTCATCAGGTTTGATTACAATCTCGTAGATAAACAAAATTGTTTAAACATTTTTAAGCACATTTTAAATTTCCTGTCGATTGGCGGAACGACAAATCCCGTACTCAACCATCAGAATGCTCGAGCCAATCAGATACATATAATGCTATTAACGTTCTTCCACAAATCTTTATTTCGCAAAGTCAAAAGTGATTCTGATGGAATTTTCAAGCTATTTTGCAGTAGGTATCAGTGACACACACACATACACAAACCAACACATGTATGATCGAATCGTGGTAAAAACGTTGCTGAAATATAAATTACGGTGCGACATCCGGTGTCCCCTTTTTTCCACTACCGAATCAGAAACAAGCATTCCAAAAGAATTAATACGATTGTGTAGTTGATGCATGAAACCGACGACATTCAATGTAATTTTTTCACGATTGGAATTATGCT